>CM070535.1:34516929-34953856 GCA_036346415.1 Raddia guianensis | reverse complement strand
GTTGGGATAGGGTTTGAAAAGGAAAAGGAATCTGAAAAGATCGAAGTGGGGGGCGACCCCAAATAGACCTCACAGACGTGAGTGAAAATCGCGATATGAAGGATGGAGTTGGGATTCAAGTGCGAAACCTCAACCCCGTAAAATGAAGCGGCACCGGAAGAAAGAGGAGCAAGGAAGGCGAAGCGCGGAGGAAGAAAGATTGAAGACCACCACCTCGTCGAACGAGGGTGGGCCAGACTCACCGCGGCGGGACGCCAAGACAATGACTCTTGGAGGAGCACACCGAGAGAGACCACCATCAGCCTCCGTTCGGTCGTGATGGACTTCACCCACTCCTTCCCTCTTAGCGACCTTGGGGTGGAGGGGATGGCGGAGCCATAGCGATCGGAGATGGGTGGCGGCGGAGGTGGCGATGAAGAAGAACCCTAGCGGCGGAGCTTATTGAAGAAACCAACAGACTGGCGCGAAAAACGGGCAAAGCAAACCCATTTCGTTCTCCTGTTCCAGACTTATAACAACGGGCAGAGTTTCGCATTCTGGGCCGGGCCTAGGTCTAGCGTCGGATGCGGCCTTTCCGCGAGGGGCCCATTGATCACTCGGCTGCCCGAGTGGTTCCCCCCGAGAGGTCTGCGTTACGCATAGACCGCCCGCCTAGGAGCGGACGAGCCTAGCTACTCGGACGAAGTAATGCTACGGATTCGAGATCAAATCGAGAAGAAGCAGTGTTACAAATTCAAGATTAAAAGCAGAAGACATCAGGTTCCCCCAAAAGTCCTTCGCTCAAAAGGGCAGTTAGGCTCGATTACATATTTTTTCTGTGGCACAGCACATCGAGCTAGGGCTCGTCGCTGACTCGCGGAGGAACAAAAGAAGAGGCCTTACAATGAGGGAGGCAGTACCCCCATCGGTAGCGGAGGGCGACGATCGTCCTTGAGAGCGCACCTTGTGGAGCTGCGGGAATCCGCGGATCAGAACCCTAATGGATTCCTCCGCGCGGTCTTCCGCCTTCGCTAGGGCGAAGTCCTCCCAGAGCTCGTCCTCGAAGGCTTTCGCGGCGGCCTTGGCGGCGGCTTCCGCCTTCTCCCTCGCGCGGGCCTCATCGACCCACGCCATGATCATCTCCAAGATGTTGGCCATTGCTTTCGCGTGGGAAGGTGTGGAAATTTCCGGAGTCGCCAAAAAGGAAAAAGACTCAAAAACTCGAAGGCCGGTGGTGAAACAGTACTCCGCCCCTGGGACTTCTTTTATACACGAAAGAAGTTCAAGGGTCGCGCCTGGCGATCCATTTCGAATACAGTAAAACCATCATAGCGATGGGACCGAAGTGGGAGCGGATCCGGTTTCCGACGGGAACACGCGCCCCTTCGGCTGTGCGAGAAAAGGGCGCGAAAACGCTTCACCTCCCCCTAATTGGGCTTGGGCTAAAACTGCAAAGGGCGACCCCCTTAACAGGCTTTCTTAACACGCCACGGACGGTGGCAATGTGTTAAAATTGAGCCTAACTCGGCCTCGGTGCACCCTGGAGGGCATATCACCGGCAGCGCCAAAATTAAAAATATTTCACGGCATACCCCATGTGGGTCACTAGCCAACTTTGCATGCTCAAGGTTGGGTGTTGGTGAAATTTGGATTCCATTTCTTGAGGTATGCCTTCATAAGGTCGCCAGTTGTATACTGCTACGCGGATACAAATACCACTCGGCAAAATTGCGTCCAACCGGTATGCCTCCAAAGGCCTATGCTGATCCTTGCCATGGTGGGGACAGATACCACCCGGCTGAAAGGTGTGCCCCATGTTGGGCCAAGAGCTGGTTCTTACAAGTTAAGGCCGAGCACTTGATGCCGATATTCCTAAAACGCTAAGGTTACAGCATGCTGCAAGACAGAAGCTGTAATGGCGTGGTTTAAGGCATGCCCCAAGACGGGCCAATGGCCGCTCTTGTATTGCAAGAGTGGGTGCCCAGGAGCCGAATCCTCCTATCGAAATAACGTGCCCAACGGGCCAAGTAAGCTGGAGTTTGGTATTGCCAACTCTAGGCGTTGTTTCGACATAAAAACTTAAAATTTCTTGAGTCCTTTACAATCTCTTTTCAGATTACAGGGGATTCGAGCGGAACCAGTCGGCCAAGCATCTGACTCGATCGTAAAGCACTCGGGGGCTACTGTGGACTGCATGGGCCCCGGGTATCCTCTAGAAGGCCCATAAGGGAGCAGAAAGGGGGCGACCCAGGTCGGTTGTCCGAAGATAGAAACCACTCGGATCGGGCGAGACTTAAGCCTCAAGAAAGGGTCCGAGTTTATGGGATATCCCCATGTAATTAGCAGATCAATGCATGCATTCCATGTAACATCATAACGGAAATAGTTGCCATATACCTCGCGACTTACTGTAAACTCTATCCCCCCCTGCACTATATAAATGGAGGGGACAGACGCCATCGGCACGAAGCCATCGAATCGTCATTAGGAGCATCATCTTGCATCCTGATCCACCATATAATTCCAGAGCACAGGAAGTAGGGTATTACCTCCTCCGTTGAGGGCCTGAACCTGTATAACCCTGTTTTGTGCTAGCCATCTGACCTAGTTCTTGATAAGCGTCCCCTCGTACAAATTCATTGCCGGCGGTGACCCCCCAGTTAGTCACCCGTCGACAAGGAGCAGACTGGGCCCCACCCGCAGCCTCTTGGTGTGATGCGGCGGGTCAAGGCCACTTGCGGCAAGCGAGAGGCGGCGCCGCCATGACGCAGAGAGACACGTTTTCGTCTCTCCTGTCGTGTCTTGTTACTGTACCAAGGGTATTGTACTGCCTACCCCCTCGGCTCTCTTCGCCAGTTCAAAGCTTGTATAAAAGGGGTGGAGAGAAAGGGGAGAGGGGGGACGTTACGTTGCACTCGCATACGTGCATTCGAAACGCTCTGTAACATCACATTCCATTCAACCACAACCAAAAAGAGCTAAGGCTCAGCAGGAGTAGGACTATTACCCGCAAGGGGGTCCGAACCTGGGTAATCCCCGTGTGTTGCTCCTTGCTGCGTGCAGCGCTCAATCGAACTAAGCTCGGCCGATAGGCTAGCAAGATAGAAATCTGACTAGGGATGTGATCCACAGTGGTTGAGCGGTCAACACGCCGTCAGCGTGTTCTTCACTTAACCACGGTGAATCACACCCCTGTCGGATTTTTAACCTGCTAGCCGATCAGCCCGGGCTCGATCCGATTCGAACGTCGGACGCGGCAAGGAGCGGCACGCAGAGTTTACCCAGGTTCGGACCCCCCTGCGGGTAATAGTCCTACTCCTGCCGAGCCTTAGCTCTTTTATTGTTGTGGTTGTATGGAATGCGATTACAGAATGTTTCGAACCCCCCTTCCTCCTTCTCTCTCCTCCCCTTTTATACAAGCCTTGAACTGGCCGAGAGAGCTGAGGGGGTAGGCAGCACAGTGTGCTTAGTACACTGACAAGATGGGAGAGACACGACAGGAGAGACGAAAACGTGCTGGTTCTGCGCCGCATGGCGGCGCCCACGCGCGCCGCGCAAGTGGCTTCGGACCCGTGTGAACACGCCAATGAGACTGCGGGCGGGGCCCAGCCAGCTCCTTCTAACGCGGGCGGCTAGCTTGAAGAGGGCAAACTCTCTCTCTGCCGGTCAATTCCGCGGCGCCACAGTGACAGTTGATCAGACCCACAGAGGTCACTGTGGCGGTAATCATTTCTTCCTGTTAAAATCCGGGCGTAGCGTCGCATTGAATGCTTTGTCCTCCTTGCAGAGAGAGAGCCTTCGCCCAAGACTCTCCTTGGAGCGCTTTCAGAGCACGGCCCCACGGACAGGAGGGGCCTCTCGTCTGTGCCCTTTGCCTCGAGGGGCTCCCCACGCTACCGGGCCTGGTTGCTCGCTCGACGCGGGGGCCGCTTTGGCCTTCGAGGGCTCGCCGACGCTACTGGGCTGGTCGCCCCTACCGACGCGTGGGGCCCGCCTGGCCTTCTCCAGGACTCTTCATACCCCGGTATTTATTATACCGACAAGGGGCATTGATGCAGTTTGCTAACGCTAGAAGGGACCTTTCTTATTTTGTTTGCCATGGGCTTGTCGTTACCTTTGACTTCTAAATCTCCAGTTCATCTTGAAGTTTCGGACAATCTGCCTCGTGCTGCATATTCAGTGATTTTATTTGAACTTCGTGCTCTTTTCTGAGTGATAACAACCTCTACATTAGTACATACTATAGAAAACCTGCACTATCAAATTATCTGGTGGAATTTGTTACTAACCTCCCTCAGTTCTTTCTCAACCTAAGACTTAATGCGCTGCAGTTCTTCTTTGTGGTAAGCCTGAAGAATTGATTCTTTATGTTCATTATCCTGCTGAATCCTTGCCACCTGAATATCAGAAAACAAACCTTCATGGTCATTTGAAAAGAAAAGGAAGTTTTAATATAGACTCTCCAGTGTGCTGTTCTTCTCTAGTCCTGACACCATAAAACAACATTTGGACAAGAGACATTTGCTTTACTAATGGAAATTTAGTTAGTTCAAAAACTAATGAAAATAGCGGTGATACAATTCTGGATTCTACATGATAGCAATAAGACTGAAAATTGCAAGATGCATATTTTGCACCTCTGCAGTTTGTAAGTAAATATTAGTTTCATGGAGAAATCAAACTAGTTTTACATACCATACTGCCATGTTCCTCCTTAAGATGCACCAAATACCTCTCAGAATCTTGCTTGTTCTCTGATATCTTTTCATTGCATTTGCTTTCCATTTCCCTTATGAGCTTTTCTGCCTGAATTTTCAACATTAGTGCAAATCATATAAACAAATCAAATGCCTAGCATAAGTAACTTCTGACAGAAAAGAGTTACCTTCTCTTTTTCAGTATTAATGATTTCTACCTTTTCTAGTTCATATTTCTTATAGATGTCATTGATTGCCTGCAAAATTCATATCTTAGCAGTTATCTGTAACTAGGATACCAAAGTGCTACACAATTGATGTAAATGTAATCCTGATCATTTTTGAGAGACAGCTGTTTCAAATGCTTTGATAGTTCTATCTGTTTTCCTTCAAGCATGAGGTCATACTGTTTTTTCGCCTCAAGAAGTTGGCATTCTCGTCGCAGCAAGTGAAGATTGAACCTCGCAGGAGAAAGAAAAGGTTGTGTGTTGTACCTTGCAACGGAGGCGGCACAAACCTCGGAGGCGGCCAGCGGCAGGGCACGGAGGAGGAGGCGGCCGGCGAGGAATGGAGGGGAGGCGGCGAGGAACGAAGGGGAGGCGGCGGCGGCGGGCAGGGAGGCGGCGCGGCGATATGGAGGCGGCGGGCGGCGGGGAACGGAGGGGAGGCGGCGGCGGCGTGGCTACGGAGGCGGCGAGGAGGAGGAGGAGGAGGCGGGCGGGCTACGGATCGAGGCGGCGGAAGCACCGGAAGGCGCCAGGAGGAGGCGCGGGATACGGAGGGGAGGCGGCGACGGGCGTGGCCTCGGTGGCGGCGGCAGGAATAGAGCAAAGCGGCGGCGACATTGCCGGGCGGCCGGCTGAAGGTGGAGAGGAACCCTAGCTTTGAGGAGATAGTTTTCTCCCCCCGCCCATTTGTTTATTTGGATCTGCGCATTTCAACCCGAAGCACTTTTTCCCGGCAGATGGTTAGCAAGAGATTGGTAGTTTTCCCGGCATACCATTTACCGGTCATTAAATATTTTTACCGGCAGACGACCAGCCGACAAATCTTACTTTTCCCGACACACCATATGCCGACGATATTTATTATTATTCCCGGCAGAATGTTTGCCGGTATTTTAGATTTTTACCGGCAGACTTCTGCCCTTAATTGTGTGTTGTGGTGTAGTGTCTCCACCAAACCCTAGCCGTCATCTCTCTCCCTCACCTGCGCTCGGCGCTAGCACGCTGCCGTGGGTGGATTCCGATCACCGGATATGTGTATTCTCATAGAGGCGCAACACTTGGGGCGCTGGCTTAATCAACCGCAAGATGAACCGGAAAAGACGACGTGATCTGCTCGCGTCCAGAATCTAGTCGCGTCATTGTTTCAGGAATTCCCATTGATACAGAGGGAATTTCGTGATAGATCTGGATGCGTTGGAAAGCTCTCGTCGAGGGCTTGTCCGTAGTGTCCAAGATCGTAGAAAACGGACTCCGGACGAGGCCAGGGCGTCCGTTTGAAGACAGGCTGCGCGGGGAGGTCGCGAATCTCGGCGAGCACGCGGAGCACGTCAACGACCTCCACGGCACGCGGATCGGCCATGACCCACCTTGTGAGATGTTGAGGACCAGCGAGGAGGAGGCGTTGGGATTGTCGTGAATGACTACTTCCGTACGACTACACGCAGATCGATTGAACCGGCTTCATCGACCCGTCTTCCGCTGCACTGCGCATCGAGAGGTAACGCGATCTATGGTCAATTACTTGCAGGGGGTCCTGGGTCTTGGCGGTAGAATTTTGATTCTGTGCTAGGCGTAGCGCCCGCGTTTCCCTTCATTGACGTAGCCGGAGTCGCGGAGGTCTTGATCACGCACGGCGCCCCGGCACCTTGGACGACTACCCGGCGCCCTGGAGATGTAGACGTACACGGCTTCCCTCGGACTTCTTCGATGGAGAAGTGGAAGCACCCGGTTCCCAACCGGATGACCTTGCACCGGCAAGGGTTTCGTTGGTGTAGAGGTTGTAGGTGAAGTAGTCGTACGTGTGACGAAGACTTGGACCAATGAAGCTCGGGGACGGCGAGGAGAAGTCTCAACTCCGGTGGGAAAGACCCAAAGAGCACTCGAGAAGAACAACCGGGAGACCACTCAAAACCTCACCAAAACCCAAAGAAACTAGGGGCAAAACAGCGGGAAGGAAAAGGGGAACCCATGCTTACCTTGCTCCTTCTCTCCCTCTCCTCTCCTCTCTCTCTAGCACAAACCCTAGGTGGACATGGCCATGGGCAAGGGGGAACCCATGGGGAGAAGCTCGCAAACACACACAAACCAAGGGGAAACAAATGAAGAGCTCTCTCAGCTTCTACCCGTACCCCTCGGGTCCTTATATAGTCACCTACCCAGACTTGAACACATGGCAAAGATCTAGGCATAGACAGACACACGGACGCTCCAGATGCAGCGATCTGGGAACTCATCGGACGCGTCCAGTGCCCACTGGACGGGTCCGGTCGCCCTCACCGGTCGTGTCCGGTCCCCATCGGACCGTCCGGTCGCCACCTCGCTGGCCACGGGACAGGCTTGCACTCCTTCTGGATTTCGGCCCCTCCGGACCGTCCGGTCCCCTCCGAACGCGTCCGGTGGGCATGTGCTGGCTCCAGCACTGCCCACTGCCCTTCTCTCTCTCTCTCTCTCTCTCGACTTCCTCAGATGCTCGTCTCAGTTTGTTTGGCCTTTTGTCGGCTTTCGTGCTGTGGGTAGGATCGACTTGACTTGAGCGGGAGGTTTTCGCGCCGGATATTTTGGAGTGGGCTTCGCGGCTACGAAACCTACCCGGACACGTCCAAAGGTGCCTCGGATCCTTCCGGGCCCTTCCGGAGACTTCGACCCGAAACGAACTACCCCCGGACACCTGGCACTCTCTCGATTGCTCTCGAAGCTTCTAGACTCCGCTAGACTCAGAATAGAGACGACGACTCGAGTGCTCAATGGGACCGACCTGCCAGAGACTGAGACTCGCACCTGACGTGCTCGAGCCTCGACACGCACGCAACCAAAATCATTAAGAGAAATCTAGGAAAATAAAGTCCTTAATCTTGGTTGACGTGGCACCAAATGCCAAAACCTATAGTCCTAGGTTTACAATCTCACCCTTTTTGGCAATTTGGTGACAAGACCTGTAAAATCAATCTCACAAAGACACGTGTACATGGTCTATGGCAGGGGGTTAGTCGCAAGTGCACATGATCCAATATCCAAGCCATATTTGAGCAATTAAGCACTAGCCAAAGCAAAATCATCATGAACTAGAGCACATCACAAGCCAGCCCAAGACAATCCTAAGCACATCTCTAGTCATGATCCAAATGAGCATATGAGCAAGTTAACTGGTGAGCATGAGCATGGTCCAAACATGAGCAAGATACAACACATATGCATGTGACTGATCAAGAGCAAGATACAAGAGTGAAAACACTCCCGAAGCAGTAGCAAGATACACATGCATGAACATGACCATAGCAAGAGCAAGATACAACACATGCGAACATGTGGACTAATCAATAGCAAGATACAACACATGATGGCATGAGAACTAGGCAAGAGCAAGATACATATATACATGATATGAGCAGGAATTTAGCACAAGCTGAAGCAATGATCTAGAGCAGGCATTAGCACAACCATAAGTCAAGGCAGGCAATAGCAAATGCATATAGACTTGATTCCTAGCTCCCCCTAGATCAGTGCATAAGAAATTGAAGTGCTGAAATTGACATTTTTGGCTCAATTTTGCTCTTTGCTCTCAGGCTCCCCCTCAACACAAACTCACTACGACTAAATCTAGCACACATGCAAACGCTAAACATGATATCTGGCCTAGAAGCAATCAAGTAAAGCAAGGCACCAATCATAGAGCGATAGAGCTTAGGATCAACAGGGGTACCTTGAGTGTCGAGATCGAGATGCCCGTTTGTAGCCATAGGAGTCCGAATGGGCTTACAATCTTGCAACTTGAATCGCTTGAGCAGGTCGTTGATGTACTACTCCTGAGAGATAAAAGTGCCCGTGCGAAGCTGCCTGATTTGAAACCCCAGAAAGAAACTGAGCTCCCCCATCATCGACATTTCAAACTCCTTGGCCATCAACTGACTGAACTCTGTACACAGTGCTTCGTTGGAGCTGCCAAAGATTATGTCGTCCACGTAGACCTGGCAGAGAAAGAGATCCCCATCTATCACCTTGGTGAACAAGGTCGAGTCGACCCGTCCAACTCTGAAACCCTGTTGAGTGAGGAATTGCTTCAGTCTCTCGTACCAAGCCTGTGGAGCCTGTTTCAATCCATACAGTGCCTTTGACAATTTATACACATGATCGGGGTGCTGTGGGTACTCAAAGCCTGGAGGCTGCTCAACATACACTAACTCTCCATTGTACCCGTTCAGAAATGCACTCTTGACATCCATCTGCTTGAGCACAATGTTGTGACATGTTGAGAATGCCACAAGCAGCCTGATTGCATCCAAACGTGCCACTAGTGCATAGGTGTCTCCACAGTCAATCCCCTCGATCTGTGAGTAGCCCTATGCCACAAGTCTAGCCTTGTTTCTGACCACTGACTCGAACTCATCCTGCTTGTTCTTGAACACCCACTTGGTGCTGATCACGTTGCAGTCCTTGGGTCTCTCCACAAGTGTCCAGACCTCGTTCCTCTCAAAGTTGTTGAGCTCCTCATGCATTGCATTGATCCAGTCGGCATCTGCAAGAGCCTCCTCGACCTTCTTTGGCTCAAGCTCGGAGGCGAAGGCCTGAAACTCACAAATGTTGGCTGTCCTAGACCTGGTCTGCACTCCACTTGTCGGATCACCAATCACCTGCCTGGCTGGGTGATCCCGGGCAATGGTGTGGTGCTATCTCAGGTGCTGTGGTGCTGCTGACTCAACCTGCTCTGTGGCTGCCTCTGGTACTGACTCTGAAGCTGTGCTATCCTCTGGAGCTGGAGCTGGAGTAGGCGCTGACTCAGAGGTGGAAGTGCTGTGCTGCGGTGAAGCTCCCCCTGAGTCAAGTGCCCTGTCAGGTGTCGGTGGAGGAACTGGTGCTGGCTCATCCTCTGGCTGGGACTCCACTAGCCTGATATTCCCACTGGCATTTGCTGCACTGCTCTAGTCAAGTCCTCGTCTGCCACATCATCCAAACTGTCAAACTATCAAACTGTCCCTGGGACCCAGCTGTCTCGTCAAACTTGACATTACAGCTCTCCTCAACTTGCCCTGTTCTCTTGTTGAACTCTCTGAAAGACTGTGATCTGGAGGCATATCCCAAGAAGAAGCCCTCATCGTCTCTACTCTGGAACTTTCCTAAGTGCTGGCCCTTCTTGTAGATATAGACCTTGCAGCCGAATACCCTGAAATAGCTGACAGTTGGCTTTCTCCCAATCAAGAGCTCATAGGCCGTCTTCTTGAGCAATCTGTGCAGGTACAATCTGTTGACGCAATAGCAAGCTGTGTTGATCGCCTCAGCCTAGAATTCATCAGGCGTCTTGTACTCGTCCAGCATTGTCCTTGCGATTTCAATCAATGTCCTGTTCTTCCGCTCGACAATGCCATTCTGCTCTGGAGTATATGTGGCAGAGAACTGATGCCCTATTCCTAGCTTATCACAAAATTCTTGCACATTAGTATTCACAAACTCCGATCCATTGTCACTTCTCACCCGTTTTACTAGACATTCAAATTCATTTTGAGCCCTTTTTGCAAATCTTTTGAAAACATCCCCAACGGGTCTTTTATCCGGCAAAAAGAAGACCCACGTGTAACGGGAGAAGTCATCTACCACTACAAGACAGTGCAAATTACCTCCTAAACTCACGTATGTGGTAGGACCGAAGAGATCCATGTGCAACAGCTCAAGTGGACACGACGTGGACATGACACTCTTTGCTTTGTGTGGACTAGCAACCTGCTTACCTGCCTGACATGCACTACACAGTCTAGACTTCTCAAATGTGACGTCCTTGACACCCCTTATAAAATCATTTTTTACCAACTTTTTCAAATTGGCCATTCCCACATGTCCCAGGCGCCTATACCAAAGCCATCCAAGTTCGACTTTGGCGAGTAGGCATGCCGAGTCATTTGTGGGAGGCAATTCAAACTTTGCAAGAAACAGGTTTTGGAAACAAAAGCTTTGAACACCAAGTTATCATTTTGATCCAAAAACCTCATTTCAGTTGGTGAGATGTGACAATGGAACCCCAGGTCGAGCAACTGCGCAACGGAGATCAAATCATAATGCAAAGTTTCAACGAGGAGGACATTTTGAATTGAAAGCTCTGGAGAAATGTATACCTCCCCGGTTCCAATCACTCGACTCCGGCTCCCGTCACCAAAGGTTACCTTCTTCGGGAAGCTCCCTTCTTCCCCGAGAGAGGTGAACAACAGCGCGTTGCCCGTCATATGTTGAGTACACCCGCTGTCCATGATCCAATGACGGCCGCCGGTCCTGTAGTTCACCTACACTCACAGCCAGAAAAGAGTCACTTCGAAGACTCAGGAACCCATTTAATGGGTCCCCGAGGGTTAGTCTTAGGAACTCTGAAATTATCAAGCAATTCTTTCCTAGCCCAAACTTGTGACTTATTGTAAAACTCCCAGGAGGGACCTATGAACTTGGCCACTATTTTCCCCTGGCCATTCTTCCTAAACTGGTAGTTCCCCTCAACCTCTGTGTGGTTCCTAGGGAGGTTGGGATTTGGTGTAGTCCACGTGTAGGTTCTAGGCTGGGACCTAGGTGGTGCTCTAGGTGGTAGTCTACCTCCAACATCCCTAGGTGCCACCAGAAACCTACGTGGCTCAAAGACTGGTTTAGCTGGCCTGTAGTTCCTATCCTGCCTGTACCCATCCCAACTATCCCACCAGTTTTGCCTAGCTGGGAACATACCCCAAGAGTCACTCCTGTAGCCATTCCAGACACTAGTGTTCCAAGTGTTCTGCCTATAGTTTTGCACTTGACTAGTGCACCCTGCACCAGTCCTAGAGTTCACCCATTGCCCATTCCTATTCCAAGACCTTGGCTGCCAAGTGTTGGGTGTTTGTGTCCTAGGACGAGGGTTTCTAGTGTATTGCCCAAAGTGGTAGTAGATGCTCCCCCTAGGTGTAGCACGAGAGGTATCGGCACAATTGGTAGATGCTCGAGGACCAGGACCCTTTCCCTTTCTCCCCTTGGGCTTCTTCTCGGGAGTGAACGCCAATCCGCCCTTATCGGAGATAGGTCGCTGGTCCTTGAGCATCTTGTCCAAGGCCAAACTCCCCTCGTAACTGCTAACCTCAAACTTGGCTAACTTAGATCTCAACTCAGCATTTTCACTCTCTAGCCCCTTGCACTTAACTAATTTTGCTCTTAGCTCAGAGTTTTCCCTCACTAGCTCCCCATTCTCTATTATCAATTCCCTTGCCGCCAATGCACCCTTGCAATGGTCGGGATCACACAAGCCACCATTACCCCTAGACCCATTTGAAGAAGATGCAATCATAGCTAGACCACTAGAACAAGCATTTGAACTTGAAGGCACATGCATAAGCAAACTTTCAAGCATTTGAACTTGAAGGCACATGCATAAGCAAACTTTCAACAGGAGCAACAGATTTTTGCTTGTCACTAGTACTAGGTACAGCAGGTAATGGTGCCGGTAAAACAGGTAAAAGAGCAGGTGTATCAGGAGCAACAACACACAACACACTAGGAAATGAGCTATCAGCTGGTATTGGTGAATCAGGCACATTTGCAGGTAAAACAGCTGACAAAGCAATAGGTGAAGAACTACTAGCTGAAGCAAGCAAATCAGGCACAAATTGCAACACTACTAGGACGTGCTAGCAAAGTCACAGGAGGTGTGCTATTGGGTGGAGCAAGTAGAGAATCACAAGTCATTGCATCTAGTGCAGTGGGTGCAGCAGGTGTGTCAATCTCAGCCAACTCATCATCAACACAATCTTGCCTAGAAGCATACTCAAAGGTAGGCAGAGAGTTAATAGCATTATCCAAGTCATTTCCAGCAACAAGCATATCATTCCTATCTTCTAACCTGAACACATCATCTAGCAAGTCATCTACCATCTTTTCTAATCTTATGCGTTCTTTATCATGTTACTTGCACATTTCAGCATGTTTTTCTTTAAGTTTTTCATACTTAGCCCTATACTGTTCCATTAGATCTTTTGCTTGATTAGCTAAGTTCACCGCATACTCCAAGCTCTCATAAGACCCCATCTCAAATGGCAAAGAGCTTGCATCAGAAGAAGCAGAAACACTCACCTCATCATCGGTAGGCTTGGAGGAGCGTGCCATCAGGCACCGTGGTGGAAGAACTGGAGGACCTACAAACTTGATGTCAGACTCCCATCCGGCATCATCACTTGAGGTAGCCGCCAAGCTCACGGGTGGAAGAGCAGGCGGTGGAGGCACCGACTCGGCCACTGTAAGGCCGATCAGTGCCTTCGGCTTCTCCTTGTTCTTCTCCTTGACACCACCGTCGCTTGAAGCAGAGGAGGAAGACTCATCGCTTGTGTTGTTGTCGGTCTCCCACTCACCGACGAAGGCCTGCTTCTTGCCACTATTGTCGGTGCGGCGGAAGCCAGACTTGTACCTCCTGGTCTTGCCCTTGGACTTGCCCTTGTCCTCACCACTGCTTGCCTTCTCCTTTCCCTTGGATTTGTTCTTCTTCTTGTTCGGGCACACCGAGGCTATGTGGCCTCGCTCATTGCACTCGTAGCAGCGTATGGAGGCGAGGGCTTTCTTGTCCTTGAAGTTTCTGGAGGTGAACTTCTTGAATTGCCTGGCAACCCTGTTCACAACAAGAACTACCTCGTCTCTACCCTTGTTCATCTTGGGACTTCCTTGTTCACCCTCAGAGCTGGACTTGTTGCTTGACTTGCCACTAGACTTGGACTTCTTGGCCTTGAGAGCAATTGTCTTCTCCTTGGCCTTTTGAGGCTCATCATCCTCGCTGTCGTTCACCAGCATCTCATGGGCACAGATTTGCCCAAGCAGCTGGGAGGGAGTCATTGTCTTGATCTCAGGGCTCCTAGAAGTGAGGACGACAAAGTCCCTGTACCCTTTCTTTGGGAGCACTGTATCATTTTCCTGCAGACATCCAGGTCAGTGATGGCGAATCCGAGCCCCTTGAGCTCGTTCACCAGAGGGTTAAGACGAGTATACATTGCATTAGCGTCTTCACCAGGGAGCATCTTGAAACGCTCAAAACGCCTTCTAAGCACTACAATTTTCTCCTCCTTCACGACATCAGTACCCTCGTGTATTTCTATCAGAGTTTTCCAAATTTCGTGTGCATTGCCAAGATTGCTAACCCTCTCAAAGGCATCTACCCCCAAACCAGAAAACAAAGCATTTTTAGCCTTAGCATCTAGATCAAGTTTTGTGATTTGTTCAGCAGTGGGACCTGTTTCCTTGTTTACTTCGAAGCCTAAAGGAGACTCTACCACCATCCAAACATGACGACCTAAGGACTGAGTGTATGTTGTCATTTTTGTTTTCCAGTGACTAAAGTGGGTGCCACTAAACAGAGGGATCCTATTCCCGGTGACACTACCCCCTTCGGCCATTTTGACTCTATGCGGCTAAGCAATACGGAGAGCAACTTGCCGCTGATACCACTTGAAGGGATCTAAGGCCGCGAGGGGGGGTGAAACAGACTAATTTGGCAATTTGAAAACTATTTTTGGTTATTTTGTTTTTAGTGAAATTAAGTGAGCCAACCTAGAGCCAAGTCCTAAATTAACTAACTAATTGAACTAGCTACCGGATATGCGCGGAAATTGAAATCTAGCCTAACTAGCCGAAGCGACAGCTACAATAGCCGAAGAAACAAAGGAATTAAAGAGCGGAAAGTAAAGAGTAGACATGGCTCACCGATTTTTTAACGTGGTTCGGCGCAAAGCACCTACCTCCACGATGCGGAATCTCCTCGAAGAGAGACCGGGACTCTCTCGTCCCGTGCCCGCAAATCCACTAGGCGAGCTTTTAGGGCGTAATCCCAAGGCTTGCTCCCGACCCTCACACCGAGGCCGGAATCCTCCACAAGTCGGAGGCTATTCCGACACCCCGGCACCACGGATGTGGCACCGACCCGGACACATCAAAAGGTGCGTCAGATCCTTCCGGGCCCTTCCGAAGACTTCGACCCGAAACGAACTACCCCCGGACACCTGACACTCTCTCGATCGCTCTCGAAGCTTCTAGACTCCGCTAGACTCATAATAGAGACGACGGCTCGAGTGCTCGATGGGACCGACCTGCCAGAGACTGAGACTCACACCTGACGTGCTCGAGCCTCAACACACACGCAACCAAAATCATTAAGAGAAATCTAGGACAATAAAGTCCTTAATCTTGGTTGACGTGGCACTAAATGCCAAAACCTATACCTAGGAGACCTAGGTCTTACACATGAGCAGAACGAGCGGGACGCCAAAGCCATAGAGCTGTTCCAGGCGCAGATGTGGATCTGCAACCTGGAGACCGAGCTAGAGGAGCTCAAGCTACGTCGCGAGCCGTGATCTTCCCCGATCTACTCAGCCCCGGACTCCGTACAATTTTTTGTCTTTTTGCTAATGGATATGTATTACGAACTGTGGCCGGAGGATTTAGCCAATTTTTCCCTTTATATTATGTCAAATCGCGTGCATCGTTGACCTCGGCCAAGGCCAGATTACGCCTCACGACAGGGCCCACTTCGCCGGGCACAGATACGCAGGCGGCGAGAGGCCTTGACCGCTCACGAGATCGGTCTACGCCATGCGTCGGGCCGATGTGACGTCGTGGGCCTAAATCGAGTAGATGGGCCGAATTCGCGTGCTGGGCCTTGACGGGCCGTGACTTTCTGCTCTGCTGACAGTGGGGTCGGTACACGCGTCGCGCGGCGATTGGGGCGGTAGGTATTCCTCTGGGAACACGCGCGCGTGCCTCTCTAGCTCACGAAGTGGGTTTTAATTACCCATCCCATCGCGCACAGTGATGCTTAGGGTAGCCCGCGGCGTGATGGGGCAGTGCCTTGCCGCAGGCCTATAAAGTGAGGAGTAGCGTGCTGCGCAGCCCGCACTTGGGCATTCTGCGTAGCTCGTCTCCTCTGTCCCCCCCATTCTTATCTTCTCCAATTCCTTAGCTTGGAAGGTAAAGGGAAGAGCGAGAGAGAGATAGAGGGGCGTGAGCGATGTCTTCCCCCAGCTCCTCGAGCTCGCGCGCGGAGGCGGCATCGCCGGAGGACTGCGTAGAGTGGCTGGAGGCGGTGCTGGCGCCACCGCCGTCGCAGCCTCCATTGCCGCCTCCAATCCAGCCCGCTTGGGCGGAGATGGACACCTTCTGGCCGGCGGCGGAGCTCGCCATCGTGGACCAGGCGGCCGCGTTGGCGGAGCTCGCCAAGATTCACGCCGACGGGGCGATGGCCGTAGCGCTCGCCGTCGCGCTCGCGGCGGACGCAGAGGAGGAGGAAGCGGAGGTGGTGCAGATAGCCGCCAACGCTGAGTACGCCACCGCGGTAGCGGCGGAGGAGGCGGCGGCCTTGGCGAAGGCCGTGGAGGAGGATGCCGCCGCGGAGGAGGAGGCGGAGGCGGCAGAGGAGATGGCTGTCGTGGCCCGTTGCCGCTCTGGCGCGAACGCCCACCGGCGGAGGGCGCTGCACGCTCGCGACCCAGGGCGTCGGCTGGGCGCGCGCCTCGGCGGCGGCGGCGGCGTCGTCGGCGGACTTCGATGATGTTGCGTCGGTGTTGCCTGCTTTACTACTGGCCTTGAAGATGGTAGGGGTAGTGGTAGCTCTTGGCGCCGCCGTAGCTGTCGAAGCGCGGCGCCTCTTTGGCGGTAGCCCGGGATGCCGGGCTGCCTTTTGCTTTTAAGTTCATCCCGTCCTTGTAAAAATCTTCTCCTTGTGAAATGCCAATTCTCCTTTGTGGAATTTGTTGCTTGGATCTGCTTTTGGTTAGCTCTTGCTCGAGTAGATCTGTCATGCAAATAGGAAAGTGGATGAAAGTAGAGAAATTCCTTAAGCGAATTTTGGAATTTTAAAAAGAGAACGAGTTAATGAAATTTTTGTTTTTTGTGCGCATAGTCATCCAGCCCCCGGGCCGCGGCCAAGTCCAAGTGCGATCTTGGAGTTGGGCGCGGTCTAAAGACTAGAGTGACTTGGAAAAATTTCACGCAAAATTCCCAGCCCCCCGAGCTTCAGTTAGGTTGTGCTAGTAGTGCGGACTAACCGAAGCTTTGGGAGGACTTAGAAAGATTTTATGAAAGGTTCCCAGCCCCCGAGCCTGGAACAGCCCGCGCGAGTGGTGCGGGCTAGGCGAGGCTTGAAGGTCTTTTATTTCACGAAAATCCCCAGCCCTCAAGCTTTGGCTAGGCCGTGCGAGCAGTGCGAGCTTGGCAAAGTTAAGGACTTAGGAAAAATGCACGAAAAATCCCCAGCCCCCGAGCTTTGGGTAGGCCGAGCCATCGAGCGGGCTAGTTAAAGGCTCGGGTACTTAGAAAAAACCTGACGCAAAATTCCCAGCCCCCGAGCTTCAGCCAGGCCATGCGTCGATGCAGGCTGGGTAGAAGTGAGGGTCTAACAGAGTTTGGTAGGTTAATTTCCAATTCCCGGGCTCCAACTAGACCGCGCGCCAGCGCGTTCGGCCCGTGCTCAGTATGAGTTTTGAACTGTCTAGGTTGTCATATTAGGAGCTTTTTGGGCTGGGCCCGAATCCGGCTTCCCCAGCAAACCTGACGTGGCCTTATTGTTCCTTGGGTTTGATGTGACCATGTCCATTATAGGTATGACCAACACTACCTCAATGTGGTGGTCATCAAGATTTTTGTTAACTACTTCGCCAGCACGCACGTCGACGAGTCTTCGATCGACTACTTTATCGTCGACCTCTTCATCTATGACAAGATGGCAACACTTCATGACATCTTCTACATCAGAAGCACTAACGTACCCACCGTCGTCAGTCGCGATGTAGGCTCTCTGGCTTGGGCAATCCCTCATGACATGGCCCATTCCCTTGCATCGATGGCATACGATTCCTGTGGTCCGTCCCGTGGAGGCAACCGATGAAGACGTCTTCGCTGGAGTCTGCATGTTAGACGTCTTGCTTACCTCGGATGTACGTTGTGGTGGTGTCGGTACTGCTGAACGCACCCTACTCATTGAGGGGGTAGCAGGCCGAGCGGGAGGAGGTGGCGCGGATTTGGATGAAGTTGACGCCTGCCGTGGAGGGAAAGTAGTAGCAAAGTTGCTCCGTGGTTGCTATTGTCGTCCTTGCAATTCTTTTTCTGCCAAAACAGCAAGCTGGAACAACCTATTCACATCATGATAATCCTTATAATCAATAATATTCTGTATGTCTTGTCTTAACCCCCCATAGAAACGAGCAATTTTATCCTCCTCAGTTTCCTCTACCTCACAACGCAACATTCCAATTTGAAGCTCTCGGTAGTATTCCTCGACAGATTTGTTACCTTGATCTAAGCATTGCAATTTTTTACGCAAATCACGTTTAAAGGAAGGCAGCACAAATCTATGGCGCATTTGCCTCTTCAGCATGTCCCAAGTTGCAGGATGTATGTTAGACTTTACTAGTTCATTCCACCAAATTATTGCAAAATCCTTGAACTCACTAGTGGCTTGTCTAACTCTATGAATTTCAGAAACGAGATGGGAGTTAAATTTTTGTTCAACAGTCATTTCCCAATCTAGATACGCTTCAGCATCATAAGTACCAGAGAAGGGAGGTATGGTAAACTTAACTTTAGCAAAGGGATCATCATTGCGATTATTGTTAACATTATTACCATCGTTACCTCTAATACCTGGTCGTCGTGGAGGGAAGCGCACTTGTTGTCGAACGTCTTGCTCCACACGATGCATGGCAGCGTCATTGGGGTGACGTTCAGCGTCATTGGGGTGACGTTCAGGTCGAACGTCTTGCTCCACACGATGTTCAGCATGGGCATGTGATTCTTCATCATCTTCGTTGTGTTCCTCAATAGTGGTTCTGGTTGGAGGTTGTTGGTTCTCCACGATCTCAACCCTATTGGCAAGGTCTAAGATGCGACGATCAAGCCTCTCGACGCCCTCCTGGTTATCTAGCCGAACCTTCGTAACTTCTTCCCTGAGCTCTCTGTTTGCCTTGGTCACTTCTTTGGTTGTTTTGGAAAGAGCATCCTTGAGTTCCTTATCCCTTCGTGCTAGATCGTCCGAAAGATTTTGGAACAGCGTTCGTAAATTGTCATCATCTCCAGCAGTTCTTGCTCTTGTTTGGGGGCCTGTCATTGTTAGTAATAAAACAGAAGATAACACAAGGTATTACTCCTATCGACTACTAATCTCGATCAGGCTGGAACTCTCACGCGTCTTACCTCGCTCTTGCAAGGTTCTTACCAATGTTGCAGTGGGTTCTCCCGGTTGCTTGGTGGTGATGATGACAGGTGAACGGTGAGTGAAGCGATTGCAAGGTATGATCCTGTGCTGACAAGTAATTTGTGTAGCTTGGAAGACAATTATGGTAGCAAAGGTCAGCAATAATTAAATCCAGTAAACAAAGCTGAATATATGTCCAAAGACCTAACTAGTGTTGCTGGCTTAAACGTGTTTATAGGACTGTTAGAGCAAGAAAACACAGCGAGGTAAAAACAGGGACAAATAGGATGTAAACAAATTCGGACCCCGATAGTTTAATGCACCTTCTTCTTTTTCTTTTTTTTTTGTACTGCGCGGCTGTTTTCTGTGCGCTGCCTCTTTCTTCACAATTTTTTTTTGTATGATTTTTCTGATATTTTTTTCAGACTCAGCAACACAGAAATATGGATACAGAGGTATTTCCCCCTCGATTTGGAGCTTTGAGGTGACCGATTGAATTTCTGAAAGGTGCTCTAAAAAGCGTGCGGACACTTCGAGGGCTGAATAGGTGGTCTTCCTGATGGATTTTCGGGATCGAAATGTGAGCAAAACCATAGAGTGGGTTTTGGTTGGATGCGTCTCGTCGAGATCTTTCCAACGAGTGGTCGTGGACCCAAATCGGAGTTCGTATGAAAAAGTTGTGGCTGTTTTTCCGAAGGGTCTCCGGATTAGGGTTTCTGGTGGGAAAGATTTCGTTTTTGTCTCTTTGGATGTAAACAGTGGGCATGCAGGTCGACAAAATAGAGGGGTAGGGATGCCGGGCGGTTGATACAAGGCGGCTTGCGACCTAGCTACGGTTTGCGATGGCGGGACAGTAGCACAAGGCGGCTAGCGGGGCAAACCGAGTAGGACTCAATTTGATTGCGGGATGTATGGCGGTGGTAGGACTGGGATGTAACAGGTAGATCTACAGGACTACGAACACGATCTAAACCAGCAACCAAACTCGAACTAAGGACACAAACTCAACAATGCAACTGAAAACAAAGATTGCGAGGGATCAACGTGGTTTGGACAGCGGAAAGGATGACGTACACAGAACTTCTTTTTGACGGGCAGTTTTCTGGACTCTAGGTGGAAGATGAAACAAAGGGATACAAGTATACCTGACGGGCAACCGAAGCTCTGATACCACTTGATGGGAACGGGGTCCCGATCTTCCGACAGGTATGGATAAGTCGATTTGGTGGAGAACTCGACGTTGACGATCCGACCTTGATCAGCACCGATCTAGGCTTGCAATCGCTACACCACCGTCTCCGTTCGTTATCAACCACGCAAGCGCACGGTCGACCGCACCACGAAGGCTAGTTACTGCGAACGAATCGAGAACACAAGCAAGAACGAAGAAGCAATCTGAAATTGCGAATTGATATTATGGTCACGAATTTGGGGTTCCACAAACCGATGATCGGTGATACTGTGATGGCAGAAATATATCTAAGCAAAACCCAAGTCTACACGATGACGGCTACTGAATATATAGCGACGGCTAGGGTTTGGGGCGCAGCCCCTAAGGGTACACGGGCCATGGGCCGAAAGTGGAGTGTCGCAGCGCCCGGCAGAATGCGGCAGATTCTGGTCGCAATATTGTTTCGATGATTCCCATTTATCTGTAAGTAATTTGGGCCTCAAACTGGATCCATTAGAATGCTCTCGTCGTGGGCTTATCTGTGCATATCAAGAATGTCCAAAACGGAGTTCGTATGCATCAGGGGCATCCGTTTTATGCTGACTGCGCGGAGATGGCGGAACCTGACTCGTGGACAAATTGTGCTCTCTTGGGCCGGCCTTGTAACGACGTGGCTTGTGGGACCAGAGGGCGTCGAAATAGTCATGATGCGCCTTTCTTCAATACGTCTTGAGCTTGGGGAGGTGGCCATGGTGGAGGCCGAACAGCTGGCGGCGACAACGCGATATCAGCATGATAAGCTTGCCGGCTATGCACGGGACCTGGCCATGGTGCGGGTCGATGATGCCATATAGTTGATGATGGCATCATAGTTGACGTAGAGGATGTAGAAGATGTCATGAAGTGTTGCCAACTTGTCATAGATGAAGAGGTCGACGATAAAGTAGTCAATCAAAGACTCGTCGACGTGCGTGCTGGCGAAGTAGTTAATGAAAATCTTGATAACCACCACATTGAGGTAGTGTTGGTCATACCTATAATGGACATGGTCGCATCAGGGTTGTGAGAGTTTCACATTGCACAGGGCCTACGAGGGTGTGAGGAGATGTCGGCTTATCCTGTTATTGATGCACCCCGGAGTGCTTTATCCCTGGCCGTCGGATTTTGGCCACGGGCTTGCCTAGGGCGGCCGGGCTCGAGCCTGGCGAAGCTCGCGATTGTGGGGAAGAGTTACGCTTTTGAGAGATTTTTTTTTGAATGGAAATAATGGAAAGTTATAACCTGTTTAAGCGTAGAAACGTCGTAGAAGGGAGATGTTCCATGAGCTAGGGAGCTCGTTCCCCTCCTTGTCGGCTAGGCGCACCGAGCCCGTGCGGGCTGCCCGACACTGATGTGTATGGTCCCTCCCACTTGGGGCTGAGCTTGTTGGAGCCCGCGAGGTTCTGTATGCGTCGTAGAACCAGGTCTCCTACTTGCAGGGTCCTTGTTTGTACGTTTCGTGCCGCGTAGCGACGCAGGGTCTGCTGGTAGGCCGCAGCCCGGAGTAGGGATTGCTCGCGACGTGTCTCTAGTAGGTCGAGGTTGAGCTGCCGCTCCTCGTCGTTGGCAATGTAGTTAGTGAAGTCAACGCGATCGAACCCTAATCTCATTTCGGTTGGTAGGGCGGCTTCCGAGCCATAGACGAGCCGAAAGGGAGTCTCTCCCGTAGCCCGCTTTGACGTTGTTCGGATAGCCCAGAGGACTGACGGCAGCTCGTCAACCCAACCTTCCAGCTTTGCCTTGAGGGCGTCGTAAACCCGTTTCTTGATGCCTTGCATTATTTGACCGTTAGCCCGCTCAGCGGCCCCATTGCTTTGTGGATGAGCCATGGATGCTAGGGCGAGCTTCATGCCGAGCTCTTCGCAATAGTCGTTGAACTCCCAGCTCGTGAATTGGGTGCCGTTGTCAGCGATTATCCTGTTGGGCACTCCAAATCTCGCAACAATGTCCTGGAAGAAACGTACTGCGACAGTTGCAGTGATGTTGGAGACGGCCTCGATCCACTTGGTAAAGGTGTCAATGGCTACGAACAAGTGCGTCTTGCCACTGAGCCCTTTGGGGAAAGTTCCAAGAAGGTCCATGCCCCATACCGTGAATGGCCACGCTAGAGGAATCGTCTGTAGCTCATACGCGGGCTTGTGTATCATCCGCACATGGTATTGGCATGCTTCGCAGCGCTTAACTAAAGCTTCTGCGTCGTTAATCGCAGTGGGCTAGTAGTAGCTCATGCGGAATGCTTTGCCGACAAGGGTTTTGTGTGAGGCGTGAGCACCACAGATGCCCTCGTGTATGTTGAAGAGAAGGTACTTACCCTCTTCTTGGAAAACGCGCTTACAAAGTACGCCATTAGCACCCCTCCGATACAGCGAGCCCCCGTGCAGATGGTAAGCTCGAGCTCGCCTTTCAGCCGGGAACGCTCAGTTGCGTCCTTGGGCAATGTCCCGTGCTCCAAGAACTAAATGAATAGCGTCATCCAGGTGGTGCTTTGCTTGAAGTATGAGACGGTACCGGATGTCTCTGTGTGGGGGGGCAGTAGACGTCCCCGTTGCCTCCTCTTTCTGTCGTGGTGCCGCTGTGGAGGAGGACGGCGCGGACCCAGGCCCGGGGAGCGGTCACCCTGGGCGCTCTGGGCTGGTGGGCGCTCCTAGTGCCTCACTCGCAGGGAGCTCGGGCATAGGGCCCCTGCCGGCGAGAAACTCTTCCACCTATTGTGTCCAGGTGTGGCAGTGACGAAGGTCATGGCCGCGGCACTGGTGGTAAGGACAGAAGAAGTCGAGATTGAAGGGAACAGGGGTGAGCGTCTGGACTCGTGGCAGAGCGCGGCCCCTCGACCTGGCGGGCAACCGCGAGAGCCATCGCTCGTTCCTTTGCAGACTGCGGACAGCCCGCGCAAGGGTTTGTGCACGCAACTGGTGGAACAATGGGTGGACCGGGATGTCTGTGTGGGGACCGGCCGGACGACCGGGCGCCGGGATGCCCGAGCATCGCACGTAGCGGACCCTCGGCACGACCGGGTCGACAGGCGCGGGGAAGGGACCCAAAGCCGCGGGACGGCGCCGCGGCAGCCCTCGGTCCTCTCATGCCCTGGCTCCAGCGCCGGCCAGATCCATCGCGGTGCGCTGAGGTGCGTGCACCCCTGGAGACAGTGGCCCATTGTCGCCCACGGACTCGGAGGCGCAAGGCGACTCGGGGTCCAGAGGGACCTCGTCGACGCGGGTCAGTGAGGGGTCCAGCTCGGGGAGCGACTCCTTGGGGCGGAGCACTGCCCCTGAGGCGAGAGAGGCGTCAACCTCCATCTCGTCAGCTCGAGCTTCAGTTTTGGTGAGGTAGCTCTCCCGCCATGTGTCGTACGATAGAGCCAGGTCATCCAGGTCGTCGCACTCGTCGAACTCGAGGTCGAGGACCTCGTCGTCGTTCGGAATCTCAGCCATGTCTGAGGGAGCGGACTGCTGAGGGCTGCTCATGGGCCCCATGGTGCGCGCCAGCTATCGGTGTCTGGAAAACGCGCCTATTGCGGGCAGCGAGTCCACGGACCGTCAGACGAATTTTCGAGCCCCTACTGCCGGGTAATAGCTCTACGTGCAGCTCTCGTTGATTATCGGGTGGAAAACAGTGCAGGGGTGCCGAGACTGGGCTAGGAGGCACCGGCCCCGAGCTTACAGGAGTGCTCTTGGCACTGAAGTGGCTAGAAACTATTCTGCTACTACTACTGCTAGGAATGTTGCTGGTGAAGAAGACTCGAGCGGTCTGGTCGGAAGAGGATGAGATGCTTCTTCTGCCGAGAGGGCGTCTCCTTTTATAGGCGTGGCGGGCTGCTCGGAGTTGATCCTGTGGGTCCCGCGCCTATCCATGCTTTGTCCATCTTTTGTGGTAGCGCCCTTGTCTCGTTCTCGGGCTCCGTCCTGTTTGCTGCCTGCAAAGAGAAGCTTATCTGGTAAGTAATGGACACGTGTTCATCTTGGTGTGCTATTACAGAGGAGCAGCCGTCACCAGCTGTAAAGGGGACAGGTGGCGTGGTGAGCTGTCCGCGCAACTCTCTCCCGGGCTAAAGATAGCCCGAGATAGGTACAGTTCTCCCGGTCAAGGCCGAGGGAGGCGTAGTTGCTTTGGTCAAGCCCGGGGGTAGCCCCAGTGGGCGAAGCGTGTCTCTGGTACGGCCGGAGGAGGCCTCATGGGCTCTTTCCCGCGCGGTAGGCCGGTGCGGATCCGGCCCAAGGCCCATCTCAGGGTGGGCCAATTATCAATCACTGACAAGTATTCACAAACTCCGATCCATTATCACTTCTCACCCGTTTTATTGGCCATTCAAATTCATTTTGAGCCCTTTTGTAAACCTTTTGAAAACATCCCCAAAAGGGCTTTTATCCGGCAAAAAGAAGACCCACATGTAACGGGAGAAGTCATCTACCACTACCAGGCAATGCAAGTTACCTCCTAGACTGACATATGTGGTAGGACCGAAGAGATCCATGTGCAGAAGTTCAAGTGGATGCGAAGTGGACATAACACTCTTAGCTGGGTGTGGACTCGCAACTTGCTTCCCCGCTTGACATGCACTACACAACCTAGACTTCTCAAAGGTAACGTCCTTGGCACCCCGCATGAAATCATTTTTCACCAACTTCTTTAAATTAGCTATTCCCACATGTCCCGGGCCCCTATGTCAAAGCCATCCAAGCTCGACTTTGGCGAGTAGGTGATGTGACCATGTCAATCATAGGTATGACCAACACTACCTCAATGTGGTGGTTATCAAGATTTCCGTTAACTACATCGCCAACACACACGTCGACAAGTTTTCGATCGACTACTTCATCTTCGACCTCTTCATCTACGACAAGTTGGCAATACATCACGGCATCTTCTACATCCTCTACATCAACTATGGTGTCATCATCAACTATATGGCATCATCGACCCGCACCATGGCCAGGACGTACAAGCCAGCAGCAAGTACGTCGTCGTGTTGATATTGCGCTGTTGCCGCCACCAGTTCGGCCTCCACCGTGGCCACCTCCCAATGCTCAAGACGTATTCAAGGAAGGCGCATCTCCACCTCTTCGGCACCCTCTGGTCCCACAAGTCACGTCCTTGCAAGGCCGGCTCAAGAAAGAGCTCAATTCGTCCACGAGTCCGGTTCGGCCATTTCCGTGCATTCAACTTAAAACGGATGCCCTGACCTCATACGGACTCTGTTTTGGACGTTCTTGGTATGCACGGATAAGCCCTCGACGAGATCTTTCCAACGGATCTAGTCGGACGTCCAAATTCCTTATAGATCAGCAGGAATCGTCAAAACAATATTGCGACCTGAATCTGCCGGGATCTATCGGGCGCTGCGCCGCTCCACTTTCGGCCCATGGCCCATGTACCCTAGGGGCTGCGCCCCAAACCCTAGCCGTCGCTATAAATTCAGTAGCCGTCGCTAGTTTAGACTTGGGTTTTGCTTAGATTATTCTGCCGTTGCAGCTTCGCCGTTTACCGGTTTGCGGAACCCCAACTCGTGTGCTTAATCGGTAATCTGTAATATTGAGATTGCATCTACCGTGTTCTTGCTTGTGTTCTCGATTCGCTTGCAGGAATTAACCTTCGTGGTGAGGTCAACCGTGTCTTGGCGTGGTTGATAACGAACGGAGACAGTGGTGTAGCGATTGCAGGCTTAGATCAGTTCTGATTGGAAGTCGGATCGTCAACGTCGAGTTCTCCACCAATCGTGTTTATCCATACCTGTCGGAAGATCGGGAACCCGTTCCCATCAAGTGGTATCAGAGCCTCGGTTGCCCGTCAGGTATACTTGTATCCCCTCTGTTTCATCTTCCACCTAGAGTCCAGAAAATTGCCCCTCAAAAAGATTTGAGTTCGTCGTTATATCCATAGTCCAAGGCTCCAAGCCACTTTGTGCCCTTCGCGATTTCGTTTTCAGTTTCGCGTTGTTGAATTTGTATCCATCGTCATCGTCTTGTTGCTGGTTTAGAGTAAGTTCTTGGTCTAGTTTAATTCTTGCATCTTGACGTCGAGTCCCATCACGTCGTCGTCGCCGCCGCGTCCAAATCGGTTGTCAATCTATCCAGTTCGGTATTTTACATTTATCTCCTTCATCCGAACTCCAAATTGAACAAATTCGGGGTCTAAAGTATAGCTCAGAAAAAGTTCTACAACTTTGTACTTTGCACCAAGTTCCAGAAACTCCATCTTCAGATCCAAAATCGTGTTGGAAGTGTTTCTGTATGTGTCTCGGATTTTTCTGAGCAGTCTATATTGCGGGGCCCATAACTCCTAGATCCTTTATCCAAATTAGGACTTCTATATATGCAAATTGATCTAGAAGAAAAGATCTACAACTTTACTGTTATACGTTTTACTGTTTGAAGCCTCCAAAAATCCGAAAACAGCATAGAAAGTTTCTGCATAGTAGATCTGTTTTTCCAGCGAGAGAAAATTGAGTGTTTAAGTATATATCTTGTAATCTCTCATATGCGGCACTATTGATATTTCAAAAAAAAAGATGAAAAAGGCAAGTGAATAAAAAGAAGCCGCACAAAGAGAAAAAAAAAGCAAGGAAAGGAAAGAAAGAAAGAAATCAGAAGTGCTTGCATTCTTTGTATCCAAACTGTTGTGTTATTTGTTTTGCTTGCTTGAGCTAGGTCTAAGGACGGGTTTAAGCCAGCAACTTTGACAAAAACTTTGGATATTTATTCAGCTTTGCTAATCTGATTTCGATAATTGCATATTCCTTGCTACTATATTTTGCCTATCCAAGCTCCACATACTTCTTATCAGTTCTGGTTCGAACTTGCAATCATTTCGCTCACACTCGTTCGGTATCATGAACAAGCCACCGGTTGTACCTCCTGCAGCATTGGTAAGAACACTTGTAAGAGCGTGGTAAGACGCTTGAGAGCGTGTGATTCCACCTTCTACCACCTAGTAGTTGATAGGGATAATACTCTCGTGTTATTTTCTGTTTTCTACTAACAATGGCAGGATCATCGACCGAAAATCAAAACGATACTAAGCTTGTTCGTCACAAGGAGCTGCTAGCCTTATTGAAGGATATCAAAGCCATGATCAACAATAATACACAAGAGATGAAAGCTGAGATCGATAATTTCGATCGAAACATTAGGAATACACAAGAGAGGTTGGAAGAAAAACACTCCACCAACACTATATCTGCTTCCACCGACCAAGGTAAAAGTCTAATGTCTTTTCCTTCTTATGATGGATTTGATGCTAATGCTTATATTGATTGGGAAATAGCGGTAGATAAAATATTTTCAGAATATAAAATCTGTGACAAACGAAAAATTAATGCTGCCGCTAGTGCTTTTACTCGTTGTGCATTAATTTGGTGGAATGATTTTTGTAAATATAACAAGGTGCCTCAAACTTGGAGAGATATGAAATGATATTTGAGAGATGAATTTGTTCCCGCATATTATTCTGAAAAACTACTCTATGAATTGCAATGTTTACAACAATGTGATAAATCTGTAAAGGCATATTACGAGCAATTAGAGACATTGTTGTTGCGTTGTGGTTTAGAGAAAACTAAAGAAGCAAAGGAAATTATATTCTTACGTGGACTTGATAAGAAAATTCAAAACGTTCTTGTCGATAAAGAATATGATTCTCTCTCTTGTTTATTTAGCCTTGCTTGTGAGATCGAAATTAAAATTGCACATGAAAGACAAATTTCTCTGGAAGAACGACCTCTTGTCGTGCCTCCACTCGTGACTAACATTTTGCAGAGCAATGAGAATAATCAAGAGAAGGATAAGCAATATTTGACCACGAATGATAACAAGGAGAATGAGGAGATACATGATGCTTCACCGCTGCTTCCAACGCCTACAACTAAAGATGTACCTATATCAGCTGAGGAGGAAAACAAAGGTATTGAAAAAGGTACTACCCTCATTCAAGATGAGAACGATTTTTATGTGTTGAAAATTTTCACGAATCATGCTATGTTAGAGCAACAAATTGTGGAACCAATTGCGGATTTACCTTTGTCACAACATGACTTGCTCGATGTTTCCTGTGATAAAGAAGAGTTGTGCGATAAATCTTCACTTATATCTATGCCACAACTAGTGAATGAACATGTTACTTTTGTTTCAGAACCAAACACTTGTACTCAAAATAAACATGTTGTTCACATTATTAACGAAAATGATGAACTGAAATTGTTGTCTTCTTCAAATGCTCTGGGTTATATTGAATTTGATGTTCTATGTGATCTAGACAATTTAGAGGAGAGACTTGTTAATCAATATAATTTGCCTTGGTTATCTAGAAACACTTTTCATGCTATAGGCAAATATAATGATAATGAAAAGTACATGGTTAATCGAGTGTACATTTGCTCAAATGTGAATTTTTCTTACGATGTACAACCATGTGATCAGTTAGAGAGCTACATTATCAATAATTATGAGACATCAAGTGACTCTAACTCTGTTTCGAAATTATATGCAAAATTTCAAGAAGGGGAGGATGTGGATCCTAATCGATTTGATTCTAACAATTTGATTGCAAACGTTATGCTTGTTGCTTTGTCTTTCTTTGGAGCTAATCTTTTGCAGATAAACGAGGATGAGTCGAGGACGACTCACAATCAAGAAGGGGAGGATGATGTGACCATGTCAATCATAGGTATGACCAACACTACCTCAATGTGGTGGTCATCAAGATTTCCGTTAACTACATCGCCAACACACACGTCGACAAGTTTTCGATCGACTACTCATCTTCGACCTCTTCATCTACGACAAGTTGGCAATACATCACGGCATCTTCTACATCCTCTACATCAACTATGGTGTCATCATCAACTATATGGCATCATCGACCCGCACCATGGCCAGGACGTACAAGCCAGCAGCAAGTACGTCGTCGTGTTGATATTGCGCTGTTGCTGCCACCAGTTCGGCCTCCACCGTGGCCACCTCCCAATGCTCAAGACGTATTCAAGGAAGGCGCATCTCCACCTCTTCGGCACCCTCTGGTCCCACAAGTCACGTCCTTGCAAGGCCGGCTCAAGAAAGAGCCCAATTCGTCCACGAGTCCGGCTCGGCCATTTCCGTGCATTCAACTTAAAACGGATGCCCTGACCACATACGGACTCCGTTTTGGACGTTCTTGGTATGCACGGATAAGCCCTCAACGAGATCTTTCCAACGGATCTAGTCGAACGTCCAAATTCCTTATAGGTCAGCAGGAATCGTCAAAACAATATTGCGACCTGAATCTGCCGGGATCTATCGGTATTGCTGCGCGCTCCACTTTCGCCCATGGCCCATGTACCCTAGGGCTGCGCCCCAAACCCTAACCGTCGCTATAAATTCAGTAGCCAAATCGCTAGTTTAGACTTGGGTTTTGCTTAGATTATTCTGCCGTTGCAACCGTCGTTTACCGGTTTGCGGAACCCCAACTCGTGTGCTTAATCGGTAATCTGTAATATTGAGATTGCATCTACCGTGTTCTTGCTTGTGTTCTCGATTCGCTTGCAGGAATTAACCTTCGTGGTGAGGTCAACCGTGTCTTGGCGTGGTTGATAACGAACGGAGACAGTGGTGTAGCGATTGCAGGCTTAGATCAGTTCTGATTGGAAGTCGGATCGTCAACGTCGAGTTCTCCACCAATCGTGTTTATCCATACCTGTCGGAAGATCGGGAACCCGTTCCCATCAGTAGGCATGCTGAGTCATTTGTGGGAGGCACCTCAAACTTTGCAAGAAACAGGTTTTGGAAACGAAAAGCTGTCAAAACCAATGTATCATTTTGATCCAAAAACCTCATTTCAGTTGGTGAGATGTGACAATGGAACCCCAGGTCAAGCAACTGGGCAACGGGATCAAGTTATAATGCAAAGGTTCAACGAGGAGGACATTTTGAATTGAAAGCTCTGGAGAAATGTATACCTCCTCGATACCAATTACTCGACTCCGGCTCCTGTCACCAAAGGTTACCTTTTTCGGGAAGCTCCCTTCTTCCCCGAGTGAGGTGAACAACCGCACGTTGCCCGTCATACGTTGAGTACACCCACTGTCCATGATCCAATGACGGCCGCCGGTCCTGTAGTTCACCTGCACTCACAGCCACAAAAGGGAGTCACTTCAAAGACTCAGGAACCCATTTAATGGGTCTCCGAGGGTTAGTCTTAGGAGCTCTAAACTTATCAAGCAATTCTTTCCTAACCCACACTTGTGATTTGTTCTCAAACTCCCACGAGGGTCCTATGAACCTGGCCACTATTTTCCCATGGTCGTTCTTTCTAAACAGGTAGTACCCATCAGCTTCTTGTCGTGACCCTTACGTTTCCACAGGGAATCCACACCATGATCGAATACCACGCAGGAATAGTATCTCATGATGGACAAAAATGGACATCAACGCATGCATAATTAACTATTCAAAAGTAGAGTTTAGCAGTGACAATGTTCGTCCTACACTATTGAGCTGGACAGAAATTCACATCACATATATAACATAGTTCAGAGTAGCCGAATTAAATAAATAACGCGTGCGAAGAAATCCAGCGCCCAGCTAGGACGCTCAGCTAGCCAACCTTCATATCTCCTGGCCTGGCTCAACCCCTGAATAAAAATAATCCATGGTTCTTGTATAATGAGCACATGGCTGCCCAGCAAGTCGTCCTTAATGCATGAATGCAGGACGAAAGGAAGGGAGGGTTTGTTTTACACAAAACCTATCTTACTAATCAAATTTTATTAATCAAGTTTTAATTGCATGCATGCTCTCAAACCCAAGTAACACAAGAGAAGGTGATACAACACCGAGCTACCCACCTACCCTCTATTCAGATTAATTATTAAGAAATTGGTGGGTCTACATGTGCAAACCTCTCGCCCCGTCCATAACCGTGGACACGGCTACCATGATAGTTTTAACTCTGCAGAGTGTGTGCACATTAACCACTAGTCCCGTCTCAACCCCGGAGGGGGAGACAGTACAAGTCCGTTCACCTGCTTAGCCTACCACTTCACCCACCCTGTGATGTGACCATGCACATCATAGATAGGACCAACACTACGTCAACATGGTGGTCATCACGAGTTTCATTCAATTCTTCGCCAGCATGGACGTCGATGAGCCTTCGATCGACTACTTCATCTTCAACCTCTTCATCTACGACAAGTTGGCGACACTTCACGGCATCCTCTACATCATCTACATCAGCTATGGTGTCATCATCAAATATATGGCATCATCGACCCGCACCATGGCCAGGCCGCGTGCATAGCAGGCAAGCTTTTCATGCTAATATCACGATGTCGCCGCCAGCTGTTCGGCCTCCACCGTGGCCACCTCCCCAAGCTCAAGATGTATTAAAGGAAGGCGCATCTTCACCTCTTCGGCACCCTCTGGTCCCACAAGTCACGTGTGGACTGCATGGGCCCCGGGTATCCTCTAGAAGGCCCATAAGGGAGCAGAAAGGGGGTGACCCAGGTCGGTTGGCCGAAGATAGAAACCACTCGGATCGGGCGGAACTTAAGCCGCAAGAAAGGGTCCGAGTTTATGGGCTATCCCCATGTAATTAGCAGATCAATGCATACATTCCATGTAACATCATAACGGAAATAGTTGCCATATACCCCGCAACTTACTGTAAACTCTATCCCCCCCTGCACTATATAAAGGGAGGGGACAGACGCCATCGGCAGGAAAAAAATCGAATCATCGATAGGAGCATCATCTTGCATCCCGATCCACCGAATAATCCCAGAGCACAGGAAGTAGGGTATTACCTCCTCCGTTGAGGGCCTGAACCTGTATAACCCAGTCTTGTGTTAGCCATCTGGCCTAGTTCTTGATTAGCGTCCCCTCGTACAAATTCATTGCCGGCGGTGACCCCCCAGTTAGTCACCTGTCGACAGTTGGCGCGCCAGGTAGGGGGCAGCGTCGAGATCATCTTTCGGATCAGATGGCTTTTTCGAGATCGCCGTACGTCGACATGAGGCCAGGGGAGACCCTTCGCTTCGGTACCCTGGACTTCGTTGCGGACAGCGTCGGCAATCTTCGTCTCTCTCCCCCGCGGGAGATCGTTCAACCAGAAGGTACACACAATCAATGGGACCCATTGCCCTTTGGCTTGGAGAATTCTGCATGTGCTTTCTTCAGAAAGATCCGTCGGCAGCCTCACTTCGCCCCCCTCAGCGAGGAGAGCGAAGAAGAGCCCCACGAGATCGCTTACCCCGGCCTGGACATCCTCCAGCCCGGTGAGGTTTACAAAACCCTGACTGGATTTCTATCTGGACTTGGGAGTCTTGCCGCGGCCTCCGCGCAGACCGCTCCCGAGATTCAGATAAGAGATAACCACTCGGGGAACCGATCTGCTAATTCGGTCGGGCCAATCCGATCGGATCCTGCAGCGTTCGTGGGTGTCATCAACGGTGGCCAACCCATTGGACAAAGCGAACAAGTCAGCCTCTCTGCGTCCGACTCAGAATCCGATGGGAGCGCTGAGATCCGCAATTACCGTGAGGTCTTCGTCCTTGGGGCGGAGGATCATCACTCTACCTCTCAACGAGTCAGGCCTGAGGAAACCGCAGTCGTCGTAGAAGACCGAGATCACAAGCGTCGGCAGCGCACGCGGCCGCGACGTCCAGAACGAACTCTGCGCGGTGAAGCTGAGAAATCAGGAGGTTTACAACACTCCCCAGGCCAACGTCATCGCGTCAAAGACCCTCCTCGAGACCATTGCGCAACAACTCCCGGAAGGCAGTCCGTGCATCCAGACCCTCGCCCGAGCGATGGCCATGGTAGAGATGGCTGCCATCCAGCAAAACGAGGCGATTCCCGCTCCGACCGCTTCGGCTCGCAGTTGATCTACGTGCAATCGGAATCGGGCTCGCGCCTCAGCGGCGGGTGATTCTCATCAGTCGCCCGCACGCGATCTACGTCAAGATATCGAGGCCAGGCGGCGGGAGCGCAGCAACGGTGGGCGAGACTCTCGTCCCCATCACAGCCGTCGTGTCGACGATCAGGCCGAGAGCACCTCCAGTCGGCGCGACCATCTCCAAGAGCAGCGTCAAGGCCCGCGACGGGAGCGTCGTAGCCGATCCCCGGCGCGGAGGCGGCCACGACCATTGGAAGGGATTCGGGCCTTTACCCCGGATCTCCGCCGAGTGGTTTGGCCGGATGGATTCAACCTCAAAGGCATCGACAAGTTCGATGGCGAGAGGACAACGAATCGGCTGCAGTCACGCCCTAGCGATCGGTAGGCAGAGGTGATCAGAACATCATGGCAAATTACCTGCCGGTCGCTTTGACCCCAACCGCCCAGACCTGGCTAACGGGATTCCCGGAGAACTCTATCGAGTCTTGGGGCGACCTCGAGAGCGATTCATCGCCAATTTCAAGGGCCCTATGAAAGGCCAGCGGGGAGGTGGGAGATTGGACACTACATAAGCGCAAGCGAGACTCTCCGCGAAGTTCATCAAGCGCTTCACCAAAAAGAAGAACGAGATCCGGGGCGTTTGAGCGAGCAAATATTGGCGCCTTCTTCGCGGATGCAAGTCGAGGAGTTGATCGAGCAGATGACCCGGACCCCAGCGATCTCAAGGCCATGTTCACTATGGCGGACCAGGAGGCCGAAGCCGAGGAAGCCATCACAAATCACCGCGGTGTCAACGACGGAGGCTCGAAGAAGAAGCCTAACGACGAACAAGGTAAACCCAAGGACAAGAAGAGGAAGGGGGATGAGATGGTCGCCAACGTGGAGCACTACTGACCGAAGCCCCCCAACGACAACGACTACAAAAAGGTGATGGATTCGGTATGTCCCTTCCATCCCCGAGGCAAGCACTCTGCCAAAGACTGCCTTATTCTGCAGAAGTTCGCCGAGAGTTGAACCGATCGGCCAAAGGCGGTCAAGGCAAGAAAACGATGGAGACTACCGGACGCCGAGCGAGATCGATTACATCTTTGGGGGCTCGATGCGTCTGAGTCAAGCGAAGCAGAAGCTTACCACTCGGGAGATCAACGCCATCATGCCTGCCACCCCAAAATACTGCGCTGGTCGAGGTGCCCATCACCTTTGATCGATCGGACCACCAGATCGAATTGCTTTCCCTGGAAGGTACCCGCTGGTTTTGGATCCGGTCGTTCAGGGCAGTAAACTAAAAAGGGTCCTGGTTGATGGCGGGAGTGGGATTAACGTCCTTTTCGCCAAGACCTTCGACCAAATGAATATCCCATGTTCTGAGCTACGGAAAGGGTCATCTACATTCCACGGGTAATCCGGGACGTCCATGATACCACTCGGACAGGTTTCTACCGGTCACGTTCGGGACCAAGGAGAATTATCGGACCGAGAGTCCGAGTTTCGAGGTGGCTGATTTGAGCGGCATATCATGCTATCTTGGGAAGGCCGGGATTGTAAAATTCATGGCGGTTCCCAACTACACTTATCTCGTCTTAAAATGCGGGTCCCAGCGGTGTAATCACCCTCCTGGTGACGTTAAGCGATCCACGCTTTCTGTGATGGTGAGAGGCGTGAAATGGCGCGAGCACTCAACTCGTCGCCGAGATGGAGAAGATTATTCGAGGTCATAAACCTTGAGGAAGAAGGGGCGTCCCGCCAAGAAGCGAGGCCAAAACCTCCATCCAAGCGGCCGAAGAAACCAAGAAGATCCTGTTGGACCCGTCTGATCCGGCCAAAACGGCCGTGATTGGGACAGGGCTTGACAGCAAATAGGAAGACGTGCTCGTCACTTTCCTCCCGCCAACAGGATGTGTTCGCTGAAGCCTTCGGACATGCCGGTGTTCCGAGGGAGGTGATTGAGCACTCTCTCGTTAACGAAAAAGGCAAAGCCCATAAGCGGCGCTGCAAGATTTGCCCAGGATCGGAAAGACGCCATTAGAAGTGAGATCACCAAACTGTTGGCCGCTCAGTTCATCGAGGAGGTGTATCATCCCGAGTGGCTTGCCAACCCGGTCCTGGTGCAGAAGAAGAATAAGACATGGCGGATGTGTGTCGATTACACAGACCTCAATAAAGCGTGTCCCAAGGATCCCTTTGGGCTTCCCCACATCGATCAAGTGGTGGATTCCACCGCCGGGTGTGAGCTCTTAAGTTTTCTGGACGCCTACTCAGGCTATCATCGGATCAGTCTGAAAGAGGAAGATTGCGTCAAAACGTCGTTCATCACACCCTTTGGTGCTTTCTGCTATATCACAATGCCATTCGGGTTGAAAAACGCTGGTGCAACCTATCAGCGCACCATACAGCGGTGTTTTCACACTCAACTCGGACGCAACGTGGAGGCATATGTCGGCGGCGTCGTCATAAAAACAAAATCGAGAGGGATCTCATAACAGATCGACCGAGACATTCGAGAGCCTAAGGGTATTTCGGATGAAACTAAATCCCGAGAAGTGCGTCTTTGGGGTTCCGTCTGGTAAACTACTCGGATTCATCATCTCCAACCGAGGGATCGAAGCAAACCCGGAGAAGGTGAATGCTATCATAAAGATGAAGCCCCCAACCAATCAGAAGGACGTGCAGAAGCTCACTGGATGCATCGTGGCACTCAGCCGATTCGTTTCCCGACTCGGGGAGCGAGGCATGCCTTTCTTTAGGCTCTTACGCCGACAAGACGATTTTCAGTGGACAGCGGAAGCACAACAAGCCTTTGAAGATTTAAAGAGGTTCCTCACCACGCCTCCGGTGTTGGTCCCTCCCATGCCCCAGGAGCCCCTCCTACTCTACATAGGTGCAACTACTCACGTCATCAGCAGCGCCTTGGTGGTGGAGCGAGACGAAGAGGGTTCCCTCCAGAAGGTATAGCGTCCGGTCTACTTCGTAAGCGAGGTATTGGGCGACTCTAAAATAAGGTACCCACAGGTGCAGAAGCTTCTGTATGCTGTGTTACTTACATCACGGAAGCTAAAGCATTACTTCCAAGAGCATGAAATTTCGGTGGTCACCTCTTTCCCGCTTGGAGATATACTCCACAATCGGGAGGCCACTGGGAGGATTGCCAAGTGGGCAGTTGAGCATGGAGCCTTTGAAATAAAGTTCAGGCCTCGACTAGCTATCAAATCTCAAGCGTTGGCTGACTTCGTTGCCGAGTGGACAGAAGCCCAAACCCCAGCAGCAAGGGACATTCTTGAGTACTGGACAATGTACTTTGACGGTTCCCTCATGCTTTCGGGCCTTGAGGGCTGGGATTTTGCTCATATCGCCGAGTGAAGAAAAGCTACGCTACGTCCTCCAAATTTTGTTCCCTGTCAGCAACAACGCCGCCGAGTACGAGGCACTCATCCACGCAGGCTTCAGCGTCGCCATCTCGCTTGGTGTCAGCGGTTAATCTGTGAGGATTCGCAACTCGTGGTCAATCAAGTCCAAAAGGAGTGGTCTTGTATTGGCGACAACATGGCGGCCTATTGCCAGGAGGTTCGAAAGCTAGAAGACAAGTTCGACGGGTTGGAGCTTACACACGTGCTCCGTCGCAACAATGAAGCAGCAGACGAGCTAGCGCGGATGGAATCCACTCGGGCCCAGGTCCCGAGTGGTGTTTTCGTCCAGGAGCTACGCGCACCGTCCATCAAGCTGCCCTCTACACCAATAGAAGCCCATGAGAAGCGGCAGGAGCCCGATCCGGAGGTATTTGCGATTAACCCCGGATGGACTCAACCTTATTTGGATTATCTCCTTCGTGATGAACTACCTGAGGATCGAAGCCTAGCCGAGTGCATCACACGCCGAAGCAAAAGCTATAAGGTAGTCGGGGACGAGCTTTTCAGAAGAAGCAGTTCCGGGGTACTAAGGCGTTGCATATCTGAGCAGGAAGGCAGAGATCTACTCAATGAAATCCACTCGGGAGAGTGCGGGCACCACGCGGCTGCTAGCACCCTGGAGGGCAAAGCCTATCGGCAAGGATTTTTCTGGCCAACCGCTGTCACTGATGCGGAAGATATAATACGTGAATGTGACGGTGTCGATTTTCGACGGCAGATCCACATGCGGCTCAAGACCTCTGAGCGATTCGATCTCTTGGCCCTTTGCCGTCTGGAATCTGGACATGGTAGGCCCCCTCAAGCGAGCGCAAGGCGGATTCACTCATCTCTTCGTTGCCATCGACAAATTTACTAAGTGGATTGAAGCCAAGCCGGTTGCTGTTATCACGGCGTCCAAAGCACGCGAGTTCTTCCGGGACATCGTTGTGCGTTTCGGCGTACCCAGTCGCATCATCACCGACAATGGCGTTCAGTTCAAGAGCAGCGAGTTCCAAGAGTGGGGCGAAGAGCTGGGCATTAAGATCTGCTATGCATCAGTGGCCCACCCAAGGAGCAACGGACAGGTTGAACGCGCCAATGGACTAGTACTACAAGGACTCAAGGCCAGGATTTTCGATCGCCTAAAGCCGTACGCCACGAGCTGGGTTAAGGAGTTGCCCTCTGTGCTCTGGGGGCTCAGGACGACCCCAAGCCGAGCAACTGGGCAGACACCCTTTTTCCTTGTCTATGGCTCTGAGGCGGTCCTCCCGACTGAATTGAAGTTTCGGTCCCTACGGGTTGCCGGATACGACGATAATCAGTCGGATGAGGCAAGGCGGGAAGACCTCCATCGACTCGAGGAAGCCAGGGAAGCAGCATTGATCCGATCGGCAAAGTACCAGCGGGGCCCTCGTCGCTATCATCGGTAGAGCGTCACGGGCCGTGCATTCTCAAAGGAGATCTGGTCCTTGAAGGAATCGAAGCACGAGCATAAACTCTCCCCACTGGGAAGGCCCTATCGCGATCGCTGAAGTGACCCGCAGGGGCTTACCGCTCTGGCGTGAAGATGGATCTAAAGTGCCCAACACCGGAACATCGAGCAGCTCGTCGTTTTTCCCTAGTTCTTGTATCCAAGCAGCATTTGTGTAATTAGTTTCCGTTCTTTGACTTGCTACTTGGCGTAAGCGACCAAGCGATGAAGTCGGGGCTACTAAATAGTCTTGTGAGTCAACCGCGCCCTATCCCTTCAATAAAGTTGTTTTCTCTCTACATGTGTTGATTGCATTGAGTGGTACGAAAATTCTTGAGTAATGGCGCTTATGCATCCGGCGACAATGTTTAGCTACTTCAAGGCTAGCAAGCAGAAGAAAGCCAAGCGCTACTTCTTGCCACTCGGAAATTTGGACCCGATCGTGACGCGTTTCACGAAAAAGGATAACACGTATTGTTTGGATAAGTCGGATCGCCGGTACTGGGGATCAACCAAATGTTTCTGTTACAGGCATAATTACAGATCCAGTTGATCAACTATCTGGACAGCTGTCGGATGGACTTCTTCTAAAAGAGCCACGGCCTCCTCCTCCGAGCAAGCAAACCCATCCTTGACGGCTTCGCAATCTAGGCGTGGGAAGTTTGACTTCGCGAGGGCGAGGCCTTGACCGGTGCACGTTACTGCGGCCTCCCGGGTGAAGACCTTGATCCGCTCTGGAAGGGCGTCGAGACAGGCCACCAGGAGGTCAGGGTCGTTCGGCGGCTCCTCGTCTGGATAAAGACATTCAAGAATTGGAACGATCCCCGTCGAGGTCCGGCGGCGAAGTTCTGCACAATCAGTCGGGCTTTAGTGAGGTTGAGCCAGGGAGAGCCAGTGGGGAAAGCTACCTTCCAACTGCTTGGCCGAGCTCTCGGCTCGAGCGTTGGCTTGGCGTACTTCCTCCTCCAGTGCCTTCTGCCTCGCCTCCAGAGCTGCACTCAACAACAAACATTAAAGGATATTACCTACGGAGCGTCTTTGCAAGAAATTTAGCACGGATTGTGGCCTATGCCTCGGTTTGTGTTGGACTCTTCCACATGGCGGAATCGGAGCTCGGTAACCTCGCGCTGGAATTCCTCGATCTGGCCGCGATATTGTCGCTTTACGGCGTACAACGCGTTGTCAAATTCGTCACGCGTTTTAAGTTCACCTATCGTTTTCTCCATGCACCGGGTCTTCTGCTTCGACCTCTCCTTCATGCGCTGCGTGGAGAAGAGAGGGAGATTAGTGGGATCCCCCCGGGCAGCGTGAGGATTCGTGGCGAGAAAAAGTTTTACCCTGTATAACTCAGCCTGGATGGCGGTAACTTGGTCCAGCACCTCCCACTCTTCGGCTTCCTGCCCGTCGTCGACCTCGTAGCCCTCTGTCTCTTTTCGCCATTTCAGCCGGAAAGGTGGAGTTGACGCCTCGGTGGAGGGGCGAGGAATCTCCTCGATCTCCGGCTCTGGGCTAGTGGAGCCGAGCTGGGTTTTCCTTCACGACGAGGTTGGCGGTCAGCGCAGTGGGCCGAGTCTGGTGAGACGCGCTGGGCCGAGCCGAGTCCTGGGCACTTGGCGGCTCGTCGTCGTTCACAGGTTTCCTGAAAGCACTCGAAGACCGGTCATTATACACGTTGCGTGTCTCCACATTATAAAGTTATGGCGTCACCAAGGAGTACCTGTGTGACGGGACGTATTTCATCTTGAACTTCACGCCCGACCCACTCGGGCCCGAGCCGGCAGTTTTCTTCGCCCCAGCCGCGGCCTTTGGGTCGGCCGACTGGTGAGGCGGAGGGCTTTGTGGCTGGGCGGCCTGGGCAGGCGGCGACTTCGTCGTTCGGCGGCGGCGGCGCAAAAGTGGGATGGTGTCTTCCTCATCGTCGTACTCGTCCGAGTCCCTTGAGGCGTCCCCCTTGCCCTTCTTGGCCGGAGGAGCACTCGTTGAGCCCTCAGCGGGACGCTTGCGAGGCGCCTCCTTGTGGGGCGGAGCTTCCGGAACCGGGGGGGAGGAGAAGAAGGCTTCGCGCCCCTACAACGCATCAAACTACATTACTTCTAATCTTACATCGGCAAACCACGGTTGAGTTGAGGAGGTTCTTCTCCTTACCGCTGGTGGCAAGAATCCCAGATGATACGGAGCCGGGCATTCCGAGGGGGTTATTTCCGAGCCTGGAGCAAAAAGCTCAGTCACTCGGCTGATGATCTCCTTTTGCGCGAGGCTCTCGATGGTTTCCCGAGTGGCATCCTGAAGCCCCGAGTACTCAAAGGCGAGATGCGCCCTATCCTTGATGGGCTGGATACGGCGTTGGGTATAGTTCCACACTACCCGACGGTCGTCCCGGCAGACTTGGCTCATGGAGAAGAACAAGAAGTTCCTTCACTTGGCTTCCCGTCATCGCGCAAGTAGAGAAGACCGGGAGGGACGGATGTGGGACACTTTCACGGAGAAGGAAGGGAGGGCGGAGGAGAATTGGCATAATAAAACCACTCGGAGTGCCAGCCTTTGTTGGAGGTTTTGAAGCGAAGATCGAAGTAGTACTTTTTAACCCCTTCCCGCAATTGGAATCCCGCGCCGCCTGCGGCCTTAGGATTGTCCTTGTTGGGATAGGGTTTGAGAAGGAAAAGGAATCTGAAAAGATCGAAGTGGGGAGCGACCCCCAAATAGACCTTACAGACGTGGGTGGAAATCGTGATATGAAGAATGGAGTTGGGATTCAGGTGCGAAATCTCAACCCCGTAAAAATGAAGCAGACCCCGGAAGAAAGAGGAGCAAGGAAGGCCGAAGCCACGGAGGAAGAAAGGTTCGAAGACCACCACCTCGTCTGAACGAGGGGTGGGGCAAGACTCACCGGCGGCAGGACGCCAAGACAACAGCTCTTCGGATGGGAGCACACCGAGAGAGACCAGCTTCTGTAACCTCCGTTCGGTCGTGATGGACTTCACCCACTCCTTCCCGCTCTTAACAACCTTGGGGGTGGAGGGGGATGGCGGAGCCATTGCGATCGGAGACGGGTGGCGGCGGAGGTGGTGATGAAGAAGAACCCTAGCGGCGGAGCTTATTGAAGAAACCAACAGACTGGCGCGAAATACTGGCAAAGCGAACCCATTTCGTTCTCCTGTTCCAGACTTATAACAACGGGAAGAGTTTCGCATTCTGGGCCGGGCCTAGGTCTAGCGTCGGATGCGGCCTTTCCGCGAGGGGCCCAATAATCACTTGGCTGCCGAGTGGTTCCCCCGAGAGGTCCGCGTTGCGCACTGGCTGCCCGTCTAGGAGCGGACGAGCCTAGCTACTCGGATGAAGTAATGCTGCGGATTCGAGATCAAATCACGAAGTAATAGCGTTGCAGATTCAAGGTCAAAAGCGGAAGACGTCAGGATTCCCCAAAAGACTTTCATTAAAAAGGGGCTCTTAGGCCCGATTACATATTTTCCGCGGCGCAGCACATCGAGCTAGGGCTCGTCGCTGGCTCGCGGGGATGCCGACAGGAATAGATCATTCCTCCGACGACCACCTCACACTGAGGATGGAAGCGGCGAGAGCATCCTTCAATGGGGTGCGCGCCGGGAAGAGCCGCGGATGGCGGCCGACCAGGACCCTGATGGCCCTCTGGGCGACCTCCTCCGCGTGTTCCTCTCGCCACTGTTGCCAGCGAGTGACCTTAGCCGCACGAGCTGCAGCAGCGCGAGCGCGGAATCCGGCAACGGCGGCCTCCCATGGATCCATGAAGATTTGTGGGACAGGTGTGGAAGTTTCCCCAGGAGTCGCCGGAAAAGAAAAAGACTCTAAAACTAGAAGGCTGGTGGTGAAGTAGTACGCTGCCCATGGATTTCTTTTATACACGAAGGAAGTTCAGGGGTCGCGCCTGGTAATCCGTTTCGAACACAGTAAAACCATCATAGCGATGGGACCGAAGCGGGAGCGGATCCGGTTTCCGACGGAAACACGCGCCCCCTCGGTTGTGTGAGAAAAGGGCGCGAAAACGCTTCGCCTCCCCCAAATTGGGCTTGGGCTAAAACTGCAAAGGGCGACCCCCTTAACGGGCTTTCTTAACACGCCGCTGACGGTGGCAATGTGTTAAAATCGAGCCTATTCCGGCCTTGGTGCACCCTGGAGGGCATATCACCGGCAGCGCCAAAGTTAAAAATATTTCACGGCATACCCCATGTTGGGTCACTAGCCAACTTTGCACGCTCAAGGTTGGATGTTGGTAAAATTTTGATTCAATTTCTTGAGGTATGCCTTTATAAGGTCGCCAGTTGTATACCGTTACGCGGATACAAATACCTCTCGGCAAAATTGCGTCCAATCGGTATGTCTCTAAAGGCCTATGCTGATCCTCGCCATGGTGGGGACAGATACCACTCGGCTGAAAGGTGTGCCCCATGTTGGGCCAAGAGCTGGTTCTTACAAGTTAAGGCCGGGCGCCTGATGCCGATATTTCTAAAACGCTAAGGTTATAGCATGCTGCAAGACAGAAGCTGTAATGGCGTGGCTTAAGGCATGCCCCATGACGGGCCAGGAGCCGCTCTTGTATTGCAAGAGTGGATGCCCAGGAGCCGAATCCTCCTGTCGAAATGACGTGCCCAACGGGCCGAGTAAGCTGGAGTTTGGTATTGCCAAATCTAGGCGTTGTTTCGACATAAAAACTTAAGATTTCTTCAGTCCTTTACAATCTCTTTTCAGATTACAGGGGATTTAAGCGGAACTAGTCGGCCAAGCATATGACTCGATCGTAAAGCACTCGGGGGCTACTGTGGACTGCAAGGGCCCCGGGTATCCTCTAGAAGGCCCATAAGGGAGCAGAAAGGGGGCGACCCAGGTCGGTTGGCCGAAGATAGAAACCACTCGGATCGGGCGGAACATAAGCCGCAAGAAAGGGTCCGAGTTTGTGGGCTATCCCCATGTAATTAGCAGATCAATGCATACATTCCATGTAACATCATAACGGAAATAGTTGCCATATACCCCGCAACTTACTGTAAACTCTAACAACCCCTGCACTATATAAAGGGAGGGGACAGACGCCATCGGCAGGAAAAAAATCGAATCATCGATAGGAGCATCATCTTGCATCCCGATCCACCGAATAATCCCAGAGCACAGGAAGTAGGGTATTACCTCCTCCGTTGAGGGCCTGAACCTGTATAACCCTGTCTTGTGTTAGCCATCTGGCCTAGTTCTTTATTAGCGTCCCCTCGTACAAATTCATTGCCGGTGGTGACCCCCCAGTTAGTCACCTGTCGACACACGTCCCTGCAAGGCCGGCTCAAGAAAGAGCCCAAGTTGTCCACGAGTCCGGTTCGGACATTTTCGTGCAGTCAACTTAAAACGGATGCCCCGGTCTCATACGGACTCCATTTTGGACGTTCTTGGTATGCACGGAAAAGCCCTCGACGAGATATTTCCAACGGATCCAGTCCCACTTCCAAATTCTTTACGGATCAACGGGAATCATTGAAACAAGATTGTGACCAGAATCTGCCAGGCGCTGTGACGCTCCACTTTGGGCCCATGGCCCATGTACCTCATAGGGCTGCGCCCCAAGCCCTAGCCGTCATTATAAATTCAGTAGCCGTCGCTAGTTTAGACTTGGGTTTTGCTTAGATTGTTACGCCGTTGTTGCAGCCGCCGTTTACGGTTTTGGAACCCCAACTTCTGTGCTTAATCGGTAATTTGTAATATTGAGATTGCATCTACCGTGTTCGTGCTTGTGTTCTCGATTCGCTTGCAGGAACTAGCCTTCGTGGTGAGGTCAACCGTGTCTTGGCGTGGTTGATAACGAACGGACACAGTGGTGTAGCGATTGCAGTCTTAGATCTGTTCTGATTGGAAGCCGAATCGTCAACGTCGAGTTCTCCACCAATCGTGTTTATCCATACCTGTCGGAAGATCGGGACCCCCGTGCCCATCAAGTGGTATCAGAGCCTCGGTTGCCCGTCAGGTATCTTTGTATCCCCTTTGTTCATTGTTCATTTTCCACCTATAGTCCAGAAAATTGCCTAACAAAAAGATTTGAGTTCATCGTCTCGTGCATCGTCCAAGCCCCTTTGTGCCCTTCGCGATTTCGTTTTCAGATTCGTGTTGTTGAATTTGTATCCATCGTCATCGTTTTGTTGCTGGTTTAGATTAAGTTCTTGGTCTTGTTTGAGTCTTGCATGTTGACGTTGAGTCCAAAGCCATCACGTCGCTGTCGTCGCCGCGTCCAAATCGGGTGTCAATCTGTCCAGTTAGGTATTTTACGTTTATCTCCTTCGTCCGAACTCCAAATTGAACGAATTCAGGGTCTAAATTGTTGCTCAGAAAACGTTATACATCTTTGTCCATTGCACCAAGTTCCAGAAACTCCATCTTCAGATCCAAAATCGTGTTGGAAGTGTTTCTGTATGTGTCTCGCATTTTTCTAAGCAGTCTGTATTGCGGGGCCCATAACTGCTAGATCCTTTATCCAAATTAGGACTTCTATATATGAAAATTGATCTAGAAGAAAAGATCTACAACTTTGCTGTTATATGTTTTAGCGTTTGAGGCCCTCAAAAATCAGAAAAAACAGCCTAGAAAATGTCTGCATAGTAGATCTGTTTTTCCAGCGAGAGAAAATTGAGTGTTTGAGTATATATCTTGTAATCTCTCATATGCGGCACTATTGATATTTTTAAAAAAAAGATGAAAAAGGCAAGTGCATAAAAAGAAGCCGCACAAAAAAAAAGTAAGGAAAAGAAAGAAAGAAATCAGAAGTGCTTGCATTCTTTGTATCCAAAGTGTTGTGTTATTTGTTTTGCTTGCTTGAGCTAGGTCTAAGGACGGGTTTAGGCCAGCAATTTTGAGAAGTACTTTGGATATATATTCAACTTTGCTAATCTGATTTCGATAATTGCATATTCCTTGCTACTATATATTGCCTATCCAAACTCCACATACTTCTTATCAGTTCTGGTTTGATCTTGCAATCGCTTCGCTCACACCCGTCTTAGTATCATGAACCGACCACCGGTTGTACCTCCTGCGATGATGGTAAGAACACTTGTAAGGCGTGGTAAGGCGCTTGAGGCGTGTGATTCCACTTTCTACCACCTAGTAGTTGATAGGGATAATACTCTTGTGTTATTTTCTGTTTTCTACTAACAATGGCAGGATCATCAATCGAAAATCAAAGCGATACTAAGCTTGTTCGTCACAGGGAGCTGGTAGACTTATTGAAGGAGATGAAAGCCATGATCGACAATAATACACAAGAGATGAAAGCCATGATCAAAATTTGCGGTCGAAACATTAATAATACACAAGAGATGTTGGAAGAAAAACATTCCACCAACACTATATCTGCTTCCACCGACCAAGAGGAGGATGAGCAAGATTCGGCCACGAATGATAACAAGGAGAATGAGAAGATATATGACGCTTCACCCCTGCTTCCAACACCTACAACTGAAGATGTACCTACATCAGCTGAGAAGGAAAATAAAGGTAATGAAAAAGGTACCACACTCATTCAAGATGAGAACAATTTTGATGTGTTGAAACTTTCCATAAATCATGATATGTTAGAGCAACAAATTGTGGAACCCGTTGATGATTTACCTTTGTCACAAGATGACTTGCTCAATGTTTCTTGTGATAAAGAAGAGTTGTGCGATAAATCTTCACTTATATCTATGCCACAACTAGTGAATGAACATGTTACTTTTGTTAATGAACCAAACACTTGTGCTCAAAATAAACATGTTGTTCACATTATTAACGAAAAAGATGAGCTGAAATTGTTGTCTTCTTTAAAAGTTCTGGGTTATATTGAATTTGATGTTCTATGTGATCTAGACAATTTAGAGAAGAGACTTGTTGATCAATACAATTTACCTTGGTTATCTAGAAACACTTTCTATGGTATAGGTAAATATAATGATAATAAAAAGTACATGGTTAATCGATTATACATTTGCTCAAATATGAATTTTTCTTATGATGTAGAACCATGTGATCAGTTAGAGAGCTACATTATCAATAATCAGGAGACATCAACTGCCTCTAGATTTCTTTCGAAAATACAAGAAAAATTTCAAGAAGGGGAGGATGTGGATCTTAATCGATTTGATTCTAACAATTTGATTGCAAATGATATGCTTGTTACTTTGCCTTTCTTTGGAGCTAATCTTTTGCAGGCAAATAAGGATGAGTCGAGGACGACTCACAATCAAGAAGGGGAGGATGATGTGACCATGCACATCATAGATAGGACCAACACTATGTCAACATGGTGGTCATCAAGAGTTTCATTCAATTCTTCGCCAGCATGGACGTCGATGAGCCTTCGATCGACTACTTCATCTTCAACCTCTTCATCTACGACAAGTTGGCGACACTTCACGGCATCCTCTACATCATCTACATCAGCTATGGTGTCATTATCAAATATATGGCATCATCGACCCGCACCATGGCCAGGCCGCGTGCATAGCAGGCAAGCTTTTCATGCTGATATCGCGATGTCGCCGCCAGCTATTCGGCCTCCACCGTGGCCACCTCCCCAAACTCAAGACGTATTAAAGGAAGGCGCGTCTTCACCTCTTCGGCACCCTCTGGTCCCACAAGTCACGTCCCTGCAAGGCCGGCTCAAGAAAGAGCCCAAGTTGTCCACGAGTCCAGTTCGGTCATTTTCGTGCAGTCAACTTAAAACGGATGCCCCGGTCTCATACGGACTCCGTTTTGGACGTTCTTGGTATGCACGGATAAGCCCTCGACGAGATCTTTCCAACGGATCCAGTCCCACTTCGAAACTATTTACGGATCAACAGGAATCATTGAAACAAGATTGCGACCAGAATCTGCCGGGCGCTGTGACGCTCCACTTTGGGCCCATGGCCCATGTACCTCATAGGGCTGCGCCCCAAACCCTAGCCATCATTATAAATTCAGTAGCCGTCGCTAGTTTAGACTTGGGTTTTGCTTAGATTGTTCTGCCGTTGCAGCTTCGCCGTTTACCGGTTTGCGGAACCCCAACTTCTGTGCTTAATCGGTAATTTGTAATATTGAGATTGCATCTACCGTGTTCGTGCTTGTATTCTCGATTCGCTTGCAGGAACTAGCCTTCGTGGTGAGGTCAACCGTGTCTTGGCGTGGTTGATAACGAACAGAGACAGTGGTGTAGCGATTGCAGGCTTAGATCTGTTCTGATTGGAAGCCGGATCGTCAACGTCGAGTTCTCCACCAATCGTGTTTATCCATACCTGTCGGAAGATCGGGACCCCCGTCCCCATCACCCTGTCTTTAGGTTTCCCCGGCCCGGTCGGTACCCTCCGTGGTAGGGGCCCCACTACTTCTAGATACCGCCCCGGGTTGTTCCCCATTTAAGCCACTCGGTCTTAAGAACGCACCTATCCTTTGGGTCGAGTTGCAAGTCCTTCCCTCGGGATCGAGGTACGAACCATAACCGGACAACCTACGAGCAGGGGGTTAGTAGGTTCAACGGGTTACTACGCCAGGACCCCCGGCACGAGGCCTCGGGCGCTAGTGGTTGCACTTGTTTGGTTTGGTCTAGTAGTACACAAGCATGGGTCCTTAGATAAGGAGAGTCTTAAGTACTGTGCTTGGCGCTGGGGAGGAGTGGGCTAGGCCCCAATTTGTCCTAAAGTCCAAAATGGGTCTTAGATGGTCAAGAGAGGCCTAGGTGAGGTGTGGGTTTGTTTTTTGGGTCTTTAGACGTGTAGGAACTTTAGTAGGTGGGTTGGGATAGGTTTAAGGTGGGCCAAGGCTGCCTAGAATCCTCTGGGTCCTTATATGAGCCTAAAATCTAAAGAACGACTTTATAAATACATGAAATGAAGAGTAAACATGGTCTTACCTTTTATTTTATTTTGAATAAAGCTTGGGACATACTAATATTTATTAGAATGACAAAACCTCCCCCCTTACGGGAATCTCGCCCCGAGATTCAGGAAGATCCTGGAACAGCTCTGTGATCCTGCCGCAGATGATCTTCTCTTTCCTAAGTGGCTTCTGACTCAGCATGGTTCGTCCACTGAACCTTGTAGAATTTTATCACCTTATGGCGTGTATGCCTTTCCCCCTCATCCATAATCTTAATGGGCCTTGCTCGGTAGGTTAAATCCTCCTGTAACTCGACTTCCTCCACTGGCACTTGCTCTTCCGGCACTCGCTGACATTTCTTGAGCTGAGCGACATGGAACATGTTGTGTACACCTGCTAAGTGATTGGGTAATTCCAATTGATAGGCCACCTCACCCTTACGCTCAGTGATAAGGAAAGGAGCAATGTATCTAGGTGCCAACTTCCCTGACACATGAAACCTTCGTAGGCCCTTCATAGGCGACACCTTCAGATACACGTGATCTCCAGCTTCGAACTGTAAGTCCCTGCGCCGGTTGTCGGCGTAGCTCTTCTGCCTTGACTGAGCCACCTTCAACCTTTCTTGTATTAACTTGACTTGCTCCTCTGCTTCCTGTAGGATGTCGGGCCTGAAAACCTTCCTCTCGCCGGCCTCATCCAATAGAGTGGCGTGCAACACTTACGTCCATACAGAGCTTTGAACGGTGCCATTTTAATGCTAGATTGGTGACTATTGTTATATGAAAACTCTGCATATAGGAGAACTTCCTCCCAATTCTTGGACTTGGACAAAGCCACTGATCGGAGCATGTCTTCCAATATCTGATTAGTCCTCTCGGTTTGTCCATCCGTCTGTGGGTGGTATGCACTGCTAAAGGAAAGACGTGTGCCCAGCAGCGAGTGGATTTGCTTCCAGAATCTAGATGTGAACTGAGTACCTCTGTCGGATACAATCCTTTTAGGCAAACCATGCAGACATACAATTCGGGCTATGTACATCTCAGCTAGCTTATCACTTGAGTAGGTGGTCTTAACTGGTATGAAATGAGCTACCTTGGTCAGGCGATCAACAACTACCCATATGGAATCATACCCCTTTCGAGTCCTGGGCAATCCTACGATGAAATCCATACCAACTTCCACTGCGGGATCTGTAGAGGTTGGAGTAAACCTGCAGGCCTTTGATGCTCAGCCTTCACCCGCTGGCATACGTCACATTTAGCCACATAGGAAGCTAGATCATGCTTCATTCCGGTCCATCAGTACTTTTCTCTTGAATCCAGATACATTTTGGTACTCCCCGGGTGTACAGAGTACGCCGAGTCATGTGCTTCCTTCATGATCAGCTCTCGGAGTACTTCCTGATCAGGCACTACTACCCTCTTGGTGAACCAAACGATCCCATTATCATCTACCTTAAACCTTGGAGCTTTATCTGCACCAATCCTGGCGGCAAGCTCAAATATTTCTTCGTCATCTCACTGTGCCTCCTTGATCCTTCCTTCCAAACTGGGTTGCACCTCCATGACACACAGATGTCCTTGTGGGACTTACCCAAGTTCAACCTCTCCATTTCGAAAATCAACATATTGCACTTCGGGTTTCGGCTCAACGCATCGGCCACGGAATTTGCCTTTCCGGGATGGTAATGTATCCCAAGGTCATAATCGGCCAATTGTTCTAACCACCTTCTCTGCCTCAAATTCAGATCTGGCTGAGTGAAAATGTACTTCAAACTTTGGTGATCCGTGTAGATGTCGGTTCTGTTACCCACCAAGTAGTGCCTCCAAATTTTTGGGGCGTGCATTACTGCCGCTAGCTCAAAGTCGTGAGTGGGGTAATTCCACTCGTGGACCTTCAGTTGATGAGAGGCGTAGGCCACCACTCGCCCTTCTTGCATCAACACACATCCTAACCCGAGCCTTGACGCATCACAGTATACTTCAAAATCCTTGTATATGCTTGGTAGAACTAAGACCGGTGCTGTAGTCAATTTCTACTTCAATAATTCAAAGCTGTCCTGGCACGCTGTTGTCCATTTAAACCTAGTATCCTTCTTGAGTAGCTCCGTTAGTGCTTTAGTGATTTTGGAGATGTTTTCAATGAACCTTCTATAGTACCCCGCTATCCCAAGGAATCCCCGAACCTTGGTCACTGAAACTGGCCGCTTCCAATCAAGTATCTCCTGCACCTTTCTAGGGTCCACTGTTACTCCTCCTTCCGAGACGATGTGTCCCAGAAATGACACTTCTCTAATCCAAAAGTCACACTTACTGAACTTAGCATACAACTGGTGTTGCCTTAGTAAGTGAATAACTATTCGAAGATGCTCAGCATGTTCTTCTTCGCTTTTTGAATAGATCAAGATATCATCAATGAACACTACCACGAACTTGTAGAGGAACTCCATGAAAACCTTGTTTATCATTTGCATGAAATGTGCCGGGGCATTCGTGAGTCCAAAATATATAACCAGGTACTCAAACAAGCCATACTGAGTGGTAAAAGCCGTCTTAGGTATATCCTCCTTCCTGATCTTGATTTGGTGGTATCCCGACCTTAAATCTGTTTTGGAGAAAACACAAGCTCCCTTCAATTGATCGAACAAATCATCAATCCTAGGTAGTGGATACTTGTTTTTGACTGTCACTTCATTCAGTGAGCGGTAGTCTACACACATCCGGAGTGTACCATCCTTCTTCTCCACGAATATGACCGGCGATCCCCAAGGTGAGGTGCTCGGTCTAATGAATCCCTTGGATTTCAGCTCCTCCAGTTGTTTCTTCACTTCCGCCAACTGGGTTGCATTCATACGGTAGGGTCGTTGGGCTATCGGGTACGTACCAGGATACGCATCAATAGTAAACTCAACATCCCGGTCTGGGGGTAATCCCGGCAAGTCCTCTGGGAATACGTCCGGATACTCACAAACTATTGGTACTTCCTCGAATGCGGGCCTCTCCCGTTCTGGTCTTGTCACCTTGATGTGGTTCACTCTGCACCTCCGACCTCCGGACTTCTGGGATTCATAGGTGACACTGGTCCCATCCAGGTTGGTCACCGTGATGGCCCTCCGAGCACAATCTATTTGACCATCATACTTCATCAGCCAGTCCATACCTAGGATGATCTGAATCCCTCCCGTGTTTAACAGGATCAGGTTTGACTTAAATCTTGATCCTTCTATCTCGATCTCTACTTCAGGACATCCCATGGTTGCGTTCATGGATCCTCCCGGGGTTGTTATTGCTAAAGCCCTTTTTAATGGCTTAACTGCCCACCCATTCTTATCCACTAAATTTTTAGCAATAAAAGAATGCGATGCTCTAGAATCAAACAAAACTGTAGCAGGTATGGAATTTGCGAGAAACGTACCTAACACAGCATCGGGGGCACCTTCAGCTTCCTCAACATTGACGTGCTTTACACGGCCTGTCGCCATCTTCGGTGCTGGCTTGGGGTTGTTGGCGTTGCGGTACTGCCCTCCCTGGTTCTGCTGGTTCGGGATCACATCCCTCTGGGGGCATGAATGGGCATGGTGTCCCACCTACTTTCACTTGAAGCATGTAATCCCAGCAGCATTCCTGTTCTGATTCTGCTGGTTTACACCTGCCTGTGGGTTTGGCTTGGCCAACTGCAGGTTGTTCGCCCCTTGCCCTGTGGGAATAGTCTCCCCGGCGTAGAGGGATAGTTCCACGAACTTATCTATGTAGTCCGCTACGCACATATTGCCTTGGCGTAAGTTTTCAAACTCCCGCCTCTTCTCGTCCTTCATGCTTTGTGGTATGAATGCGGCCTTGAACTCCTCCACAAATGTGTCCCACGTGGTGTTGGCGTGACCGAGGTGGGTAGAGCAGTAGGTCTCCCACCAGTTAACTTGGTCTCCCGGTTGGACGTTGACCATGTCCATCTTGTTCTTCATCTCACGGATCTAGTCATTCGCCTCCACTGGATTCCGGACCCCAGTGAAGTTACTAGGTCTGGTGCTGATAAAGTCCTTGAACCTCGACTGTGTTTGGTTCTGGGCGGGTGCGGCTGCATTGGCTAGCGCAGCTGGCACCTGCTGCTGCATGTTGTTGAGACGGTCCATCATCAAGTTCAGGGCCTGCATCATGACGTTGCCCTGAGCCTGCTGCTGGTTCCCAGCTACTTGCGCGGCGGCCTTGAGCAGCTGCCGGAGCCGCGATAGCATTCACATCGATGACCGGTGGCGGTGGTGGTAGTGGTTCATCTTGTGGATCAGCATCACATCGGGCTGCAGCACGTCCTCCTCTCCTAGACATATACCGGAATTAAGGGAAGATTAGCTAATGCGGAGTGTGACATCTATAATTAAAAATAATTCTAAGAGATTTTCTTTCACTCATTACAAAGATGCAACAAGAAAAATCCAACACGCCACATCTCGTACATGCACCAACGCAGTAAGAGACATAAGAGAAAAACCAACTCAAGCATGACATACAAGCATAAACAACAATTTATTCATTTATAATATTGCAGTCACTACCGGTTAATTAGCCTTCAGGAAGTAGTAAAAGGGTTGTTTTAATTGTAAAGACTGAAAGATAACAAATAAAGACATTCATTAGTATTTTATTTTCTGAAAACCCCTTTTCAGCTTGCTTGATCTTCTCCCATTGTCTTCCTTTAGACTTGTTGTAGTGGTTGTGGTTACACCTTCTCCCTTTAATCTTCTCGTAGTTGCGAAAATTAACCAAAACAACACACCAAACAATTTCCGAATGTGCAAGTAGCTATTCTATTACTCTAGATAGTTGAATATCCGTATCTCAACGAGAAAATCAAAAGTTGACACGGTATACTCCACATAAAAATATTTTTATTCATTACACGATCCTAACACTTAATCTTCGGAAAAGCGATGGTTCTTCATCTTCGTCAAATAGTCTTCTAGTTCTTCTCTTCTTCAATGACGATCTTCCTTCTTCGATATGCCTCTTCAGTTATTGATATTGAGTGAAGTAGTGCATCTTCATCTTCTCAAATAGGCAAAGGCTAAACTTTGAAGTATGGGAATGAATAGAGTAAAGTTTCGTAAAGATGGAACAAAAGGCAAGAATAGAATGAATTTCGGAGGATGAGTAGGAAAGATTGAAAGCAAGAATTCCTAATAGAGAAGAGAAGTACTTGTCGGTACAATAAATACCGGGGTATGAAGAGCCCTCGAAGGCCAAAGGGCCCCACGCGTCAGCGGGCGACCTGTGCCTAAGCGTGGGCGAGCCCCTCGAAGGCCAAAGGGCCCCACACGTCAGCGGGCGACTGAGCCCCAACGCTGGGCGAGCCCCTCGGAAGGCCAAAGGGCCCCACGCGTCGTAGGCGACTAGGCCCTGCATGGCGAGCCCCTCGAAGGCCAGGCGGGCCCCACGTCAGCGGGCGACTGTGCCCAGGCGCTTGGGGCGAGCCCTCGGAAGGCAGGCAGCCCCACGCCGCGTCGGGCGAGGCGACTGTGCCCCGGCCATGAGCCCCTCGAAGGCTGCAGCCCCACGCGTCAGCGGGCGACCAGCCCCAGTGCTGGCGAGCCTCAACAAGACCGGGCGAGCCCGAGAGGCCTCCTCCCAGTCAGGTGGGGCCCGTGCTACAGGAAACGTCCCGAAAGGAGTCTTCTGGGCAAAGGCTCCCCCTGCCGCGAAGGACGGGCGCATTCAATGCAACATTACGCGCGGATAGACAGATGAAGAGATGATTACGCCATAAATGACCTCTCGGGTCTCGATCAATCATCACCGGGCGCATGAATTGACCGGCAGAGAGAGAGAGTTTGCCCTCATCAAGCTAGCCGCCCGCGTCAGAAGGAGCAGGCTGGGCCCCGCCCGCAGTCTCACTGGTGTGTTCACACGGGTCAGAGGCCACTTGCGAAGCACGCGAGGACGGCGCCGCTGGGCGCAAGCAGCAGCACGTTTTCGTCTCTCCTGTCGCGTCCCTCACGTCTTATCAGTGTACTGAGAGTACTGTACTACCTACCCCCTCGGCTCACTTCGCCAGTTCGAGGCTTGTATAAAAGGGGAAGAGAGAGAAGGGAGAGGGGGTTAAAAACATTATGTAATCACATTCCACACAACCGCAACACGAAAAGAGCTAAGGCTCGGCAGGAGTAGGACTGTTACCTGCAAGGTGGTTCAACAGGTAAACCCGTCGCGCCGCTCCTTGCCGCGTTCTACGCCGAATCGAATCGAGCTCGGGCCGATCGGCTAGCGTGATAGAAATCGATAGGGGTGTGATCCGCAGGTTGAGCGGAGAGCACGCCGTCGATGGCGCACGGTAGGGGGCGCTAGCGCGACCCACGCCGACCTCTTCGATGGCGGATCAGCAGTCCGCGATGGATCTGGAAGCAGCCGCCAGAGCCGCGGCCGCGGCGTCGGCCGCAACAATGGCGATAGATCAGCCGGGGGGTAGCTGCCCGCCGAGGGTTGGAACCCTGGCGGAAAGCAGCTGTCCCGGTCAAGCTAGGCTGCGCCTGGCCTTGGAGGAGTGCACCCCAGCACAAAACCTCCATGCGGCTAGGGCCCTTCTGGACAATCCACCGGTGCCGGTGACTCCGGACTCCCCGGCGGCGCCGTGGCTGGCCAGTTTGGCCCGCTACGTCGATGCCGCCGCGGCGGTGGTACAAGTCTCGGGAGGTGCGGGAACCGACGTTTCCGCTTCTTCCCGTTCTTTCTTGCCCTCGCATTCCTCTCGCAGATCTCCTGGCGGGAAGGAGCAGGGCCATGATGACAGGAGCCAGGCAACTCCTACGGGGGTTTGACCGGGCAGGAACGGCGGCGGGCCAGACCTACGGTCCCATCTGGAGGACCGCCACCTATTGCATGGAGAAGATCTACGCGACAAGCTCCGCAGGCGGCGCGACCGGGTGCACGACCGCGCCGTCGCTGTCGCTCGCGGGGACCAGCAGGAGGACTCCGGCGGGGCTGCCCCGGCCAGCGAAGGTGGCGCTTCCTCGGCACCACCTAGGCGTCGGGGGCGGCGGGACGAGGGCCGCGTCCAGGAGCAGGAGGCTCCCGACGTCGGGTGCCGCGCCTTTCCAAGGGAGCTGCGCCGCGTCCAGTGGCCGGAAAGGTTTCGACCGGCCCCCATCGAGAAGTATGACGGCTCCACCAACCCTGACGAGTTCTTGCAGATTTACACCACCGTGATGCAGCCGACTGGAGGGTCGGGAAAAGTTCTAGCAAACTACATCCCCGCAGTCCTCACTGGCTTAGCCCGCTCATGGCTCATGAACCTGCCCCCGGAGTCAGTGGGGTCGTGGAAGGAGCACTCGGAGCTCTTCATCACCAACTTCCAGGGCACCTTCGAGCAGCTCGGAGTCGAAGACGATCTCCACAACGTGGAGCAGAAGAAGGGAGAGTCGCTGCGCGACTACATCCGGCGCTTCAGTCAGGTCCGCAACACCACCCCTAACATCTCCATCGACGCCGTTGTCACGGCTTTCAGGAGAGGCGCCCGAGATCCCAAGGTCAAGGAGAAGATGGCCACCCTCAAGATCAGAACGACCGAGGAGTTGTTCACGTTGGCCCACAAGTGCGCCCTACAAGCGAAGGCCCGCTTCCGCCCAGCCGGAAGGGCGGGGGCCGCTGGGGGTGGCGAAGCCGGGACTTCCAAGAATCCCGGCGGAAAAGACAAGAAGAAGCGCAAGGCGGCCGAGGCCGGACAGGTCCTGACCGCCGAGCGCGAAGACGACGACGCTGCGACAAGGATGCTCTCGCTTTGGCGGGGGCGATCGGCGCCCAGAAGGCTGTGGCCTCGACCCTGGGAGCTCCTCCGGTGAAGATCCGCGCTTCCCCCGGCTCGTCGGCGGGGGTTAAGACGGTCCCCCTGAGCGAGTCAGACCCGGCGAGGGCCGTTCAGGTGGGTGCATCCCTCAGCGCCAAATAGGAAGGCACGCTCGTCTCCTTCCTCCAGTCTAACGCAGACGTGTTTGCTTGGCAACCGTCCGACATGACTGGGGTCCCTAGGGAGGTGATTGAGCATAAGTTGGCAACGTTCCCCGGCGCGCGACCGGTCATGCAGATGGTCCGAAAGCAGTCGGTGGAGCGCCAGGCCGTTATCCGCCAGGAGGTGGACAAACTCTTATGGGCGGGGGTCATTCGCAGTGTCGCCCATCCCATGTGGCTGGCGAACCCCGTCCTCGTCAAGAAATCCAACGGGCGGTGGAGGATGTGCGTCGACTTCACCGACCTCAACAAGGCGTGTTCGGGATCCGCACTCACGCCCGCATTGATCTCATCATCGACTCTACGGCGGGGTGCGAGCAGCTGTGCTTTCTGGATGCGTACTCCGGGTACCACCAGATTAGCATGGCCGAAGAAGATGAAGACAAGACTGCCTTCATGACACCCATGGGCGTCTACTGCTATACAAGGATGGCGTTTGGATTGAAGAATGCAGGGCCAACCTACCATAGGGCCATGCACATCGCTCACCGCCCCCAAATAGGGCGGAACTTGGAGGTGTACGTCGACGACCTGGTGGTGAAGTCCAAGAAGGCGGAGGAGCTGATCGGCGACCTGGAGGAAACCTTCACCAACCTGAGAAAGTACTGCATCAAGCTCAACCCTGAGAAGTGTGTCTTCGCCGTTCCGTCGGGCAAGCTGTTGGGTTTTCTCGTCTCCCAGAGGGGGATTGAGGCTAACCCCGACAAGATCGCCGCAATCGAGAACATGAAGCCCCCGACGCGACTTCGGCAGATGCAGTGCTTGGTGGGATGTTTGACTTCCCTGGGCCGCTTTATAGCTCGCCTGGGGGACAAGAGTCTTTCCCTGTTCAAGCTCCTGAAGAAGACCAACCTGTTCGAGTGGACCGCCGAGGCGCAGGAGGCGTTTGACAACCTGAAGAAGTACCTCGCTTCCCCGCCCGTGCTGGTCGCCCTAGAGCCGGGCGAGCCGCTGATCCTCTATGTCGCGGCGAACCCGGAGGTGATCAGCGCGGTGGTCGTGGCGGAAAGAGAAGGAGTTCAGCGCCCAGTCTACTACATCAGCAAGGTCCTCCATGATGCTGAAACAAGGTACTCGCAGCACCAGAAAATGTTGTATGCCGTCCTGACGGCATCCCGAAGGCTGCGTCACTACTTCCAAGGGCGAGAAATCACCGTGTTGACCAAGTACCCCTTGCGGGAGATCCTCCTCAACCACGAGGCGACGGGCCGCATCGCCAAATGGGCAATGGAGCTAGCGGAGTTCGACCTCAAGTTTGCTCCTCGGACGGCGGTGAAAGGGCAGGCGCTGGCGGAGTTCGTTAACGAATGGACTACGGTGGCAGCAGAAGCTGAAGACGTCCCAGTACCCTCGCCGTGGACTCTCTTCTTCGACGGTTCATTCCGGCTTGAGGGGGTTGGGGCAGGGGTCGTTCTGGTGTCTCCCACCGGCGACATTGTCCGGCACCTGGTGGTGCTGGAGTTTCGTGCTACCAACAACGTCGCGGAGTACGAAGGGCTGCTCGCCGGGCTCAGGGTGGCTTCGACCCTGGGCATCCGGCGGCTGCAAGTAAAAGGCGACTCTCTCCTGGTCATCAACCAAGCGAGGAAGGAATTCACCTGTTCGGATCCAATCATGGCGGCCTACCTGGCGGAGGTGCGCCGGTTGGAGCGGCATTTCGAGGGCTTGGGCTTCGCGCACATCCCTCGCCTCGACAACTACATGGCGGATGAACTGTCCCAGATTGCCTCGTCAAGGGCACCCGTTCCGGCTGGGGTCTTTGAAGAAAGACTCACGCGGCCGTCTGCTGCAGCCCCCGAGTCTGCTGGGGACGGCATGATTCTTGACGCAGCTCCCACATCCGGTGGAGACGTCAACATTCCCGCGGCAGCTCCCCGGCAGGAGAGAGGACGCGGAAGAACTGTTGCGGCGGTTGAGGCCGAAATGCCAGGCCAGGCAGAGTACGTCGACGACAATGCTAACGTCGTCATGCCCGTCCGGGAAGGTCAGTGGATAGATCCTATCCTAGCCTACCTGCGGGACAGAGTGATCCCCGACGATGACGCGTCAGCTGAAAAGATAGCGCGCAAGGCCAAGCGCTACGCCCAAGTAGGTGGGGACCTGTATCACCAGGGCGCGAACGGCGTTCTACTGAAGTGCGTCACTCGGGAAGCGGGGAGCGAAATCCTCTCTGAGATCCATGGAGGCATGTGTGGGAGCCAATCAAGGAGCCGGGCGTTGGTCGGGAAGGCTTTTCTCCACGGCTTCTATTGGCCTACTGCCCTCCAGGATGCCTATGAGCTGGTGAGGAGATGCAAAGCGTGCCAGTTTCATGCTAATCAGATCCACCGACCAGCCCAGGCTCTTCAAACCATTCCGCTTTCTTGGTCGTTCGCAGTCTGGGGGCTGGACATCCTGGGTCCGTTCCCACGGGCGACTGGGGGCTATACGCATCCGTTCGTCGCCGTCGACAAGTTCACCAAGTGGGTGGAAGCATCGCCGGTCCCGGCAATCACATCCGCTGCGGCCATCAAATTTATGAAGAGCATCTTCGTCCGGTTCGATGTCGCCAGCAGAATCATCACCGACAACGGCGCGCAATTCAAGAGCGCCGACTTCCAAGATTGGTGTGAAGAGCTGGGCACTAAGTTCTGCTTCGCCTCCGTCGCACACCTGAAGAGCAATGGGCAGGTGGAGCGGGCGAACGCGGAAGTGCTGAAAGGACTCAAGACAAGGGCGTTCAATCGCCTGGAGAAGCGCGGCAAGCGCTGGGCCGAGGAAGTCCCAACTGTGCTTTGGGCGCTAAGGACGACCTCCAGTAGAGCTACCGGCGAGACTCCTTTCTTCCTGGTGTACGGTTCGGAGGCGGTGCTCCCATCAGAGCTCGCCTTCGGATCCCCAAGAGTGGCGGCGTACAGCGAAGATGGAAACCATGACCGGCGTCAGGACGAAGTAAATCTCCTGGAGGAGATCAGAGACAGGGCGGCGATCCGAGCCGCCAGATATCAGCAATCTCTGCGCCGCTATCAAGCAAGACGGGTGTGCGAGAGAACACTGGCAGCGGGCGACCTCGTCCTACGTAGAATCCAGGCGCAGGTAGGACGCACCAAAAGTCGTCTCCCCGTGGAGGGCCCTTCAAGGTGGTCTCAAGATCCGCCCAAGCTCGGCCAGCTCGCCGAGGATGGTCGTGAGTTGGCGAACACCTGGAACGTCGAGCAGCTGAGGAAGTTCTACCCGTAGGTAGTTGTTTCAGAAAGTTTTTGGTCTTCCCTTGGAGCCGAGCGGCGAGGTCTTCTTCCTTCACCGCTCGCCTCGGGGGCTGCAATGTACAAAGCCATCTGCAATATAAAGATAAGTTCTGTTTCTCTGTGAGCATTTGTCTTTCGCCTTAAGAAAGTCTGCTAGAAAACATTCTGTTGAAAGCTGGTAGCGAAAAAGTACTTAAGGCTGATGGCCCCTTAGTTGCAAAAAGCTTAACGCTTAAACTTCTTGCCGGGCGGGCGAGGCGGACGGAAGGCGTGTTTTGGCCTGGTGTGTCTGCTCGGTCTGGGCCCCTGCGCCAACGACGGCACCAGCGTCTAGACCACTTCTGGAAGCTAAGTTCTCGCCACGCAACTTTTAAGGTCGGTTCACGAGAGGCCGTAAGGGTTGAAGTAACCAGATGCCCAAGGAAAAAGCGCTCACTTTTAGTAGAACGCTCTATCTAAAGCTTTCGGCGGTCGGTTGCCAAAGTGCTTCTTTTCCGCAAAATAAAAGATTGCATAAAGGTTAAACGAGACTTGTGGCAGGGAAAGCAAAAGTGGCATTAACAGGATTTATACACAAGGCAAGCGAAGGAGTTCAGCTACTCCTCGTCACCATCATCTTCTGCCGGCGCAGCGCCGCCCATCATGGAGATGCGGTTGGCGGCGACATCAACCCGAGACTGCTCGTCTCGGTCCAGCTGGCGCGAAGGTTCCCCGGTGGCGGCGTCGAGGTCAAACACGGCGTTTTGGGCAAGGCAGTTGCCCAAGATGAACCGCGCCGCCTCGAAGGCGCCATGGCGACCATCTTTGATCGCCCGCGTCCGCATCACCACCGGCAGGTCGTGCAGGGCCTCGGCAGCGCATCCCACCACGCTGGCGTACTGCGCGGCCGTCTCCTCCAGGGGGGCGTACAGAGTAACCCCCAGGGGATACAAGACGTTCGCAAAGTCACGATAGGCGGTCCGCAACATGTCGGCGAGGTCCCGGAGGTGCTCAGAGTGCGCCGAGCGGAGGCTCGCAGCGTCTTTGGTGGCAGAGGCGGCAGCGGCTTGCGCCGCCGCGGCCTCGCGGGTCGCCGTGTCCTTCGCAGCGGTTGCCTGCTTGAGCGCCCGCCGCAGCTCGCCGACAGCCTGCGAGGCCAAAGCAAGAGCGCTTTCCCGCGCCGCCCAGGTGTGGGCGAGGGCGTGGAGCGCTTCGAAGGAGCGTCCGACATCAGCGGCGATGGCAGCCACGGCGTCGGCGTCAGCTGCAGCAGCGGCCGGAGGGTCCTCCAGCCTCGGCTCTGGCGCAATCTCCACGGCGGGAGGTCTCGCCTTCGTTGAAGGGGCCGCGGACAAGCTGGGGGCTGGCGGGCCGCGCGGACCTGAGCCTGAAGCCCCAGAATCCGCCCTAATTCCATGAAGGAAAAACCAAAAACAGGGTTTAGGTATGCGAAAAAACATGCAGCATGCTAACCCTAACGCAAAATGTGCATAAGTGCAGAGGAAGCCACCTGAAGCGACATCCCCCGAAGGTCAAGGCGGAAGGGGGCAGCGTCAAGCCGCTTGGTCGCGGAGCGGCGCTGCCTCCTCCCCTGTGGCGGGAGGCGAGGCGGCGGCGGGCGCAGCCGCTGCCAACGCCGCTGAGGCGGGCGCAGCACAAGTGGTGCCGGCGCAAGAAGAGCCGGGCATGACGGTAGGAGCAGCGCGGAAGCACTGGCGCAGAAGAAACCAGCAGCGGCGCCAGTTCTGAAGAGTTGCTGCGCTCGCCAGCGGCGGAGTCGGGCGAGCGGGCGGCGGCGCAGCAGGCTCCCCACTGGAGGGGACCGAAGGAGGTGGTGGCGGCTCAGGACTCGAAGGACGAGGCCTTTTTGGGCTCGCCCCTCCCTCATCATCATCATCGTCTTGGGAGAGGATGAGGCGGCGCTTTCCGAGAGCGTGGTCGGAGTCGGCCGTCACGACAGGAGGAGCGGCGACCGCAGGAGCTTCGGCGGTCGTTGACGGAGGATCGCGGATCTGCTGGGGTCCCCGGACCACTTGGACCGCGGGACCAGAAACCTCCATGGGAGGTAGCGCACGCAAGTATGTGTTGCGCTCTCATGGGTTCCAGTCGCAGAGGGGGAGGACGCTCGCAGGCAGAGAAATGTCACCGGTTGGCGTGGACGGAAGTCCCACCAGCCACTGCCGGAGCACATCCTCCGGTACGTTCCTTGTGGTTGGGCACAAGAAAAAAGAAGAAGCCGCAAGTTGGCAAGAAGTCGAAAGGAAAAAGGCGTTCCGAAAAGTCAAGAGACCCGAAAGAATGAAAGAACACTTACCTCCGGGGGCAACGCAAACTCTATCGTTGTCGCCATAATACTGCCAGGCGGGGTTCGCCCTCATGCGAAGCGGGCAGAGGCGGAGTCGCAAAAAGTCCGCCGCCACATGGGTTCCGGTGAGCCTGTTGCGGCGGAGCTCAGCAATGCGCGCCCGCATCACCTCCATTTCCGCTGAGTCGTCGGGCAGAGACCCCCAGCTGGCAAGGGATTCTGCAGGACCCTCGGGGAAGGCAAGATCGTCGCAGCCGCTGGAATCCTGCACGTACAGCCACTGTCGGTGCCAGTCCTTCCAGTTGGACTTGAGCGTGACCGGGATGAAGGCGGCGCTTCGCGAAGTGTAAAGTAGCAGCTTCCAATAGCCCCGCTAGAGCGCGAGCTCACGTGCAGTGTAAAGAGCCGGCGCCAGAGCGGGAGGCTTGGCATCGCCCCCATGAACATTTCGCAGAGGTGGGCAAAGATGGCCAGTGTCACGACAGAATTGGGGGGAAGGTGCGCCGCCTGGATCTCATAGAAGGCCAGCACCCCCAGAAAGAACTCAGAGTATGGCGGGATGAGCCCCGCTAGCACCACCCAGGTGAAGGTGACGATCTCCCCGTCGCGGAGGCTTGGCACCCTTGTGCCGGCGCGGAACCGGGCAGAGGATGGCGGCACGAACACTTGGAGCTGCGCCACCATCTCCTCGTCGGCGGCAGAGGCGTGCAAAGCTGGACCAGGTGACGGAGCGGCGTCCCCGCGATGACCCATGCTGCGTTTCGGCGCCATGGGAAGACGGTGGTAGCGTTGGCGAAAAAAGCTTGGCGGCGGTGGCAAAGGAAAGCAGGTAGCAGCTCGAAGTACCTTGGCACGCGGAAGGGTTCGTGGCGGCGCCAAGGGACGTAGTATTTATAGGCGAGGAGCGCGAGCGCGACGGTTTGGATTCCGTCCCCACGCGCGCGCGCGGCGCCATCATTGCCCCACGCTCTTCGGTTTCCCGTGAAAAGCGGTACGGTTCCCCAAGGAAGATCGTGCGCAGGTGGAGAATCAGACGTACGGCCGGCGCAGGAGGTGGGCCTCCCACGATTCGTCTCCCGCTGCACGAAAAATGGCAGAGTATCGGCGCGACGGTTCGCGTATCATGGTGGACCCGGAGGCTACTGTCGGTACAATAAATACCGGGGTATGAAGAGTCCTGGAGAAGGCCAGGCGGGCCTCACGCGTCAGACGGGCGACCAGGCCCCAGCGCGTGGGCGAGCCCCTCAGAAGGCCAGGCGGGCCCCACGCGCCGCGGGCGACCAGGCCCCATGGCTGGCGAGCCCTCAACAGGTCGGGCGAAAGCACGAGAGGCCTCCTCCTGTCGCCGTGGGGCCCGTGCTAGTGAAACGCCCCGAAAGGAGTCTTCGGGCAAAGGCTCTCGCCAAGGACGGGCGATTCAATGCAACATTACGCGGATAGACAGATGAAGAGATGATTACCGCCACAAGTGACCTTCGCGGTACGATCAATCACATCGTGGGCACGCCGGAATTGACCGGCAGAGAGAGTTTGTCCTCATCAAGCTAGCCGCCTGCGCCGGAAGGAGCAGGCCGGGCCCCGCTCAGCCTCACCGTGTGTTCACACGGTCGAGGCCACTTGGCGGCACGCGAGACGGCGCCACCGGGCGCAAGCAAAGAAGACGCTGCGTCTCTCTGTCGCGCCCCTCACGCCTTATCGAGTATCCGAGAGTACTGTACTTCCTACCCCCTCGGCTCTCTCCGCCAGTTCGAGGCTTGTATAAAAGAGGAAGAGAGAGAAGGGAGAGGGGGTTAAAAACATTATGTAATCACATTCCACACAACCACAACACGAAAAGAGCTAAGGCTCGGCAAGAGTAGGATCGCATTCGCAAGGGGTCCGAACAGGTAAACCTCAAGCGCCGCCTTGCCGCGTTCTACGCTCGAATCGAACTGAGCTCGGGTTGATCGGCTAGCAGGATAGAAATCTAATAGGGGTGTGATCCACAGTGGTTGAGCGGAGAGCACGCCGTCAGTACTAAACTTGAAGAATAGATGATAGAAGAGAGTAGCAAAGAAGTTTCAAAAAAATTTAATTTGAAATAAGTCCTTAAGGTTCAACAGGTCAGCTAGCTACGGTATCCTAGGGTGAGTGCTTCCTCTGATACCACTTTTGTCATGACCCCTATGTTTCCACAGGGAATCCGCACCATGATCGAATACCACGCAGGAATAGTATCTCATGATGGACAAAAATGGACATCAACGCATGCATAATTAACTATTAAAAAGTAGAGTTTAGCAGTGACAATGTTCGTCTTACATTATTGAGCGGTCATACCCGTTAGATCATTACAGAAATTCAAATCACATATATAACATAGTTCAGAGTAGCGGAATTAAATAAATAACGCGTGCGAAGAAATCCAGCGCCTAGCTAGGACGCCCAGCTAGCCAACCTTCAGATCTCCTAGCCTGGCTCAACCCCTGAATAAAAATAATCCATGGTTCTTGTATAATGAGCACATGGCTGCCCAGCAAGTCGTCCTTAATGCATGAATGCAGGACGAAAGGAAGGGAGGGTTTGTTTTACATAAAACCTATGTTACTAATCAAATTTTATTAATCAAGTTTTAATTGCATGCATGCTCTCAAACCCAAGTAACACAAGAGAAGGTGATACAACACCAAGCCACCCACCAACCCTCTAATCAGATTAATTATTTAGAAATTGGTGGGTCTACATGTGCAAACCTCTCGCCCCGTCCATAACCGTGGACACGGCTACCATGACAGTTTTAACTCTGCAGAGTGTGTGCGCTTTACCCACTAGTCCTGTCTCAACCCCAGAGGGGGAGACGGTACAAGACCGTTCACCCGCTTAGCATACCACTTCGCCCACCATGTCTTTAGGTTTCCCCGGCCCGGTCAGTTACCCTCCGTGGTAGGGGCCCCACAACTTCTGGATACCGCCACGGGTCGTTCCCCATTTAAGCCACTCGGTCTCAAGAACGCACCTATCCTTCGGGTCGGGTTGCAAGTCCTTCCCTCGGGATCGAGGTACGAACCATAACCGGACAGCCTACGAGTAGGGGGTTAGTAGGTTCCACGGGTTACTACGCTAGGACCCCCGGCACGAGGCCTCGGGCGCTAGTGGTTGCACTTGTTTGGTTTGGTCTAGTAGAACACAAGCATGGGTCCTTAGATAAGGGAGACGTCCATTCCAACCACTGACCCAGAAACCACCATTCCAGCCTCCCGTAGGTAGTTAAGTCAAATTTTAGTTGTTTAGGTTTCAAGGCATCATCTTGAGGCATCGCCTCAGGACAACTAATAAAACATTGATTTTATAAGTGAAACCTACAACTAATCAAAAGATAGGCTAAGAAAGTACAAGTGGTTTAATCAATTAAAAGGCTACATCGTACCAGGGGATTACCAGTATGGATAGGCACACACATGCTGAAATCTAAATGACTTCCATGGTGAGAACAATAACAGTAAAGTGAATCCCCCGGCTTAAAGGTCCATATCCCACAATAATAATCAAATGAACATGCCACCTTTAAACGGAGTTCGTAAAACATAGGTTAAACAATATGACCACAATAAACTAGACTTGCCTTCGAAGAAGTCTTCGCCCTGCGGGTCGACGATCGCCTCTGGATCCTCAACACCACAGCAGCAACAACAATACCCGGGGTCTACGCACAAACCGGTTCACATGCAACAAATAAATATAGCAATACATCACAACTGCGAACATGTAAAATAGAATATCCAGAAAAATTCTCGGTGAAAATACGATCCTAATGGACCTGGAATCACTCCAAACGGAGCTACGGTTAAATTTAAACAATTCTACGAAGTTTCAACCGAAATCTGGAAATTCTACAAAATTACAGAGGGAATTTAACCCCAAATGGGCTAAACCCCCTAATTCGGCCCACTGCCCTCCTCTTCTCTTTCTCTCGGGCCGGCCCACGGCAGGGGGGCGTGTGCCAGGCAGCAGCAGCAGGTCGGGCGGTCCGGATGACCGCGGGACCCAGCGGGCGCGGCACGCCGGACGGTGGCTGCGGAGGAAGGCGGGGCTGGTGCTGGAGACGAAGGGGAAAGGCCGCGCGCAGGCGCTGGGGACTAGGCTGGGCCGCGAGGCGGCGTGGCGCGGTCGGGCGCTGGGGGCAGCACGGCAGGCGCGGGCCCGCGGTAGACACGCTGCCCACGGGAGAGGCGGGCGCAGCCTGCACGGTTGTTTCGACGCTGCCGCACGCTGCGTCAATGGGGAGCAGCGGCTGACGCCGCGAGTGGCGGTTGTCTGGCGCGAGCCCCGGGGTGCTGCGCACGGGGAGGCATGGGTGGACGTGTCGGCGCGCGATGGGCTCCTGATCTGGCGTCGGCGGCATGAACGCCGAGGTTCGCCGGATCACCACGACACAGCGTGCTAGGATTGCGAGTTCTGGGGGCATCTCTCCACCAAACATTGCGATATCTATATCCAAATTGACCATCTCGACGAGCTCTACGCATGGTACCATATAAACTATGATTTGATCTACAAGAAGACAGCAGTACCTCAAAAACGTCGGGGAAGGAGTGCTCCACCCACCGGCGGCCACTAGGGCTGTGTCTAAGGGAGCTGGTCGCCCAGGAGTCCAAAGGAGAGTCTTAAGTACTGTCCTTGGCGCTGGGGAGGAGTGGGCTTGGCCCCAATTTGTCCTAAATTCCAAAATGGGTCTTAGATGGTCAAGAGAGGCCTAGGTGAGGTTGGATTTTTGGGTCTTTAGACGTGTAGGAACTTTAGTAGGTGGGTTGGGACAGGTTTAAGGTAGGCCAAGGCTGCCTAGAATCCTCCGAGTCCTTATATGAGCCAAAAATCTAAAGAACGACTTTATAAACACATGAAATGAAGAGTAAACATGGTCTTACCTTTTATTTTATTTTGAATAAAGCTTGGGACATACTAATATTTATTAGAATGTCACACTTCTGTATGGTTCCTAGGAAGGTTGGGATTTGGTGTAGTTCGCGTGTAGGGTCTAGGCTAAGTCCTAGGTGGTGCTCTAGGTGGTACTCTACCTCCAAAACCCCTAGGTGCCCCCTCAAACTCACGTGGCTCAAAGAACGTTCTAGCTGGCCTGAAAGCTCTACCCTGGCCATTCCCATTCCACCTATTCCAACCATTCTGCCTTGCTGGGAATCTACCCCAAGAATCACTCCTATAGCCATCCCAGGCACTAGTATTCCAGGTGTTTGGCCTAAAGTTTTGCACTTGTCTAGTGTTCCACGAGCTAGTCCTAGAGTTCACCCATTGCCCATTTCTATTCCAAACTCTAGGTTGCCAAGTGTTGGGTGCTCGTGTCCTAGGTTGGGGATTTCTAGTGCATTGCCAAGAGTGGTAGCAGGTGCTTCCCCTAGGTGTAGCACAAGAGGTATCGGCACCATTGGTAGATGCGCGAGGACCAAGACCCTTCCTTTTTCTCTCCTTGGGCTTCTTCTCGGGGATAAACCCCAATCCACCCTTCTTGGAGACAGGTCTTTGGTCCTTGAGCATCTTGTCCAAGGCCAAACTCCCCTCGTAACTCCTAACCTCAAACTTAGCTAACTTGGCTTTGTGGACTACATGGGCCCCGGGTATCCTCTAGAAGGCCCATAAGTGATGGGGAACGGGGTCCCGATCTTCCGACAGGTATGGATAAGTCGATTGGTGGAGAACTCGACGTTGACGATCCGACCTAGATCAGCACCGATCTAGAGCCTGCAATCGCTACACCACCGTCTCCATTCGTTATCAACCACGCAAGCGCACGGTCGACCTCACCACGAAGGCTAGTTCCTGCAAGCGAATCGAGAACACAAGCAAGAACGAAGAAGAGGCAATCTGAAATTGCGAATATGTATTAAGATCACGAAATTTAGGGTTCCACAAACCGATAATCGGCGATACTGCAATGGCAGAAATATATCTAAGCAAAACCCAAGTCTAAACGATGACGGCTACTGAATATATAGCGACAGCTAGGGTTTGGGGCGCTCAACCCTAGGGTTACATGGGCCACGGGCCCAAAGTGGAGGTGGCGCAGCACCCGGCAGATTTTGACGTTCTCTTGATTTCATGATTTCCGTTGATTCTGATAGAATTTGGGCCTCAAACTAGATCCATTGGAAAGCTCTCGTCGTGGGCTTGTCCGTGCATACCAAGAACATCCAAAACGGAGTCCGTATGAGGCCAGGGCATCGGTTTTAAGTTGAGTGCACTAAATTGCCCGAACCGGACTCGTGGACAACTTGGGCTCTTTCTTGAGCCGGTTCATGAGCCGGCCTTGCAAGGACATGACTTGTGGGACCAGAGGGTGCCGAAGAGGTGGAGATAAGCCTTTCTTGAATACGTCTTGAGCTTGGGGAGGCGGCCACGGTGGAGGCCGAATTGCTGGCGGCGACAACGCAGTACCAGCATGATGAGATTGCCGGCTGTGCACGCGTCCTGGCCATGGTGCAGGTCGATGATGCCATATAGTTGATGTAGTTGATGTAGATGATGTAGAAGATGCCGTGAAGTGTTGCCAACTCGTCGCAGATGAAGAGGCCGAAGATGAAATAGTCGGTCGAAGACTCGTCGACGTCCATGCTGACGAAGTAGTCGACGAAAATATTGATGACCACCACACTGACGTAGTGTTGGTCATATCAATGATGGACATGGTCACATCAATAAGGGAACGCATGGGGGCGATACGAGTCGGCCGATTAGGGTTGAAGATCGCTCGGGCTACACGTGCCTTGCGCCGCAAGAGAGGACCCGAGGGTATGGCATATCCCGATGTAAATAGTAGATCATTGGATACATACCATGTAACATCATAACAGAAACCGTTGCCATATATCCCGCGACGCTCTGTAATCCTATCCCCCCCTACACTATATAAAGGGAGGAGGTAGAGACCGTAGAGGGAGAGATCTTCTTCGGTCATCATCAAGCATACACAGTAACCTTGATCATCTTGCATCCCGCATATTGATCAATCATAATCCCAGAGCACAGGAAGTAGGGTATTACCTCCGTTGAGGGCCTGAACTTGTATAACCCTGTCTTGTGTTACCCATCTGGTTTAGTTCTTGATTAGCGTCCCCTCGTACAAATTCATTGCCGGCGGTGACCCCCCAGTTAGTCACCTGTCGACAGTTGGCACGCCAGGTAGGGGGCAGCGTCAAGATCGTTTTTCAGATCAGATGGCTTTTTCGAGATCGCCGTACATCGACATGAGGCCAGGGGAGTCCCTTCGCTTTGGCACCCTGGACTTCATCGCCGACAGCCTCGGCAATCTTCATCTCTCCCCCCACGGGAGATCGTTCAACCAGAAGGTACACGCAATCAACGGGACTCATTGCCTTTCGGCTTGGAGAATTCTGCTTGTGCTTTCTTCAGGAGGATCCGTCGGCAGCCTCACTTCGCACCCCTCAGCGAGGAGAGCGAGGAAGAGCCCCATGAGATCGCCTACCCCGGCCTGGACACCCTCCAGCCCGATGAGGTTTATAAATCCTCGACCGATTTCTCTCGACTCGAGAGTCTGCCGCCGGGCTTCCGCGACAGCCGCGCTCTTGAGATTCGGACAAGAGATAACCACTGAAACCAATCGCTAATCCGTCGGATCAATCCACTCGGATTCGGCAAAGGTTCGTGGGTGTCATCAACGGTGGCCAACCCATTGGACGTAGCGAACAAGTTAGCCTCTCCGCTTTCGACCCGAGTCCGACGGAGCGCCGAGATTCGCGAACTATCGTGAGGTTTTCGTCCTCGGGGCGGAAGATCATCACTCCACCTCCCAACCAGTGAGACCTGAGGCATCACCTATCATCGTGGCAGACCCAGACTCTCGCCGTGTGGAAGACCGAGATCACGCACGCCGCCTTTCGCACACGCCGCGGACGCCCGTAACGAGCTTTATACCATCAAGCTCGTGGACCAGAAGTCTACAACACTCCCCATGCCAACGTCATCGCGTCAAAGACTCTTCTTGAGACTATCGCGCCGCAACTCCCAGAAGGCAGCCCATGTATCCAGGCCCTTGCTCGAGCGACGGCCATGGTTGAGATGGCGGCCATACAACAGTACGAGGCACTCGGGCGAGGCATGTCAGTCGGGTTTCAGTGAGGTTGAGCCAGGGAGAGCCAGTCGAGAAAGTTACCTTTCAACTCTTTAGCCGATCCCTCGGCTCGAGCGTTGGCTTGGCGGATTTCCTCCTCTAGTGCCTTCTGCCTCGCCTCCAAGGCTACACTCGACGGCAACCATTAAAGATCATTACATATGAAACATCCTGTTCAGAGATTTAGCATGAATTGGGGTCTATACCTCTGTTTATGTTGGACTCTTCGACATGGCGAAATCGAAGCTCGGTGACTTCACGGTGGAGTTCTTCGATCCGACCGCGATATTGCCGCTTGGTGGCATACAGCGCGTTGTCAAAGTCGTCGCGCGTTTTTAGCTCGCCCACCGTCTTCTCCATGCAACGGGTCTTCTGCTTCGATCTCTCCTTCATGCGCTGCGTGGAAAAGGGAGGAAGGTTAGTGGATTTCCCTCGTGCGGAATAAAGATTCATGGCGACAAAAAGATTTACCTTGTATATCTCGGCTTGAATGGCGGTTACTTGGTCCAAGACCTCCCACTCTTCGGCTTCCTGCCCATCGTCGACCTCCTAGCCCTCCATCTCTTTCCGCCACTTCAATCGGAAGGGTGGAGCGTGTGCTTTGGCGGAAGGGCGAGGATCTCTCGATTGCTCGAGCCCCCGAGCAGAGCTGGGATTTTCCCCTTCGCTGACGAGGGTTGGCGGCCGGTGGCAGATGGGCTAGAGTCCTGGCGAGGCGCGGTGGGCATAGCCGAGTCCTTGGAGCTTGGCGGCTATTCATCCTTCATTGGTTTCCTACAAGCATTCGGTGACCTTTCAAGACACACGTCTCTACAAATCATGAAGTTGTTGCGTTGTGAAGGAATACCTATGCGACGGGACGTATTTCATCTTGAATTTCATGCCCGAACTACTCGGGCCCGAGCCGGGAGGTTTCTTCGCCCCAGACGCGGCCTTTGGGTCGGCAGACTGGCGTGGCGCAGGGCTTTCTGGCTGCGCGGCCTGAGCGGGTGGCGACTTCGCAGCTGGGCGACGGCGGCGGAAAAGAAGCGGGACGGTGTCATCCTCTTCATCGTCTTCGTCCGAGTCCCCTGGAGCGACCCCCCTGCCTTTTTTGGCCGGAGGAGCACTCGTCGAGCTTTCGGCAGGACGCTTGCGAGGTGCCTCCTTGGGGAGCGGAGCCTCCGGGACCGGGGGAGTGGAGAAGAAGGCCTCACGCCCCTGCAACACATTAAATCACATTAAATCTGACTCTACATCGACAAATCGTGGCTGAGTTGAGGAGGATCTGTTCCCTACCGCTGGTGGCAAGTACCCCAAGTGGTATGAAGCCGGGCATTCCGCAGGAGCTATTTCCAAGCCCGGAGCAAAAAGCTCAGCCACTCGGCTGATAATCTCCTTCTGCGTAAGGTTCTCACCGCTTTCCCGAGTGGCATCCTGGGGCCCCGAGTACTCAAAGGCGGGATGAACCCTCTCCTTGATGGGCTGGATACGATGTTGGGTATAGTTCCACACAACCCCACACAGTCAACCCAGCAGATTTGGCTCATGGAGGAGAACAAGAAGTTCTTCACTTGGCTTCCCGTCATCGGCGGAGAGAGAAGACCAGAGGACGGACTGTGGGGCTCTCACGAGAAGGACGGAAGGGGCGGGGGACAGGTTGGCACAAGAGAACCACTCGAAAAGCCAACCCTTGTTGGAGGTTTTCAGCGAAGGTCGAGTAAAACTTTTAACCCTTCTCAGCTTGAAATCCCGCGCCGCCTGCGGCCTTGGGATTTTCCTTGTTAGGGTAGGGTTTGAGGAGAAAAAGGAACTCGAAAAGGTCGAAATGGGGAGCGATCCCCAAATAGGCCTCGCAGACGTGAACGAAGATCGCGATGTGAAAGATGGAGTTGGGGTTCAAATGCGAAGCCTCGATCCCATAGAAATGAAGCAAACCCCGTAAGAAGGAGGAGCAAGGAAGGCTCAAGCCGCGGAGGAAGAAAGATTCGAAGACCACTACCTCGTCCTGGCGAGGGGTGGGGCAGGATTCGCCGCAGCGCGCGCCAGACACTAACCTTCCGACGGAGCACGCCGAGGAGACCACCGCAGCCTCCGCCACCGTGGTGGACTTCATCCATTTTTGCATTCTTCGCTGCCTCAGAGGTGGTGGGGGATGGTGGAGCCATCGCGATTGGAGACGGGTGGCGGCGGAGACGACGGCGGAGAAGAACCCTAGTGGCGGAGTCTGCTGGGAGAAGCTAACTGACTGGCGCGAAAAGTAAGCGAGGTGAACTAATTATGTTCCCCCGTTCCTAATTTATCGCAACGGGCAAAGTTTCGCATTCTGGGCCGGGCCTTAGTCTAGCACTAGATGCGGCCTTTCCGCTAGGGGCCCGATAATCACTCGGCCGACCGAGTGGTTCCCCCGAGAGGTCCGCGTTACACGCCGACTGCCTGTCTAGGAGCGAACGAGCCAAACTGCTCGGATGAAGCGGTGTCGCGGATTCGAGATCAAATCGAGGAGAAGCGGCATTACAGATTCAAGATTGAAGCAGAAACACGAAGCATGGATATCGCAAAAGGTGTTCATCAAAGGGCTCGAGGGCCTGACTACATTTTCGGCGGCACGGCACGTTGAGCTAGGGCTTATCGCCGGCTCGCGGAGATACAAAGAAAGGATAACCTATCCCTCTGAAGGCCACTTCACATCGAGGATGGAGAAGACGAGCGCATCTTTGAGGGGGTCCGGCCGAAGAGTCGCGATGGCCGCCACCGTAACCCTAATGGCGCTTTGAGCCGCTTCTTCTGCAGATTCTCCGTCGCCGAGCCCACTCGGCGGTTGTGGCGGCTTTAGCGGCAGCGGCACGAGCACGCACTTCGGCGGCTGCGGCCGCCCATGGATCCATAATCTTTCCTTGGCTCTCTGCTTGTTGAGGGAGAAGAAGAGGAGAAGGAAATTCAAGAACTCAAAAGCTGAAGATGAAGTAGTACTCGGTCCTCGATTTCTTTTTATACACGAGGAAGTTCAAGGACGCTACCGTTATCCGCTTTCAACACAAGAAACCATCATGACGATGGGACGGAAGTGGGAACGAGTACGGTTTCCGACGGAAGCTCGTATCGCTCCGGCTGTGTGAGAAAAGGGCGCGAAAACGATTCGCCTTCCCCCTAATTGGGCTTGGGCTAAAACTACAAAGGGCAACCCCCCTTAACAGGCTTTCTTAACATGCCGCTAACAGTGGCAATGTGTTAAAATCGAGCCTAATTCCTCGGTGCACCTCGAGGGCATATCACCGGCATACTAAAGTTAAAAACATTTCACGGCATACCCCACGTTGGGTCACTAGCTAACTTCGCACGCTCGAGGTTGGGTGTTGGTGAAATTTGATTCAACTTCTTGAGGTATGCCTTTATAAGGTCGCCAGTTGTATACCGCTATCCGGATACAAGTACCTCTCGGCAAAGTCGATCAATCGGTACGCCCTAAGGGGCATAAGCTGATCGCTTCCCAAGTTGGGACAGGTACCACCCGGCTGAAAGGTGCGCCCATGTTGGGCCAAGTTACCGCTCTTACAAGTTAAGGTTTGGCGCGGACGCTGATACTTTGAAAACGCTAAGATTACAGCATGCTGCAAGACAGAGGTTGTAATGGCGTGGCTTAAGGCATACCCCATGCTGGGTCAGTGGCTGCCCTTGTATAGCAAGAGTGGGTGCCCAGGAGCCGAACCCTTCTGTTGAGGTGATGTGCCCAATGGGCCGAATAAGCTGGAGTTCGGTATTGCTGATCCAGGCGTTGCTTCAACATAAAAGCTTAATATTTCTTGAGTTCTTTACAATCTCTTTTCAGATTACAGGAGATATAGGCGAAACCAGTCGGCTAAGCATCTGACTCGATCGTAAAGCACTCGGGGGCTACTGTGCACTACATGGGCCCCGGGTATCCTCTAGAAGGCCCATAAGGGAACGGATGGGGGCGATACGAGTCGGCCGATTAGGGTTGAAGATCGCTCGGGCTACACGTGCCTTGCGCCGCAAGAGAGGACCCGAGGGTATGGCATATCCCCATGTAAATAGTAGATCATTGGATACATACCATGTAACATCATAACAGAAACCGTTGGCATATATCCCGCGACGCTCTGTAATCCTATCCCCCCCTACACTATATAAAGGGAGGAGGTAGAGGCCGTAGAGGGAGAGATCATCTTCGGTCATCATCAAGCATACACAGTAACTTTGATCATCTTGCATCCCGCATATTGATCAATCATAATCCCAGAGCACAGGAAGTAGGGTATTACCTCCGTTGAGGGCCTGAACCTGTATAACCCTGTCTTGTGTTACCCATCTGGTTTAGTTCTTGATTAGCGTCCCCTCGTACAAATTCATTGCCGGCGGTGACCCCGCCAGTTAGTCACCTGTCGATAGGCTTTCAGCTCAGCATTTTCACACGCTAGCCCCTTACACTAGACTAAGTTTGCTCTCAGCTCACAATTTTCCCTTACAAGCTCCCTATTTTCTATGATCAACTCCCTTGCCGCCAATGCACCCTTGCAATGGTCGGGATCGCACAAACCACCATTACCACTAGAGCCATTAGAAGAAGAAGTAATCACAGCTGGACCACTAGAGCAAGCATTTGAACTTGAAGGGACATGCATAAGCAAACTTTCAACAGGAGCAATAGATTTTTGCTAGTCACTAGCACTAGGTACTACAGCAGGTAATGGTGCAGGCATAGCAAGTAAAGGAGAATGTGAATCAGTAGTATTAGCACACAACACACTAGGAAATGAGCTATCAGCTGGAATTGGTGAATCTAGCACAGTGACAGGTAAAGTAGCTGGCTGAGCAACAGGCAAAGAGCTACTAGCTGAAGCAGGCAAATCAGGCACAATTGCAACACTACTAGCACATGTAAGCAAAGTAAGAGGCAGAGAGCTACTAGCTGGAGCAGGTAGAGAGTCACAAGTCAAAGCCTCTAGTGAAGTGGGTGCAGCAAGTGTGTCAAGCTCAGTCAAGTCATTATCAACAGGACAATCCTGACTAGAAGCATACTCAAAGGAAGGCAAAGAGTTGATAGCATTATCCAAGGCATTTCCAGCAACAAGCATATCATTCCTATCTTCTAGCTTGAATAAGTCATCTACCAAGTCATCTACCATCTTTTGCAATTTTATTGGTTCTCTATTATACTCCTGATTTTGCTTGCACACTTCGGCATGTTTTTCTTTTAGTTTCTCATACTTAATCATGTATTGCCGTGACAGTCTTTCTCCTTCCTGAGCTAAGCCCATCAAATGCTCAAAGGACTTTGGATATCCCATCACAAAAGGTAAAGAGCTTACATCAGAAGAAGCTGTGTCACTTACCTCGTCATCAGTAGGCTTGGAGGAGTGTGCCATGAGGCACCGAGGCCGAAGAACTGGAAGAGCTGCAACCTCAATGTCGGACTCCTAGCCGGCATCATCACTTGAGGTAGCCGCCATGCTCACGGGTGGAAGAGCAAGCGGTGGAGGTACTGACTCAGCCACTATGAGGCCGATCAGTGCCTTCGACTTCTCCTTGGTTCCTCCTTCGCTTGAACTAGAGGAAGAAGATTCGCTCGAGCTATTGTCGGTCTCCCACTCACCGACGAAGGCTTGCTTCTTTCCACTCTTATTGGTGCAGTGGAAACCAGACTTGTACCTTGGAGGTTTGTGCTTGGTCTTGCTCTTGTCCTCACCGCTGCTCGCCTTCTCCTTGCTCTTGGATCTGTCCTTCTTCTTGTTCGGGCACACAGAGGCAATGTGACCTCGCTCGTTGCACTCGTAGCAGCGTATGGAGGCGAGAGCTTTCTTGTCCTTGAAGTTTCTGGAGCCGTACTTCTTGAAGGTTCGGGTGAGCCTGTTCACCGCAAGGGCCAGGCTCGGGCTTCCTTGTTTGCTCTTAGAGCTTGACTTGTTGGCACTTGCCTTCCCACTTGACTTGGATGTCTTGGCCTTCAGAGCAATTGCCTTCTCCTTGGCCTTTGGAGGTTCTTCATCTTCACTGTCATTCACCAGCATCTCATGGGCACAGATTTGCCCAAGAAGCTGGGAGGGAGTCATTGTCTTGATCTTAGTGCTCCTCGAGGTGAGAACGACAAAGTCCCTGTACCCTGCCTTTGGAAGGATGTGTATCATTTTCCTGCAGACATCCAGGTCAGTAATGGCGAACCCGAGCCCCTTGAGCTCGTTCACCAGTGGGTTAAGACTAGCATACATTGCATTTGGGTCTTCGCCAGGGAGCATCTTAAAGCGTTCAAAACGCCTTCTCAACACTACAATTTTCTCTTCTTTCACAACATCGGTGCCCTCGTGTATCTCTATCAAGGTTTTCCATATGTCATGTGCAGTGCTAAGATTGCTTACCCTCTCGAAAGCCTCTACTCCCAAACCAGAAAACAAAGCATTTTTAGCCTTAGCATCTAGGTCAAGTTTTGTGATTTGATCAGCTGTGGGACCTGTCTCCTTGTTCACCTCAAAGCCTAAAGGAGACTCTACCACTACCCATACTTGATGACCTAAGGACTAAATATATGTTGTCATTTTTGTTTTCCAGTGACTAAATTGGGTGCCAGTAAACAGAGGGATCCTATTCCCGGCGACACTACCCCCATCGGCCATTTTGACTCTATGCGGTTAAGCACTATCGAGAGCACCTGCCCTCTGATACCACTTGTAAGGATCTACGGCCGCCGGGGGGGGGTTGGATTGGGTGAAGCAGCTATTCTAATCAAGTTTTACTCCTATTTTTTGTTGTTTTTCTTTCAGTCAAATTGGGAAGTCAAAACCTAGTTCCAATTCCTAACTTCATAATTAAGCTACCGAGAGCGTGCGGAAATTAAACTATCCTAACTAGCCGAAGCACAAGCAAAGATAGCCGAAGCGACAATGAATGAAAAGTGCGAAAACGTAAATAGACAAGAGGCTCATCGATTTTTTAACGTCTTTCGACGCAAGGCACCTACTCCACGATGAAGAATCTCCCCGAAAGGTGACCGGGACACTCTCGTCCCGTGCCCTCAAATCCACTCGGCGAGCTTTTAGGGCGTAAGCCCAAGGCTTGCTCCCAACCTCACACCGAGGCCGGACTCCTCCACAAGGCGGAGGCTTTCCGACACCCCGGCACCACCGAAGTGGCGCTGACATTCGCGAAGAAGCTATTTGTACACGTGACCTCGAACGGAGACCTTGACGTAGCTGGAGTTGCGGAGGTCTTGATCACGCCACGGCGCCTCGGCACCTTGGACGACAACCCGGCGCCCCGGAGATGTAGACATACACAGCTTCCCTCGGACTTCGTCGGCGGCGAAGTGGAAGCACCAGGTTCCCCAACCGGATGACCTTGCACCGGCAAGGGTTTTGTTGGTGTAGAGGTTGTAGAGGAAGTAGTCGTACAGGCGACGAAGATGATTACCGGTGAAGCTCGGGGACGGCGAGGTGAAGTCTCAACTTCGGCGAGGAAGACCCAAAGAGCACTCGAGAAGAACGACCGGGAGACTCACCAAAACACTGAGAAACTAGGGGCAAACTCGCGGGGAAGGAAGAGGGGCACCATCCTTACCTTGCTCCTTCTCTCCCTCTCCTCTCCTCTCTCTCACAAGCAAACCCTAGGTGGGGGTGGCCATGGGCAAGGGGGAACCCATAGGGAGAAGCTCTCAAGCACACACAAGCCAAGGGGGTGGAAATAAGTGAGCTCTCTCGAGTCTATCCTCTCAGCCCGAGCCCCTTAAATAGCCCCTAACCTGCCTAGGGCACGTGTCAAGTCGTGCGAGAATCTGAGTTCAAATGAGTGGCAGAGATGGATTCGAGCTGGGCTCGGACTGCTCATCGGACGCGTCCGATGAGCATGCCTTGGCTCGTCCAGCCCGTGCCCGCGAAGTGTTCGAGCTATGTCCCCGCCGACGTCGGACGCGTCCAATCAGTCCGTCGGACGCGTCCGACAGTGAGCATGTCAATCAGACCAAACCAAGACTTAGCCGCTGTGGAGAATGCCTGGGCTCATCGGACTCGTCCGCTCCTCATCGGACGCGTCCGATGCACACCGGACGCGTCCGATGACTGGCCAGACGCGTCCGGTGGCACTGACTTGGCCACTAGGACACCTACCCCTCGCTCTCCTCTCTTTCTCTTACTCCCTAGAATGCTTGGCACAAGTTTGTTAGGCTCATTTGTCGACTTTTGGACTCGGATAAGGACCACCTGGCTTGGGCGGGAGGTTTTCGCACCGAATATTTTGGAATCGACTTGGCGGCTACGAAATCTACCCAGACACGTGTAAAGGTGCCTCGGATACTTCCGGGCTCTTCCGGTGACTTCGACCCGAAGCGAACCAACCCCGGACACCTGGCACTCTCTCGGTCTCTCTCGAACCTGCTCGACTCAGCTAGACACAAGATAGAGATGACGACTAGAGTGCTCAGTGGGACCAACCTGCCAGAGACTGAGGCTTTCTCCTGGTGTGCACGAGCCTCGACACACACGCAGCCAAAATCATTAAAAGAAATCTAAAAATAATATCCTTAATCTTGGTTGACGTGGCACCAAATGCCAAAACCTAAAGCCCTAGGAGTCCTAGGTCTTGCACCAGGCGAACCCCGTGTGCTGCCGCAGCGCCTTGAAGAAAGGCAGGCCCTTTCCCCCATCTTGGAGATGAATCGGCTCAGGGCCGCCATCCTTCCCGCAAGCGACTGTACTCCCTTCAAATTGGTCGGAGGACGCAGCCTCTCGATTGCCTCGATCTTGGCAGGATTGGGCCCAATGGCATGGGCGCCTATGGTGCATCCGAGCAGCATCTTGGAACGGACTCCGAAGATGCATTTCTCGGGATTAAGTTTGATCTGATTTTTTTGGAGGTATTGGAACATCTCCTTTAGATCGTCTAGGTGTGTTTCCTCTAGTTTACTTTTGACTACTATATCGTAAACATCGACCTCGAGGTTTCTCCCAATCTGGTTGGGGAAGGAAGATTGCATCAGCCGTTGGTACATGGCTCCCGCATTCTTCAAACCGAACGCCATGGTCGTATAACAGAACGTCCCAAAGGGTGTTATGAATGTTGTTCGCTCCTCGTCCTCCAGGGCAAGGCGGATTTGGTTATAGCCTGAGTATGCATCCAAGAAACTCATGAGCTGAGCCTCCGCGGTTGCGTTGACCAGCTGGTCGATCCGTGGGAGAGGGAAATTGTACATGGGGCAAGTTTTGTTGAGGCTTGTGTAGTCGACACACATACGCCACTTGCCGCCTTTTTTCTGGACTATGACGGGGTTTGCCAACCAGTCGGAGTGGTGGATCTCCCGTACAAAACCTGCCACAAGCATTTTAGTGACCTGCTCGCATGATATCTATTTTCCACTGTGGGAACGGCCGGAGGGGTTGCCTCACGGGCCTCTTATCAGGCTGAATCGCTAGAATGTGCTCGACAACCTCCCTAGGCATGCCGAGAATATCAAAAGGTTCCCACGCAAAGACCCCTGTATTGTCCCGGAGGAAGGTTACAAGCGCGAATTCCTATTTCGGATCTAGTCAGGTGCCTATGCTAACCGATTTGGAAGTCTCGCCTTTGTACAGCGCCACCTGCTTGGTAGGCTCTTGGGGCTGCACGGTAGTCTTGGGGTGCTTCGCTGGGGGTGGCTGGTCGGCTCCACTCTCTGGGAGCTGTCCGACCATGGCTAGCGCCAGCTCGTCACAGTCCGGTGTGACCTTCTGGCTCCCGCGGACCGTGATGATGCCGTTTGGACCTGGCATCTTCAAGCAATGGTAGGCGTGGTGTGTCGCTGCCAAGAACTTGGACAACGACGGCCTACCCAGGATGGCGTTGTACGCCATGTCGATGTCGACCACCTCGAAGGTGATCATCTCAGTCCGAAAATTGCTCGGACTACCGAAAGTGAAGGGCAGAACGACTTGCCCGATGGGGTCACGGAGGACCCAGGAGCGGTGCCGTGGAACGGCACCACGAGCGGCTTCACCTTGGAGCGCGGGACTTGCATCTTGTCCAGTGCGTCTAGGCTGAGGAGGTCGAGGGAGCTCCCTCCATCGACAAGAACCCGAGCAACCTTAGTGTTGCTGATGGTGGGCTCGAGGACCAGGGGTAGCTTCAGTGGCTTGTCGCTGCCCGGCGGGATGTCCCCTTGTCGAAGGTGACAGGGGTGTCCGCCCAACGCAGGCGATCTGTGGCGTGGCCCTCGTGCTCGATTTGGTTTACCTCCCGTGCCACGGCTTTGAACTTGCGGCGCGTGGAGTACACTGATGTCTCGTCGAAGATGACTGCGACATGGCGGTCCGCGGCGGGGTACTCTTGCGGTTGACGGTTGTCGTCCCGCCGGTTGTCATCTCGGTCGGGGGTGCACCTGGGTCAATCTTCCCTCGGTGGAGTAGGAGGTAGCAGCTTAGGGAAAGGGTCCTTCCGCATAATACTCATTGAGCATGCGGCCGTACCACCTACAGTTGCGCAGGTCGTGGCCCCACTTGTTGTGGAGCTTGCAGTACCGCTCGCTCGATGGGGGAAGCCTCTCCTCGTCTCGCCGGCCGCCGTCTTGTCGTTGGCCAGCGCCTTGCTGCCGGACACCTCCTTAGCGGCGGTTGTTGCCCTGACCCCCTTGGTTGTCACAGCGTCGCTTTTCCCCTGCGGGGGAGAATCCGACCGGCGCTTCTTCTTCCCCTTGGAGGAGCTTGGCTGGTCGGAGGCGGTGGTCACGTAGCGTGGCGTCTACTTTCTTCTTGTTCTTGGGATTTCTCCCGGAACAGTGATCTGAAGATGAGGCGGGGCTCGAAGGCCGGGAGCCATGGCCTTTGCGCCGGAGCTCCTCGTCTGCTCGGAGGTATCCCTCCATCGGACCTATGAGCTACTGGGCGTTCCAGCCTCGGTTGAGCTCCAGGTCCTGGACGAAGCGGGGGTTGGTTACCCCGTCGGTGAACGCATCGACGATCGCTTCGTCCAAAATGTCCCGAATCGTGTTTCAGATGTCAAGGAACCTATGGCAGTTATCTCGCAGGGATTCCCCTCTCCGCTGCTGCACCCGCTTGAGATCGCGGGGGCGACCCGGAGGTGCGCAGCTTCCTTTGAAGTTGGCGTTCAGTGCAGCGCAGAGGTCCGATCAGCTATGGATCGAGCCCTCCTTCAGGTTGACTAACCAGGTACATGCCGGTCCGTCCAGCACCGTAGGTAGGTACCAGACCATCGTATCCTCGTCTCCACCAGTTGCATAGATGGCCGTGTGGTAGACGCTCAAGAATTCACGGGGGTTTTTCTTCCCGTTGAATCGCTCGATGGCCCCTGGCTTGAAACGCCGGGGCCATGGGACTTCGCGAAGGGCTCGCGAGAACGCCGGGAAGCCTTTGGCATCGCCCGCGTTGGCTGCTCCGCGTCCTTGATCGCGCACGGGGGATCGGTTGTCATCCCCGTGGCGTCGTCCGCCAGGCCTATCAAGGCATGGCTGTCTCATCCCCTAGGGGAATGGTGCCGGTGATGGGATCCGTCGTCACAGCGCCGGTTCTCGCGCGGGGGCTTGTCATCCCCTTCGTGGCGTCGGTGCTCGCAGGTGGGACGCTCGTCCCGGCCGCGGTGCCGGTCTTGGTGCGGGGAAATATCATCCCGCTCTTGTCAACAATGCTGACACCTGTTGGGTCGTCGTTCCTGGTCTTGCCTCTACCGGCGTTCGACCTTGCTCGTGTCAGTCTCCGCAGGGGGTGCCGACATGGCTGAGGCGAGCTGGTCGAGGCGGTCGTCTAGCGCCTGGTTCACTTCGGGTTGAGCCGTCAGGGCTCTGTCGCCTACCAGGCCACGTATCACTACTGCCAAGGCCTTCAGCTGCTACTACCCGGACGCCGCCGGTTGGGGGCGGTCCATCGACCGGACGGGAGGCGGCGGAGGTGCAGCCACCGCAGCACTGGTGCCGACTACCTCGCCCCCGGTGGCGAGCGCTCCTTGCAGAGTGGTGGCGAGCCATCTGCGCGCCACGTCGAGAGGGGCCAAAGGTGGCGCACCTCCCGCTCCTCCTCCCCTGGCCCCGGTCGCTAGCGGGACTATAGGGAGGGTGGCCACGGCGGCCCTTCCGCCGGCCTCATCGCTACTGCCTCTGCCGGCCCCAGCTGCATCGTTGCTGGGGTAAGCGGCGGCGTGGTTGTTGTTGAGGCCGCCTCCTTCGAGGTCGACCTGTATCTGCCCCACCATGACGTAGCGGCCATCGGAGATTGCCGATGGCGACATGGCTGTATCTCCGACGGATGGCTCATCTATCTCCATCCCCCCTAGCGGCCGTAGGCCGAGGGAGGGGTAAGCTGGTACTTGGCGTAGAAGGCCTCCGGATCCTCCTCCAGGTGCATCCGGGTAAGGAAGTCGACCGACGACGCGTTGGAGGCGCATTCCTCCATTGCGGCGGGTGTTCCCGCCGGATCTTGTCCAGCCGGGGTACACGCCCACGGCGAGGGCTCGTCCAGGGGACCGGGGTCTGGCCCTGTGACTTCTTCGGGCCAGCGGAGATCATCGAGATTGTCGAAGCACACGTCGTTGAGTGGCTCTTCAGTTTAAGCTCCCCACGGACGGCGCCAGCTGTCAGCACGCGGGAAATCCGGGGGTCCCCCGTGGCACCGGAAAAGCAGAGATTTGTAGTAGAGAGTCGAGAGCTCTAGCGCCTGGGCTGCGAGTGGTTCAAATACCCGGACGGGACGGTGGCGCGCGGCAGCCCTGGAGGGCGAGGTTCGCCGGAGACGAGGGGGAGAATGCGCGAGGGAGGTACCCTGGTTCGGGCCCTGTCGGGGATTGGGTCTCTATTGACACCCAATTTTGGCCGTCGGATTGTATCAGCTTGAAGACGAAGAAAACCGACCCGGTCAAGCCAGTGCATTAAAGATCCACGGCTAGCACAACATCGTCATCGATATTCTAGGCCGTCGGATTTTGCTGACATCTGTACCAGTTATAGATTAGGCAATTTTCTGTTTTGGTAGTTGCCAACCTCTTGTTGAGGTAGAACTCTTGGCACTATATAAAGGCCTCGTCGAGGCATGTAAAAGACACAACTCAATCAATCAACACAACTTCTTCAAAGCCCGATCCGTTTGGCATCAACCTCGCAGGTAAAGCTGTCTCGATGTAGTCGATCCTTTACTTTGCACCGTAGGTAGGACTACCTCGTTTCGATCTCCTACTCTACACCCACATGTCTAGACTGCTTCGCTTCGATCTCTAGCAAGTATTTACCCCGCAGTTAATTCTTCGTCGAAATCTTGATCAAAGCCTTTGGCCCGCTTTTGGAGCACCGGCTCGAATTATCGTTGTGTTTCCATCCGCGTTCTAGACCAAGGAGCTTTGGTTCGGCTTTCGGGGAGGGATTATTTGCACCAGGATAGGATCTAAACGAGATCTCTGTGGTGGCTTGCGGCCCGCTTTAGTGCTCGGCTCGAATTATCGCTAGTTACTATCCGCATCGACCAAGGGTTGTTGCTTAGATTTCCTTAGACTCTTTCTTGTCGTGAGCTTAATTCTTTCTAAATCCCGATGGAAGTGGTGCGGCCCGCTTTAGGTCACCGGCTCGAATTATCGCTGTGCTCTACCCGCGTTGACCAAGGTTCTTCCTCCTGCTTTAGCCAGACGTTCGCTTCACCCAGGTACTGTACTCGGTTTATCTATCGTGCCTTCTCAGATGCTAGGAGCGACCTGCGCTGTATCGGTTAGGTTTGACCCGCTGAACAGCAAGTAGCATCGGTTAAAGCGTTATATATCGATTTAGTACATGCCTGGAAACCTTTACCTACCCGCAAACATGTATTGTACCCTTTTATACGGTTCCTCACGTGGGAGCTTTATAGATTGGTACAGTATATGCTTGTTTTTACCCTATCAGAAAACGTGTGTTTTGGCTTTTTATACGGTCTTTCATGCGAAGGCTTTATAGATCGGCAAAGCACTTGTTTGCATCTACTCGTGCGCCATAAACCGACACCTTTATACCTCTAGACCGTTTAATGCTAGATTCTATTATTCATTGCCCTGTGCTTAATGCTTTATGGATCTAGTTTATCTCTGGTTTATGTATTTTGGTTTATTTACTGTTTAAGCAGTTTGCCATATCCATCGCCCTGTCGGCTATCCATTAGGGACAAAAGCCGGCAGGTAATTGATCAATCTGGCTGTAGTCAAAAGCCGATTTGAATGGACTACCCTATTTGCTCTATGTCTTCCTTATCAGTTATTTTAGGTCAAACTGATTGGCACGCCCAGTTGAAGGTTCCGACGGAAGCCAGACTTCTAGGTTCCGCAGGTGTGTGGGGCCCACGCAACCCAATTTTGCGTCAACACACCATTTTGGCACACCTGGTGGGACAACGATGGCAAGATCCGATAAGCAGGCAATTGCCGATGCAGACAAGATCATAGAACGTGTCGATCCAGTATCAATTGAAAATCTGTCTGCACAACAAAAGAAAGAATTAGAGGATGTTTTAGAAGTGCTTAACAAAGAAAATACCTTAAGATATCTCATAGGTTATAAGAAGACCCGGGGAGGCAATGTCCAGAGAACCGAAGAGTGCAATCCTATCAAAATTGAAGAATCTTTCCTAGCGGCTTATTCTACAATCAGCGACAGCATCCATGTTTCAGTTTATCACTCCTGCTTGATTAGAAATCAGCTTTAGCGCAAGTCATGCAAGTGGCTGCCCAGAATGCTTGCAAGGAGTTGATAACGGAGATCAACAGGGCTCAGGCTAGAGGACAAGCTCGTGGAGATTGGACTGCATTGGGACAGATTGTGCCTGTGCCAGAATATCGTCCTCATGTGTATGAACAGCCGAGTCCTTACCAGAACCAAAACGTGCCAGAGACTTCGTTGGCCGCGGAGATGCGTGCTGCCCAGGTAGCAAATCCGATTGCGATAAGGCAAGCGATTGAACAAGCTCAACCTCATCAGAATTGGATACCTCCTCCAGAAAGTCCACGCTTGAATCCTAGTGAGGAGATGAAGAATACGATGATGGATTTGATGCGTCAATGTGGTATCAGCACTCCAAAGATGTCTACATGCTACATCAAACCTTACCCTGATGCTTTTGATATGTTTCAGTACCCTCCTAAATTTAAAGTTCCAGATTTCACCAAGTTTAATGGAGATGGTACAGCTACTACAAGAGAGCACATTGCTAGGTTCATTGCTCAGTGTGGAGAAGCGTCAACACATGGTGTGCTCAAGTGCCGGTTGTTCCCGTTATCCTTATCTGGATCAGCTTTTACTTGGTTCACGACGCTACCACCAAATTCGGTGATGTCATGGGAGGATTTGGAAAAGAAGTTTCATGAGTATTTCTACGTTGGAGACATGGAGTATAGAATTTCTCATTTGACCGCAATCAGGTAGGGATACGGTGAAGACGTCAAAGAATACATACGTCGGTTTCGGGAAGTCAGGAACAGATGCTACAGTTTGATGTTGCCTGATAATCAAATTGCTGAGTTGGCATTCAAGGCTCTATTGCCAGCTGTACAGCAAAAGATAGGCAATCAAGAATTTGCTGACCTTGCTCAGTTAGCATACAAAATCGAGCTTTACAATAGCTGATTCCCTGAAGAGAAGACTCAGAAGAACTATCGGAGCAGAGGAAATATCAATTATACAACTCTTGATTCCGATGACTCTGACCAAGAAGCTGAGATTTGTGCTGCAGAGTGGAACAGAAACAGCAAGAAGCAGTCAGATTGTACCTGGTTGAAAGCGAAGAGCAAATCTGATAATGCCAAATACTCATTTGATGTGGCCAAGTGTGATCAGATTTTCGACTTCTTGCTACAAGAAAAACAGATCAAGTTGCCAGAAGGACATGTGCTACCTCCTGCTGAAGAAATCAAGAAAAGAAGATATTGCAAGTGGCATAATTCATACACTCATACAACCAATGAATGTAATGTCTTCAAGCAAGGAATTCATAAGGCAATTGAAGAAGGAAGGCTCAAGTTTGAAGAAAAGACATCTATGCAGATAGAGAGGGATCCTTTTCCAATTGGAATGGTGGGCATGGTAAATGGTGGCATGAAGAAGAATGTTGAGGATGTTCCAGAAAGCAGTACCAGCAGTACCAGGATCATGGTCGGCAAAATGAGTATTGATCTTCAGGAAAAGCCGAAACTAAAGTTTCAGGCTATCAAGCCTCGTGGTGAATTGGAGCCCGACAGGTGGTACGATATCAGGCCAAGGCGTAATGGAAGGCCGATTATCAAGCCTAGGATAAAGTTCGATCCGCTTTATGGCAAGTATGAATGTATCTCCCAGCATGAGCAGGCTAAAGATGAAGAACTCAAGAGAAGACAACTTCAACAGAAAGAAGAAGTACATGATGATCAAGATGAACATTGGAGATGTCCCTTTTTCAAGTTTTGTTGGGAGCAGAATATGACTTTACCAACGTGGAAGAATTGTCTGGTAAAACATGATGCACCACAAGCTGAGAGAATTTCAGTGAAACATCGGTTACAATTTCCAGACGAACAGAAGCCGATGTTACCAAGACCAGTTTAGTTAGAGCAGATTCAAGAAGCAAAGATGCGTAATCCATAATGGTGTCCTAGTGGTCTGACCAAAACTCAAAGAAGGAGGCTTCAATGACTTAAAGAGCAAGAGTGGTCTGAAGAGCGAGCTGAAGAGAGACAAAGGCGAATTGCTGAGGAACAAAAGCCGATGCAAGCAACTGAACATAAACGAGAATGACATCCTAAACTAAAATCTGAAATAATTACTGATCTGCTGCAAGAAAGGAAATTGTGGATATCAGCATGGTTTGTTTCCTTCCTAGAGAATATCTTGAAGAAGATGACAACGATACAAGTGCTAGTTTTGTGATCAGCACTGAAGAAGCAATATTCAAGAAACCAGAAAGTGCTAGATTGCATATCAAGCCCTTATACTTAAAAGGATATATCAATGGGAAGCCGATTGCACGAATGTTGGTGGATGGCGGTGCTACTGTGAATCTTATGCCATACTCTACATGCAGAAAATTTGGAAAATCTACAGAAGATATGATTAAGACCAACATGGTGCTAAGTGATTTTAATGGAAATCCAACCGAAGCAAAAGGAGTGCTAGTTGTGGAGCTAACCGTGGGAAGCAAAACTATTCCAACAACATTCTTTGTAATTGAAGGGAAAGGAAGTTACAGTGTGTTGCTAGGTCGAGATTGGATCCATGCTAATTGTTGCATTCCATCGACTCTTCATCAAGTTCTCATTCAGTGGAATGGCGACAAGATATAAACTATCAAAGCCGACTTACCGAGTCAGGCTGAAGCGAATCTTATTGGCGTTTCTGAAAAAGTCGAGTGCTTATTTGGAAAACCGATGAGGGACTGTGATTTCTTAAGTATCAGCAAATCTGACTTCCTGCCGGTTATGCTAGAATCACAGACTATTGGGGAAGGCCACGAAGGTTTTTTATGGGAACTCAAAGCTTAGATCAGTACGAGCATAAGTTGGGCGAAGGGTTCATATCTGCTGATGAGCTAGAAGAAGTAGATATAGGTAATGGAGATAAGCCAAGGCCAACTTATGTCAGCAAGAAGCTTTGCAAGGAATACAAAGACCGTCTCATTCAAATTCTAAAGGATCGGGTAGATTGCTTTGCTTGGGAATATCATGAGATGCCTGGTTTGAGTTGGTCAATCGTTGAACACAAGATCAAGATGAAGCCTGGATTTCGGCCAGTCAAGCAAGCTCCAAGACGTATTCGTCACGAAATCAATGATCAAGTGAAGGCCAAAATTGAAAGGTTACTTGAAGCTAAATCTATTCGTCCATGCAAATATGCCGATTGGATTTCTAGTATTGTACCTATGGGAAAAAAGGACTCAAACAAAATTAGAGTGTGCATTGACTTCAGAGATCTCAATCGTGCAACCTACAAGGACGAATATCCAATGCCGATAGCTGATCGACTAATAGATGCAGCGTCTGGCAATCGCATCATCAGTTTTCTGGACGACAATACCGGTTACAATCAGATTTTCATGGCAGAAGAAGATGTGAATAAAACTGCTTTCAGATGTCCTGGATCCATCAGATTATTTGAATGGGTAGTGATGACTTTTGGCTTCATAAGTGCAGGAGCTACCTATCAGTAGGCATAAACTTGATATGCCATGATTTAATCGGCCGACTTGTGGAAATCTATATTGATGTCGTAGTAATCAAATCACAAGAAGAAGAACAACACTTGATGGATTTCATTACTGTGTTGGATCGGTTCAGGAAATTTGGAATGAAGATGAATCCAAAGGAGTGTGCGTTTGGAGTTTCAGCTAGGAAATTATTAGGATTCATGGTGCATGAAAGAGGTATCGAGGTACATCCTGATCGTGTGAAAGCCATTATGAATACTCAACCTCCGAATTGCAAATTAAAGCTACAGGAGTTAATCGGCAAGATAAATTATCTTCGAAGATTCATATCCAACTTGTCCGAGAAGATGGTTCCCTTTTCTCCATTGTTGAAGTTGAAGGAAGCTGACACATTTACATGAGGAGAAGAACAGCAGAAAGCCTTTGATGCTATCAAGTAGTATTTGGCTAATCCTCCTATGCTAATCGCTCCTAAACAAGGAGTTCCTTTCAAGCTCTATCTATCCATTGCTGAGAAAACAAGTGGAGCAGTTCTGATTCAAGAAATTGATGGCAAGGAGCACGTCATATTCTATTTAAACCGACGATTACTGGACCCTGAGACAACGTACACTGTGGTGGAAAAATATTGACTATGCTTATACTTTGCATGTACCAAGTTAAGGCATTATTTATTATCGGCTGAGTGCAAAGTGGTTTGTCAAACTGATGTGATCAAGCACATGTTGAATGCTCCAATAGTAAGAGGCTTGCTTGGTAAGTGGGCTTATACATTGATAGAGTTTGACCATTCTTATGAACCTGCCAAAGCGGTCAAGGGACAAGCAGTTGCAGATTTTGTTGTGGATCATCGAAAGGATGTGGCTGCTGTCGGATTTGCTCCTTAGGTTTGGTTCTTTGATGTATCAGTGTGCAGTCAAGGTTGTGGCATTGGTTTGTTTATTGTCTCGCCTTGGGGGGCAAGCTTTGAGTTTGCTTTTGGCAGCAGTAATACATGCTCCAACAATCAAGCAGAGTACAAAGCTTTATTGAAAGGATTACAAATTTATGGTGACTCATTACTGGTGGTCAATCAAGCCAATGGAGAGTTCAAATGCAAAGATGACATGCTACATCAGTACTTAGAAGAGGTGTTGACGTTGGTTGACAAGTTCACAATGTTTTATATTCACCATATTCCAAGGGAGCAGAATCATGAAGCTAATTCTTTGGCCCAAGATGCGTCGGGCTATAAGCCGATGATATTGGAAGTGTCTTCAGAAATCAAGGCCAAAGATTGGCAAGATGACTTTATCGGCTATTTAAAAGATCCCAATATCAAAGCCGATAATAAATTGAGAAGAAAAGTCCAGAAGTATGTTATTGTCGATGATAAGTTATACTTTAGAACTTCTGAGAAGGTTTGCTATTGAAGTGCTTGTCTGCCGAAGAAGCCAAGGTGGCTATTGGTGAAGTGCACGAGGGAATATGTGGAACACATCAATCAGCTCATAGAATGAAGTGGCTTCTGAGGAGAAATGGTTATTTCTGGCCTACCATGTTGGAGGATTGTTTCAAGTACTACAAAGGTTGTCAAGATTGTCAAAAATTTGGAAACGTCCAGCATGCACCAGCATCGGCTTTACATCCTATAATCAAACCATGGCCGTTCCGGGGATGGGGAATAGATATGATTGGTCAGATATTTCCATCATCATCCAAGGGACATAAATTCATACTGGTGGCAACGGACTACTTTACGAAGTGGGTTGAGGCAGTTCCTTTGAAGAAAGTAACGGCCGCTGAAGCTATCGGCTTTGTGAAAGAGCACATCATTTATCGCTTTGGAATTCCTCAAACAATCACAACGGATTAAGGATTAGTGTTCATGTCATCAGACTTTTAGGAGTATGCTAAGAGCCTTGGAATTACAATGCTGATTCATCACCTTATTATGCTCAAGCAAACGGCCAAGCAGAAGCTTCGAACAAAAGTGTGATTAAGTTGATCAAAAGAAAGATTGATGAAAGGCCGTGCGATTGGCATAACGCCTTGATAGATGTATTGTGGGCATATCGGATTGCTAAGCATGGTGCGATTAAGGTTTCACCGTATGAGTTAGTCTATGGACAAGAGGTCGTTATGCCTGTGGAAATAATTGTCAAATCTACAAGGGTGAGTCAGCAAGATGCGTTAAAAGCCGAAGAATATCATCACATGATGCACGACCAATTAGATGATGTGGTTTTCAATCGGCTTAAAGCTCTGGAGCATATTGAGAAAGACAAGCAACGTATTGCTCGGTTCTATAACAAGAAGGTGGTGCCAAGAACTTTTCAAGAAGGAGAATTGGTATGGAAGGTGCTACTGCCGACTGGCTCTAGGGACCCTAAGTATGGAAAATGGTCACCTAATTGGGAAGGTCCTTTTAGAGTCCATCGAGCGGTGCCTGGTAATGCTTACATGTTGGAATCTCTAGAAGGAGAGGTGTTTGGTAAAGCCATCAATGCCAAATATCTGAAGAAGTACCATCCTAGCATATGGGTTGGAACCTGAGCAAGTAACACAAAAGCCGATTCTCTGAATCGCCTTCAGCAAATAGCCGACATGGAGTGTCACCTTCAGAATAAATACAACAACAAATTCAAGGTACCATTATTACAACACTTGGGGGGCATGATGACCCAATGTTTCAGCGCTACCAAGAGCGATCAAGTTTCCTGGCATACAATGCCGATCAGTTGGCCGGGGCTATGAGTTGGTACACTGCTGCTGCTGCTTCGTTGAGGACATCATTCACGTACTTGATGGTTTTCTGATCTTCTGCATCCGAGCCTGGAACTTTCTTCACTTGGGATTTGCGATCTTTGAGGATCTGGGCAGAATCGCAGATGGCAAAATGTTGCTGCTTGGCTTTAGCTGATATTTCCTGATGGAGTTGATTCTGTTTCTCCAAGGAAGCATTGCATTCATCAAGATGCTTCCTATACAACATAGCTGCGGAGTACAGTTTAGCTTGTTTTGACTTGATCAGTTTAAGCTGTTCCTCCAGTGCCTTGAATTCCTTATATTGAGCATTGGTATCAGCAGTAAGTTTCTTCAGTTCAAGTTCAAGTTCCTGCTGAGATTCCCTCAGTGCAATACGGCTTTGGGCTTCATGAACTTCAGCCTTTGATTTATCAATACTACAAGCTAGCAACACCTTGTTGCGAACTTCCGATGGCAGGTCATCTTTGACTGCTGAGTAGGCCGTCTGAATTGGAGCTGGATCTTCAAGAAGGGTTTCTACCTTGCTGCTCAATACATCAAACAATTTCTTGATGCTTTCTTTATTGGCCGTTTCCATCGGCTGGAGAGTAGGAATTGGACTACCATTGGTTAGCTGAACAAGAATTGAGTTTATCATTTGAAGATTTGCTTCATCATCAACCATTGAATCTTTCATGAAGGCTTGAATATCAAAATCAAGATCCGGAGATTGTTCTTCATGGAGAGGATCAGGAGGAGCTGCAATGTCAGTTTCTTGAGCTGATGAGACCTGCATCACAGAATGACAATTAGATTGTGAAAGCCGATTAGTTCAAGGTAGCAACTATCTGGCTTACAGAAATCAATGGTTCCATGGTTGGGGCATCTGGCGAATCCTAAGGAGCTGATGGAGTAACTTTGGTAGCATGAACATCTTCAGCCGCCTTTTTCTAAAACATATATATCAGGCTAAGTTTGCGTGATGGACTTAAGAGAAAAGCCGATATCTATGTCTTGATACTTACAGTTTCACCTGTCACAGACTCAGTGCTAGAACTAAGCACCTGAGTATAGCTCTTCCTGGAAGTTTTCTTGGTGCTTCTTGAAGTGTCAGGTTTTCCTGCTGAGAGAGGAGTTAGTGGGAACAAGCTAGAAGATGAAATACTGAAATATTCATTACCTCTTTTGCGCTTGGTGGTCTCTTTGCTGGGCTCAGAGAAGTGAGATGCAGATTTAGCCGATGGGTAGAGAGATGCTGATTTCTCTCCGATCAGGTTGGAGCCAGGCTTGCTTGGCTTGTTACTCTGCAAGGACAAACGAGAGTTGAAAAGTCTAAGTTGGAGCTGCAAAAGAATCGATTTATTCAGAAAGAGACCTGAGTGCTATCTTCTTGGCTATATTCAGAACTTATAATATGCTGCTCTGCGACTTGGTGAGCACTACAGTTGAAGGATGATCGGCTATGAGGAGATATTCCTTGGTTACTCGATTCTATCCAGCCTGGTTCGTCATCATCCATAATTGTATCAAGGTCTGGGGTATTATCACCAAAATATAACCCTGGCTGATCGGGAAAGAACTTGTTGATAAAGCCGTTCACTCCTTCTGGGTTAGAGAAGATGTCTCCTGATATTTGTCTCCACCAATGTTTGAAGTCACCGGATCTGCAAGTTGCCATTCTAATCTTTCTAGGCATCTGGAACTTCAGACTAGCTACTGAGAGAACTTGGTAAGCCGACACGTTCGTAAGAACATCTCTGGGTGTCAGGGCTTTGTTCATGAAGAGATCAGGAATATTCTGACTAAGGAAAAGCTGACGAGCATAAACGATGGGTGGTAAAACTCATATGAAGGTTCTTTGTGGTGACCTCTAGTGCTGAATACTGCAAATAAGACGTGTGGAGAAATGAACTCTTTGAAGACGGACAAAGATTTTCCAGTCAGAGTCGAGCTGAATCTAAAGAATTTGGGAGCTGGGAATCTGATAGCCTCAGTGTAACACATGCAGTGTTCTCGGCTATATGTTTCAGAAGACAAAGTATAGAAGAAGCCGAAGGCGAAGGCAAATTCATTGTCAGACATCTTGCATTTTCTGCCACTGAGAGCAAGAGCTTCTCCATACAGTCTACAAGGACGAGTTTGGTCATCATCCTCTTAACAAGTTTCATCGGTAAACTCAGCATCTAGTCTAATCTTGTTGGCCGCATTCAGAAAGTGTGCTCTAAGCCACAGCATTATCAACCAAAGAGGGCCAGCCAGATTCTTAACCTTGTGACCTCCAAAGCCGGTGCATAAACCTTGCCTAATGTTGTGCATCATACGGTACATATCTCCCAAGAGGTATTTACCCATGGCTAAACTTTCTCCTCTAGCTAGAGGTTCTGCGAGACCTTGGTAGATTTTGCTCGGGCTGAGTGATGATCCACAGAAACAAAATATATCGAGCCACATGTTCAAGAAAGCTACATGTTCTTCATCAGAGACCTTTCCATCAGAATGGTGCTCGGCAATAACACTTGCCAGCCAAGGTTCTTCCTGGATTTCAATTTATATGTGGTCTTGAGATCAAAGGCAGACTTATACACACCATTGGGCTTTAGACCAGTGATCAAGGCTACATCCATTAAAGTTGGGCCGATTGGGCCGATGGGGAAACAAAAGGCGTTCAACGTGTCACACCAAAAATAAGAGGCCGCTGCTAACATGGGCTCATCAGCTTTCATATCTCCTAAGGAAAGAATGATGGCATCGGCTATTCCAAGTTTCTCCCATTGGGCTTTCTTCTGGCCATATATTCTGAAGAACCAATTCTTCCAATCCGGTAATGAAGTGGGCCAAGCTCTAAAAGCTGACTCCCAACTATCTATGGATAAAACCGATGTGAATAACGGGAGTCTAGCTACTGCTTTCTCGATGAAGATTGACGGATCTCTATCTCCTACTGGGCCTAAACCGTATCCATTTTGCAAATTGGAGATTGGGATTAATACTTGCTGAGACATGCTGGAAATTGGTAAAGATCTCCATGGTCACGTTGCAGCAGCAAGCAAGCAAGCAAGATGTTTTATCGGGTTTCGTGCTACAACTAGCGAAATCTCGTGAGAAGACCTGAGAACTTCTACATGTGGCGCATGAGACCAGAAAATGGATTTTTGCGTTCTTGGACTACGTCGACTGCTACAGTGCTACGTTTTCAGATCAGAGACCGGAAGAAATCGGATTTTTCCTGAATGCGCCATCATTGTTGAAATTCTGTGCTACAAAGTTACGGTTTTGAGAAGAAGATTCCAGATGATGAAAGTGAAAAGGAATTGAACGCACATTCAAAGATCCAGAAGCTCAAGAACACAAGAACATGGATAAAAGGCGATATCAAATTGGCCTTACAGGCCTGGGTTCCAGTGCGCTATTACATCAGGAGGGATCGTTGCAGCAAAAGAAAATCTACCCTATTACAAGCCGATTATCGGCTACTCGGGCAGATCCCGCAGATGCGCACCCACCAGCGCCTCGACCATGGGCTCGAGGGCCCTCTGGAGCTCTGGGACGCCGGAGAGCAGCACCGCCATCTCGTCGCGTGCCCTTTCTTCCGCAATCTCCCGGTGGAACGCCAGCCACTGCGCTTCCTCCTCCGGATCCTCTTATTCTTCAGAAGAGGTCTGCCCGCCGTTGAAGCTGCGGAGGCTTTGTGAAGACAAAAGGGCAAATTTGGACCCTTTAATAGAGGGCAAGTGCTGTGAAGGCAGAGACACGCGTCCACCAATGATTTGATAGAGGAAAGTTGAAAAGCCCGAAGTAGATTTCTCGGGAGAAGCGTTGAAGACTGGTCAAAATTCCGATGGATTCTCAAGATCTTTCTCAGTAGCTGATACAAGACAGATTTTTACTACATAAATGTAGCGAACACCCAATTTTGGCCATTAGATTGTTTCAGCTTGAAGACGAAGAAAACCGACCCGGCCAAGCCAGTGTATTGAAGATCCACGGCTAGCACAGCATCGGCATCGATATTCTAGGCCGTCGGATTTTGCTGACATCTGTACTTGTTATAGATTAGGAAATTTTCTGTTTTGGTAGTTGCCAACCTCGTGTTGAGGTAGAACTCTTGGCACTGTATAAAGGCCTCGTCGAAGCATGTAAAAGACACAACTCAATCAATTAACACAACTTCTTCAAAGCCCGATCCGTTCGGCATCAACCTCGCAGGTAAAGCTGTCTCGATGTAGTCGATCCTTTACTTTGCACCGTAGGTAGGACTGCATCGTTTCGATCTCCTACTCTACACCCGCATATCTAGACTGCCTCGCTTCGATCTCTAGCATGTATTTACCCCACAATCAATTGTTCGTCGAAATCTTGATCAAAGCCTGCGGCCCGCTTTGGAGCACCGGCTCGAATTATCGCTGTGTTTCCATTGGCGTTCCAGACCAAGGAGCTTTGGTTCGGCTTTCGGGAAGGGATTATTTGCACCAGGATAGGTTCTAAACGAGATCTCTGTGGTGGCTTGCGGCCCGCTCTAGTGATCGGCTCGAATTATCGCTAGTTACTATCCGCGTCAACCAAGGGTTTTTGCTTAGATTTCCTTAGACTCTTTCTTGTCGTGAGCTTAATTCTGTCTAAATCCCGATGGAAGTGGTGCGGCCCGCTTTAGGTCACCGGCTCGAATTATCGCTGTGCTCTATCCGCGTTGACCAAGGTTCTTCCTCCTACTTTAGCCAGACGTTCGCTTCACCCAGGTAGTGTACTCGGTTTATCTATCGTGCCTTCTCAGATGCTAGGAGCGACCCGCGCTGTATCGGTTAGGTCTGACCCGCTGAACTGCAAGTAGCATCGGTTAAAGCGTTATATATCGATTTCGTACATGCTTGGAAACCTTTACCTACCCGCAAACATGTATTGTACCCTTTTATACGGTTCCTCACGTGGGAGCTTTATAGATTGGTGCAGTATATGCCTATATTTACCCTATCAGCGAACGTGTGTTTTGGCTTTTTATACGGTCTTTCATGCGAAGGCTTTATAAATCGGCAAAGCACTTGCTTGCATCTACTCGTGTGCCTTAAAACGACACCTCATACTTCTAGACCGTTTAATGCTAGATTCTATTATTCATTGCCCTGTGCTTAATGCTTTATGGATCTAGTTTATCTCTGGTTTATGTATTTTGGTTTATTTACTGTTTAAGCAGTTTGCCATATCCATCGCCCTGTCGGCTATCCATTAGGGACAAAAGCCGGCAGGTAATTGATCAAATATGGCTGTAGTCAAAAGCCGATTTGAATGGACTGACCTGTTTGCTCTATGTCTTCCTTATCAGTTATTTTAGGTCAAACTGATTGGCACGCCCAGTTGAAGGATCCGACGGAAGCCAGACTTCTAAGTTCCGCAGGTGTGTGCAGCCCACGCAACCCAATTTTGCGTCAACAGTCTCCTCCCGGTGCCCAGTAGCTCTTCTCCCCTTTTGCAGGTATCCCTGGTACCTCCTGCCCGGCAGAGGGTCGGCGCACGTTTGCCCGGCGCCTTGCCGGCCAAGTTGAAGACTTCTCCTCCAAGCAAGCGTGGATCAAGGCCCGGCCCATGACGCGATGGGGCGGCTAGGGTTCCTGGCGATGAACTTAGGGTTCCTGGCGACGCGGCGGCCTCCACCGACTTTTAGGCGTAGTTTCCATCTTATCCACCTGTACCTTGCCCTATATAAGCCCTCCTGCGTGGGGCATTAGGCAAGTGAGCGCCATTGTTGGCACCTAGCTTTCATCTCTCTCGCTACACACTTAGTGCCCGGTGCGCTGCGGATTGAGCCCGGTCTCATCCCGCAGCTCGCCCTCATCCTTCCCGGATCTAATCCAGACGACTTCTAATCTGTTGATCATCAACAAAGCACTGGAGTAGGGTTGTTACCTCGGCAGTGAGGGGCCCGAACCAGGATAAAAACCTCTGTGTCTCTATCATCTGTGTTGCCCGGAAGATCGCATCTGGAACGTAACGCTCCTAGTTGGAAGAGGTTGTCTTGTCCCCCAACAAGAAGTAAGCTCGGCTCGTGGAACCCGATTCCCAATCGTCGACAACTGGCGCCGTCCGTGGGGACGTTGTCAGATCCCTAATCGGTTCCAATCCTTCCAATGTCGGTCAACTCCGGCGACACCAAAGACATGTGCTTCTTCGACGACGTCGAGGACGGCGACGAGTACTACGCTAGCGGCGACGACGCCGTGATCTCGGAGTACCCGGGGCATAAGGAGATCTCTACATCTCCTACTGCCTGCCGCCCGGGAACCACCCGTCTTATCGGTTGGCCCCCGGCAGATCCGTCCACCAGCAAGCTGTTGGAGGACCAGATCCCGGCTCTCAATGAGCTGGATCTTGCCCCCGTCCTGGATGGGGAAGACGAAGACATGCATATGTACAACGGGCTGGATCTTTCCGGCTCGTCTTAGATCTCTCCCGCTGCGACCGTCTCTGTCACGGATACAGCGATGACCCCCTCCGAGCCTGCTCAGATCCGGGACGTCCTCATGGCTTCCGGACATGAGAACGGAGCCAATCAGACCGCGGCAGTAGTCATGGTCGACAACACTCCCTCGCAGATCGCGCGGCAGCAGGCCGACGCTGCCCGGGAAAGGTTCAACAGGAGCATGGGCGAAGCGCTGCTCGCCTCTGCCACCCGGCAGAGGGATAAGCGTCCCGCTCAAGATCCTCAACGCACTCCTCAAGCGCAAACCAGCTCAACTGAGACTGCGGGTCCGGTTGCTGAGAACCGGAAGCGCCTCCGAGCCCTGGCTGCCGTCTGGCGTCAGGAGGGCGGTGTCCCCGCTGCCTGTCTGCTCGATGAACTCAACCGCGTCGCCAACGACTTGGATGGAGCCAGCTCCCGGGTGTCTAGCAGTCACCGGGGAAACGGCGGCCGCAACCCGCGCGCCCGTCCCTCCGCAGTCAGCGACGGTTGACGGGGCAACCAGAACAACAATCCTGCCAGGGTTTGTGCCTCCTCAGGCGCAGCAATCCAACAATCGGGGCGGAGTCTTCCAGAGGCTTGGCCCGCAACCTGCCCAGCAGAACCCACCTACGCGTGCCGGGCAATGGGGGGTGTGACGTGGTCTGTCCCCTGGCATCGGCTATGTGCCCGGTAGAGGTGCCGGGTGCAGGGCCGTTACCCCTGAGCGCCACGCGGTGGTCTGGCCCGCCAGGTTCAAACCTGGCACGATGGAGAAATTCAATGGGACTCAAAACCCGAAGGAATTGTAAGGGATGGCCATCGAGGCACAAGGAGGCGACGATGCTGTGAAGGCGAACTATTTTCCCACCGTCCTAGAAGGAGCCGCTCATACCTGGTTCTTCAACCAGCACGAGGGGTCCATCGATTCCTTGGACACGCTCTACGATGCCCTGATAAGCAACTTTCACGGCTGCAGTACCCGGCCGGGCAAGCCGGAAGACCTGGAGGCGATCAAGCAGAAAGACGGGGAGTCTCTGCACTCTTTCGTCACTAGATTTGTCCGGGCAAGGAATACCATCCCCAACATGTCTGACGAGGCGGTTCGTCACGCATTCAAGCAGGGGGTGAGGGACTTGCGCTTCATCGAGGACCTCGAGCTCTTTGAGGAAGTCGATGCCAACAAACTCCTTCGGCAGGCGCATCTTTATGCCAATGCTGATGAGTCCAAGCGGCGCAAGGGCTTGATCGGACCTGGCTCTTCTGCCGGGGAAGATGATCCTGAGCCTAAGCAGAAAAAGAAGCAATTGTCCAAGGACAAGAAAAAGAAGAAGAAGAAGAAGAAGAAGAAGAAGGAGGAGGACCAACCTCCCGAAACTGTGGCTGCTATGGATCGGAACCAACCTCCCCGGGGCAAGGGGAGGAAGGGAGGCTAGCAAGGCAAGCAGAAGCCGTCGGGCGACCGGGGCAACAACACCAAGCGGGACTACGATCCTAGTAAGTTCTGCCGTTTCCATCGTTCTAACGGGCACGACATACACAACTGCCGTATATGGTGTGACCAGGTCAGGGACTACATGGACGGCAAAGGCCCGATGCCGGTGCTGCCCAACGAGGGCAACAACGGCCAAGGAGGTGTCCGGGTCGACAGCGACCCGGATAACTTCCCAGAAGCTGCCGCCACGTGAACATCATCGTGGGCGGCTCCTCGGCGTACGCTTCGTGCCGGGAACTCAAGGAGGCTTCCCGGGAGATCTACATGATCGAGAAGGGCGAACTCTAGCCTAGCGAGCCAAAGTGGATCAACTGTGATCTGATGTTCTCCCGGGATGACTGTCCCCCGGGAATGGTCAAGGCCCAGAAGCTGCCCCTATTGCTGGCGCCCACAGTCAGCAACTCCACCGTTGCCCGGGTGCTCGTCGATGGAGGCAGTTCCCTGGACATCATCTCTGCGACTGCCTTGGACGAGATGCAGGTTCCTCGCTCCAAGATGAAGTCGGTGCCCTTCTCAGGCATCGCTCCCGGGGAGACTGTCGCCCCTCTCGGGCAGATCGTCCTCCCGGTGACCTTTGGATATCCCAAGAACTTCCTCACGGAGATGATCACTTTGGACGTGGTTGACGGCCCCATGGCCTACAATGCCATCTTGGGGCGCCCCTCCATCGCCAAGTTCATGGCGGTGGTCCACCATGGCTACCAGTGCATGAAGCTTCCCGGACTGAAGGGTCCCATCACGGTTAAGGGGAACTACAAGGTTTCCCTCGACTGCAACGAGCATGCTCTTGACCTAGCCGGGCAACTGCCGCAGCGCTGCCCGGATGGCGTCGAACCGCGCCCGTCTGTTCGCCCAAAGGCTGCCCTGCAGTCGGGCGAGGAGACCAAGGAGGTGCCTCTTAGCAAGGATGCCCCCGACAAGACAGTTCGTTTGGGGACCTCCTTGGACAACAAATAGGAACTCAAGCTCATCACCTTCCTCCGGGCAAATGCAGATGTCTTCGCCTGGGAACCATTCGACATGCCCGGTGTCCCAAGGGAGGTGATTGAGCACCAACTTGCTATCCTGCCCGACAAGCATCGTGTTAGGCAGAAGCTTCGGAGATTCAGCGACTTCAAGCTGGGGATCATGAAGGAGCAGCTGGAGAAGCTCCTGAAAACCGGTTTCATCCGCCCGGTACAGCATACCGAGTGGCTGGCCAACCCGGTGATCGTCCGGAAGAAGCGAGGCAAGTGGCGCATGTGTGTTGACCACACCGGCCTCAACGTTGCGTGCCCGAAGGACAACTTCCTGATGCCCCGCATCGATCAGCTCGTAGATGCCACAGCGAAAGCCAGGCTCATGATCTTTCTGGATGCCTACTCCGGGTACCACCAGATTAGTCTTCGACCTGAAGATGAAGAGAAAACTGCCTTCATTATGCCCTATGGCACCTTCTGCTACACGACCATGTCTTTTGGTCTGCGCAACGCCGGGGCAACCTTCCAACACCTGATGCAAGCTACATTTCCTGATCAGATAGGACGCAATCCAAAGGTTTACGTCGATGACATCGTCGTAAAGAGCAAGGATGAAAAGAGTCATGTAACCGATTTAGATGAAACTTTTCGTAACCTCCGAAAACATCAAATAAAACTTAACCTCGAGAAGTATGCCTTCGGCGTACGTTCCAGGATGCTTCATGGTTATGTGATTGGTTCCCTTGGTATTGGAGCTAACCCTGACAAAATCGAGGCCATTGAGAGGCTGGCACCACCACAAAGTGTCAAACAGGTCCAAGCCCTAACCAGAAGAATGGCTGCTCTGAGCCACGGTTAGGTGAGAAGGGCCTGCCTTTCTTCAAACTCATACGCAAACACGATGGCTTCACATGGACGGAGGAGGCTGACAAAGCGTTCCAAGCACTGAAGGCCTACCTGTCAAACCCACCTGTTTTGACAACACCCCGCCCGGGAGAAGAACTTCTGCTATACGTAGCAACGACCTCCCAGGTGGTGAGCGCAGTCCTAACGGTGGAGAGAGACGGGGTCCAAAGACCTATCTACTACGTCAGTGAGGTGCTCCACGGACCTAAGGAACGCTACCCGGTGGTCCAGAAACTGCTCTATGCGGTTCTCATGTCCTCTAGGAAGCTAAGACACTACTTCTAGACACATAAAATCACCATACCCACCAAATGGGCTCTCGGGGACATCATAAGGAACCCGGAGGCCTCTGGCCGCATGGCAAAGTGGGCCATGGAACTCATGGAGTTAGATCTCCATTTTGTGCCCCGCCTGGCAGTCAAGTCCCAGGTAGTGGCCGATTTCCTGGTAGAGTGGACCAACCCGGAGACTGGCTTCGAGGAAGAACCAGCTGTGCCAAAAGAAAGGTGGACGATGCACTTTGATGGCTCTCGCGCTTTCGAGCGCTCGGGGGCTAGGGTCACAATCACCTCCCCGACAGGTGATATCCTCCAGTATGCCATCACATTGCACTTCCCGACAACCAACAACGCTGCGGAATTTGAAGCCCTCCTTGCCGGGCTGAGAGCTTGCCAATCTCTTGGCATCAAGCGACTCACCGTCAAGGGAGACTCCCAACTCGTAGTCCAGTAGGTTAACAAGGAGTATCGGTGCTGCGATGCTTCTATGGCGTGTTACCTGGCTGAAGTGAGGAAGCTAGAGAAACACTTCACGCACTTCGAAGTTCTCTATGCCCCAAGGAAAGACAACGCCTTGGCCGATCAACTCTCCAAGATTGGTTCCTCCCGGTCACCTGCCCCGGCAGGAGTGATCCTCGAGCACATCTACCAGCCCTCAATCAAGTCCCCGGACGAGGCAACGGAACCGCCCGGTAGCGTTTCCATCCTAGAGCAAGCACCGGACTGGATGACGCCATTCATTTAGTACCTGGAGCGTGGGACATTGCCCTAGGAACCAGCTGATCAGACTCAGCTGAAAAGGAGAGCTTCCGCCTACTACATGGTGGACGGCTCCCTCTACCGCAAAGGTGCTCTCTGTAAGGATCCTAAGGCCGAGAGGGGGGGGTGAATCGGACTATTATAAATTTTACTTCTGTTGCACTTAGTCACTTAGGCGAGTTAAGTCACACAACTACCGCGTTAATTCCTACACAAGTTTAGTTAGCGGAAGCAATCGATACACAAGTGTAGGAGGCACGATGGCACTCGCAGGCAGTGGATATCACGGTGCGGTAAGTAAATGAGACAGAGGGGCGCAAACCGATCTTTTTACCGAAGTTCGGTGCTCAACACATGAACACCTCGTCTCCGTTGAGGAAACTTCTCACAGAGAAGTCGGGACTCACTCGTCCCTAGCCCTCAATCCACTAGTGGTAGCTCTTCACCAACACATGGTGGCGAGCTCCAAACCTTCACAAGGAGGCGAGTTCCCACTGGCGAGCTCTCACACCCACGGCACCGACACACGGCACCGACCACCGACACACGGTGGGTTTCACCTCAACACATGAGGTACCTCCAACACATGGAGGATTTGGATCCGACACACAGACGCGTTGGCACCTCAGACACACGGAGATGGCCGCCGACACACGGCGGACTTGGCACACCCCGATTTAACGGAGAGGAAGCACCGTGGGAAGCACGGTGACCTTCACGGAGAAGGGTTTGCTTGCGGTTTGCTTGATGAAGCTCGGCGACGACGATGTCTCCCGGTGGCAAGAATCCCAAGAGCACAGGACCGGAGACACTCAACCCTCAACCCACCATGGAGGATGGCAAGGCAACCATGGAGAGGGTACAAACCTTGGAGACGACGGAGGAGGCTAAGGGTGCTCTCTTCTTCTTCCTCACTCTCCCACTCAATCTCTCAAGCACATGGAACCCTAGATGGAGGTGGGAACCATGGGAGGAGCTCTCTAGGTGGCTAGGGCAAAAGGTGGCTGCTAGGGTAGGCTCTCTCAAGTTTCTCCCGTGCTCCTAGCCCCTATTTATATGCCCAAGGCGAAACCCTAGAAACGGACGGCTCAGATTAAATCGTGAAATCTGGATCGTGATCGGACGGACACGTCCGTCGCCGTCGGACGACGCCGTCCGACGATGGGTCACCCAATTTTTGTGCTTGGTCGGACGCCGTCTGTCGCTTGCCAGACGCGTTCGGCTGTGGCGCAGCGATGTGAAAGGGAAGCCTGCCAGGTGCTCTGTCGCGGGTCTAGCCGTCGTCGGACGCGTCCGGTAGGTCATCGGACGGCGTCCGACAGTGGCCACTGTCGCACCCCCGATTACCAGACGCCGTCCGGTGGCTGTCGGACGCTGTCTTGGTGGTCAGCAGTGACCTTCAGCGGACGCCGTCCGATGGTCACCGGACGCCGTCCGACAGGGACGGTGTCGCCTGGGACTTAGCCATTTTTCCAGCTCGCCCCGTCGGAATCGTTGCTGTCGGACCCCGTCCGGTGACTGTCGGACACCGTCCGACAGAGAGGGCATCCTCGGGACTTAGCCAAATTTTGGCTCGGGCTCTCCGGACGCCGTCCGATGTTAATCGGACGGCGTCCGATGGGGCTGAAACTTTTCCCCTTCGGACTTTGGCTCTCACTCTCCCCCTCTCGTCACCACGCCTCGGATCTTGGGACACGTTTGTCGATTTGTGGACACGGCGGGAGGCTCAAATCACTTAGGCGGGAAATTTCGCGCCTAAAACCAAATATATGGCTTGGGTTGCTTAGAGGCTACGAAACCCAGACAGCTGACGCTCCCCCGAACTCTCTCGAACTTTGGACAGGTGGCTCTAGATGGTTCGTTCAAGACTAACACCTGACCCTCTCGGAAACCCTATGACCTGTGCTCAGTGGGACCCTGCAACCAGAGAGATATTGTCGATCTGCTGAGTTGGGCCGAAGACACACACAAGGAAAATAGAAGAACTATTAAACAAAGATCCTTATCCTTGGCGTTCCAGCTGTGCGGCCTAGTTGCCATCAATTACCAAAATCAATTAGCCCATCGGAGGCTTGATCTTACAATCTCCCCCTTTTTGGTAATTGATGACAACACCTGCAAATCCAACATGACAAGGCACAAATACAATCTCAGAGACATTGCATCCCAGCAAAACAAAGTATCAAGGACTAGGCCAAAGAATGAAATGCAATGTACATGTAGACATGAGCTCCCCCTAAATCAATGCATACCACTTGTAAGACAAGATAGGACCATCACATCACATGGAGCAAAGCATCTCCATCCTAATTTTTCATCTTAGGAGCAAAGCATCTCCTAAGCCTACCACTTGTAACCTAACACATTTTTATTTTAGGAGCAAAGCATCTCCTAAATCTATCACTTGTAAACACCCCAAATTCCATTCTCCCACCTTTGCATCCCAAAACATGATAATGCCTAAAACATGGATTTACACTAATTTCTCCCCCTTTGGCATCAATAACCAGAAAGTAGCAAAGTATGGGACTAGCAAATGAAACGCTTTGGAAGTTGTACTAGTGCACGTATGCCCATAAGTTCATCACACTCAAAATCTAGTCATCTCAAGGTCATAATGTCACAAGATCAACTCAAGCACAATTATTAAATGTGTGATTCAAGTTATTTATGACCAAGAGCAAGTATAAGATGAACAATAGCGAGAAGTATCAAGAGTTGCTCCAAAACTCAAAGATGACACACGATGCGCCATAGCACTAGAAAATGTATTCCAAGCTACTCATGCTACCACCAAACCTATTTGAGACTACACATTTTGGTTGAGCTCATTTTGAGTTAGTTCACAAATTTTCGCAAATTTTCATGTCTCTAACCATAGGCGACGCCACCCAGCATGACACTGAAGATGAGCGTCTCGGTTATCCAAAACTCCCCCTAAGTTCATGCCTAGTGCAATGACAAGCTATCTCATCGAGGAGGCATTGGTGAGACATAAAAAACCTGTTTTAGCTCATTTTACCAATTTGGCTTAACATTTTCTCAAAAATTGCTCAATTTAGGGAAGTAGAAACATGTACAAAGTGGAAAGACACAATCTAGAGTTAGAGGCACATGATCAACTAGAGAGTTCAGAGCAATCAAATGAGACTAGAAGCTATAGCCCTCTTAATACAAGCTCATGGCTTCCAATTGCATGATATATATTGAGTTAAGCACAAGTTGAGCTAGTGACAAGATAAACACATGATATACCCATCAATTTCATGTGATAAACATATAGGCAATGAGTAGCATCCAGTATAACAGGCCAAGCACCTAAAAGCTAAAACTGGCCTCAAAAGATTTGCAATGAATGGCATAGCCACGCGACCAACTCAGGCGACGTTTGACTTATCTAAAATGTTTAGTTCATTTCTCAATTTGCAGAATCGTGCCTCATCAAGTGGCTTGGTGAATATGTCGGCAAGCTGGTCCTCTGTCCGCACGTGCTCAAGCACAATGTCGCCCTTCCCCACATGATCCCGAAGGAAATGGTGTCGGACATCAATGTGCTTGGTCCGTGAGTGTTGGACCGGGTTGCACGCTATCTTCACCGCGCTCTCGTTATCGCATAGGAGAGGCACATGGTCAAGTGTTAGCCCAAAGTCAAACAGTGACTGTGTCAAGTAAAGCAATTGTGCACAACAACTCCCCGCCGCTATATACTCAGCCTCAGCGGTAGATAGTGCCACGGAGTTCTGTTTCTTTGACGCCCATGACACAAGACACCTACCCAAGAAGTGACATGCCCCGGAAGTGCTTTTGCGATCGATCTTGCACCCGGCATAATCTGAGTCAGAATAGCCTAGGAGCTCAAACCGCGCACCCTTCGGGAACCAAAGGCCTATGCTAGGTGTGTGTTTTAGGTATCGAAGGATTAGTTTTACAGCAGTCATATGCATTTCTCTAGGGGAGGCTTGAAATCTAGCGCACATGCACACACTAAACATGATATCCGGCCTAGATGCAGTCAAGTAGAGCAAAGCACCAATCATGGAACGGTAAAGCTTTTGATCGACATATTTACCTTCTTTGTCGAGGTCGAGGTGGCAGTTCGTTCCCATCGGTGTCCGGATTGGCTTGCAGTCATCCATGTCGAAGCGCTTGAGGAGGTCGTGGATGTACTTCTCTTGGCATATGAATGTCCCGGTCTTGAGTTGCTTGATTTGAAATCCCAAGAAGAAGTTCAACTCGCCCATCATCGACATCTCGAACTCCTTGCCCATCATGTCGCTGAACTCTTTGACCAAGGTCTCATTTGTGCTGCCGAAGATGATGTCATCCACATACACCTGGCACAGGAATAGGTCTCCATCCACCACCTTGGTGAATAGTGTCGAGTCGACCCTTCCAACCGTGAATCCTTTGCCCATGAGAAAGTCCCTCAATCTTTCATACCATGCCCTGGGTGCTTACTTGAGACCATACAAAGCCTTCGACAGTTTGTACACATGATCAGGGTGCTTCAGGTCTTCAAACCCTGGAGGCTGCTCCACATACACTAGCTCTCCAATGTATCCGTTCGTAAAAGCACTCTTTCGTCCATCGCTAAGCACAATGTTGTGGCATGTTGCAAATGCCACAAGCAGTCTGATTGCTTCCAAAGCGCCCTTTGGAGCATAGGTGTCTCCACAATCTACACCCTCGATCTGCGTGAAGCCCTGAGCCACAAGTCTAGCCTTGTTGCGCACCACCACTCCAAGCTCATCTTGCTTGTTCTTGAAGACCCACTTGGTTCCGATTACGTTGCAGTCGTTTGGCCTTTTCATCAAGCTCCAGACTTTGTTCCTCTCAAAGTTGTGCAGCTCCTCATGCATAGCATTGATCCAGTCAGGGTCACTAAGAGCCTCTTCCACTTTCTTTGGCTCAAGCTCAGACACAAACGCCGTGTGCTCACAGAAGCTTGCCAAAGCACTGACCTCACTGACGCTGGCTGTCCTTGACCTTGTTTGCACACCTTGAGTCAATTCCCCAATCACTTGATCAGCTGGATGATCACGAGCAATTGTATGATGGGTCTTGATCAACTGAGGTGGTAGCTCGGCTGACTCTGCATCTGGCTCACAAGTATATCGCCTCTGAACTGCTCCACACTTGAGTACATCTTGAGGTAATGCTCCCCCTGAGTCTGGCATTGGTTCAGGGGTGATAGGAGATGGAACCGTCTCGGTTTCCCTCTGAACCTCTACTGGCCTCACATCACCAGCAGGCATCTCCTCCACTGCTCTTGCCAGCTGCTCACCGTCCGCATCATCCAAGTTCTCATGCTCTCCTTGGCCCCCATTGGACTCGTCGAACTTCACATCGCAGGTCTCCTCAATCTGGCCACTGCTCTCATTGTACACCCTGAAAGAGGACCCTCTGGCTGAGTACCCAAGGAAGACTCCTGTGTCCACTCTGCTCTGAAATTTGCCCAAGTGCTCCCGCTTCTTCTTGATGTAGACCTTGCAGCCAAAAACCCTGAAGTAGGAGACATTGGGTCGTCTTCCCACAAGCGGCTCGTGGGGCGTCTTCTTGAAGCTTGTGAAGGTCTGACTGTTGATGCAAAGGATGTGGTGTGTTGATAGCTTGACCCGAGCAGATCTGAAGTCTTGTACTCATCCAACATTGTTCTTGCCATCTCAATGAGCGCCCTGTTCTTCCTCTCAACCACCCCATTTCTTTGAGGAGTGTAGGTGGTGAGGCGGTGATCAATCCCTAACTCATCACGAGCAGCTCAAGCGAAGTGTTAGTGAACTCCGTTCCATTGTCACTTCTCACCTTCTTGAGGGTACACTCAAAAGCATTTTGGGCTTTCTTTACAAACTTTTTGAAAACATCTCCAGTTGGAGTTTTATCAGGTAAAAAGAAAACCCAAGTGTATCGGGAGAAGTCATCAACAATGACCAAGCAATAGAGATTTCCCCCGATACTCACATATGTTGTTGGCCCAAAAAGATCCATGTGTATAAGCTCAAGAGGTCGAGATGTAGACATGACATTCTTGGCAGGATGTGAGCTTGCCACTTGCTTGCCGGTACCGACGGTATTGCAAAGCTTGTCTTTTTCGAATGTCATCTTGCACCCCAAGGATCAACTCGTTTTTGAAAAGTTTCTTCAAGTTTGCCATGCCGACATGCCCAAGACGCCTATGCCAAAGCCAACCAAGAGAGACTTTGGCGACAAGGCAAGTCGAGACGGATGAGGCAGGCTCATTAAAGTTCACAAGAAACAAGTTTTCAAACCGAAAGCCTTTGAACACAAGATTTTCATTTTTGTCCAAAACCAACAAGCCCTCAGGTGAGAAATTACAATGGAACCCCAAATCACATATTTGGGCAACAGAGAGAAGGTTATAGCTCAAAGTTTTCACAAGTAGCACATTGTCAATTGAAAGATCTGAAGAAATTGCTACATTCCCAACTCCAAGAACCTTGCTCTTGCTTCCATCTCCAAAAGTGACCTTGGGGGGAATTTTGCCTTCCTCCTCTATTAAGGTGAACAACCGGGGGTTGCCGGTCATGTGTTGGGTGCACCCGCTGTCGATGATCCAATGGCACCCTCCACTCCGGTAGTTCACCTGTCATGAGAGAAGATCACTTATGTGACTCAGGGACCCACAGGGAGGTCCCCGAGGATTAACCTTCAAACCGAAACAACACGAGCAAAGCGATCAATCAATGACTTAGGCACCCAAACATGTGCCTTGTGCTCGTTCTCGACCTTGAGCCCAACAAATCTAATTTGTCATCCTACCTTGATCATTTTTCTTGAGCAAGTAGTGACCGTATAGCTCAGAATGTGCTCTAGGAAGTCTTGGTTGTGTGTGGTTGGGAGTGTTGCGGTTTTGGTTCCTATGAGGGTTTGGTCTACCATTGATGTGCCTAGAAGGATCATTTCAGAAGTTTTGCCTAGGTGAATACCAAGTGTCGAACCTAGCACCTTGCCAGTGGTTGTGGAATCTAGGACCATTCCAAGTGTTATACTTAGGACCATATTGCCAGGCACTATGATTTCTTTGTTGCCATGTGGAGTTATAGTGCCTAGAAGGTCCTTGCCATGTGCGGTGCCCATTGTGCATCTTAGAAGCATTGTTGCTAGTGTGCAAGTTGTTATGCCTAGAATTGCTTCTCTTCTTGGGATGAGCATGATGATAACCTTGCCTACCGGCAGATGCTCGAGGAACACTTGATTTCTTCCTCCCCTTTGGCTTCTCAGGGGTAAAACCCAAGCCACCCTTTTGGGAAGGTTTTCTTTGTTCCTTGAGCATCTTATCCAAGGCTAGACTACCCTCATAGCACTTCCCAAGACCTTTATCAAATTTCTCAAGTTTAGCTCTAAGTTCACCATTCTCAATAGCTAGCTCCCTAGCAGCTAAAGCAAATTTGCAATTGTCAGGAGTACAATCATGAGCATTGCTAGAGGAACCACTAGAGCTAGAAGCAATCAGGGTCAAATCAATCAAGTCATTACATGAAGTAGAGCAATCAATCCTAGGAGGTGCAACAATCAAGGCACAAGCAGGAGCATCATCAACAACATCAATAGGAACAGATGATGTAGCAGGCAGAACATCAACCAAAACATGACAATCAGGAATATCAACAGATTGAGCAACAGGCAAAGCAGTCATTGAAGCATTATCGGCTAGAAGCCGCTCATTACTAGCCCTAAGCTCATGAATTGTAGCAAGGAGATGTTCTACCGACTCATTCATAGCCCTATTCTCTTCTTCAAGCGCACTTGTTTTCTTAGTCATAGCATTACTAGAGCCCATTACGCAATCATATTCATTTTCTAGTGATTCGTGCTTAGACACAAGATCATTGAACCTAGCATTTAAATCATTAAGACGCTCCTGAAGTCTCATGTTTCTTGATCTTTTCTTTTCAAGAAAGTCAAGTGCTTGAGCAAGATAACCTCTAGCAACTTCCGCCTCATCTTCGGGTTCGAATCGAGTCACAAACCTCATTTCTAGATGGCTTGACCATCAAGCACTTAGCGATGTCGGTCGGGTCGATGTCGCCTGCCGTGTAGTGGAAGTAGAGGAAGCGGAACACGTCATCATCGGAGAACCACTCTTGAGGCTCGGTGACAACCGTGAGACATCTTGGAGGGAAGGGTGGCGGTGGTGGCACGGCTGAGTGATTGCCATACCGCCAATCCTTGGCCACTTGACTCCTCGTCATCACTTGAAGGTGTCGTGTCATTGAGTGTCATCGGTCACCCATTCCCCACAAAGGCTAGCCTCTTGCATTGTGAGGAGCGACCCTTAAATCGACTTCGGGATTCTTCTTGTAGTCCTTACATCTTGTCTTCTCGCCATCACCCTTCTCCCTTCCTTTGTCCATGTACTTGGTGTTGCCCTTACGAGGACACATCAAGCAATGTGCCCTTCTCCGACACTCATAGCATCGGTATGATGCATGTGAGTTCTGCTCATCCTCTCACTGCTTCCATAGCCATTCTTGTTCATGAGGCGGCCACTTGCTTCATGAGCAGGCGAAGTGTTGGAAGCCCTCCTCGGCTTCGCTCCATGACATCTCTCCACCATCCTCGGCTTGACTTGACTTGAGACCACTTTGATTGGATCCCTCGGCCTTGAGGCGATCACTTGATTCTTTGCGGGAGCGGAAGAGTCCTCATGATCATTGAGGAGCATCATCTCGTGGCGGTGATCTTCTTGAGCAAAGCTCAGGTGCCGGCTTCTCCACATCACATTGTTGGTGAGATAGGTGATGATGTCCGGTAGTCCTTCTTTGGGAGGATCCATGACATTTTCCTGCACACTTCATCATGTGCAGCAGTGTGACCGAGCCCCTTAAGCTCGTTAAGGATGGGGTTAAGCCGAGTAAACATAGCATTGACATTCTCATTTGGAAGCATTCTGAACTAATCATAACGCTCCTTGACAACTACTAGTCTACCCTTCTTAACAGCAGAAGTGCCCTCGTGAATCTCAATGAGTGTGATCCATATGTCGTGTGCACTGGTAAGATTGCTAACCCTATCAAAGACCTCCATGCTCAAACCACAAAACAAAGCGTTCATGGCCTTAGCATCGGTCTCAAGGAGTTTGTTTTGAGCGGGTGTGGCAGGTATATTGTCGGTGAGTATGACACCATGAGGAGACTCTACAACCCTCCACACATCCATTCCCATGGCCTGAAGAAATACCTTCATGCGCAACTTCCAAAAGCTAAAATTAGTGCCACTAAACAGAGGAATCCTATTGGCGGCTACACTACCCCCGTCGGCCATCTCTAAGCGATTAAGCAACTAGAGAACCTGGCTCTGATACCACTTGTAAGGATCCTAAGGCCGAGAGGGGGGGTGAATCGGACTATTATAAATTTTACTTCTGTTGCACTTAGTCACTTAGGCGAGTTAAGTCACACAACTACCGCGTTAATTCCTACACAAGTTTAGTTAGCGGAAGCAATCGATACACAAGTGTAGGAGGCACGATGGCACTCGCAGGCAGTGGATATCACGGTGCGGTAAGTAAATGAGACAGAGGGGCGCAAACCGATCTTTTTACCGAAGTTCGGTGCTCAACACATGAACACCTACGTCTCCGTTGAGGAAACTTCTCACACAGAGAAGTCGGGACTCACTCGTCCCTAGCCCTCAATCCACTAGTGGTAGCTCTTCACCAACACATGGTAGGCGAGCTCCAAACCTTCACAAGGAGGCGAGTTCCTCCTGGCGAGAGCTCTCACACCCGCGGCACCGACACACGGCACCGACCACCGACACACGGTGGGTTTCACCTCAACACATGAGGTACCTCCAACACATGGAGGATTTGGATCCGACACACGACGCTGCGTTGGCACCTCAGACACACGGAGATGGCCGCCGACACACGGCGGACTTGGCACACCCGGCGAATGGAGAGGAAGCACCGTGGGAAGCACGGTGACCTTCACGGAGAAGGGTTTGCTTGCGGTTTGCTTGATGAAGCTCGGCGACGACGATGTCTCCCGGTGGCAAGAATCCCAAGAGCACAGGACCGGAGACACTCAACCCTCAACCCACCATGGAGGATGGCAAGGCAACCATGGAGAGGGTACAAACCTTGGAGGCAGCGGGAGGAGGCTAAGGGGTGCTCTCTTCTTCTTCCTCACTCTCTCACTCAATCTCTCAAGCACATGGAACCCTAGATGGAGGTGGGAACCATGGGAGGAGCTCTCTTGGTGGCTAGGGCAAAAGGTGGCTGCTAGGGTAGGCTCTCTCAAGTTTCTCCCGTGCTCCTAGCCCCTATTTATATGCCCAAGGCGAAACCCTAGAAACGGACGGCTCAGATTAAATCGTGAAATCTGGATCGACTGATCGGACGCCGTCCGGTCGCCGTCGGACGCCGTCCGACAGTGGGTCAGCCCAATTTTTGTGCTTGGTCGGACGCCGTCCGGTCGCTTGCCGGACGCGTCCGACAGGGCGCTGGCGCGTGCGAAAGGGACGCCCGCCAGGTGCTCGGTCGCGGGTCTAGCCGTCGTCGGACGCGTCCGGTAGGTCATCGGACGGCGTCAAGCGGTAATGCTATCGCGCCCCGATTACCAGACGCAGTCCGGTGGCTGTCGGACGCTGTCTTGGTGGTCAGCAGTGACCTTCATCGGACGCCGTCCGACAGGGACGGTGTCGCCTGGGACTTAGCCATTTTTCTAGCTCGCCCCGTCGGAATCGTTGCCGTCGGACCCCGTCCCGTGACGGTCGGACACCGTCCGACAGAGAGGGCATCCTCGGGACTTAGCCAAATTTTGGCTCGGGCTCTCCGGACGCCGTCCGATGTTAATCGGACGGCGTCCGATGGGGCTGAAACTTTTCCCCTTCGGACTTTGGCTCTCACTCTCCCCCTCTCGTCACCACGCCTCGGATCTTGGGACACGTTTGTCGATTTGTGGACACGGCGGGAGGCTCAAATCACTTAGGCGGGAAATTTCGCGCCTAAAACCAAATATATGGCTTGGGTTGCTTAGAGGCTCTGAAACCCGGACGGTGACGCCTCCCGAACTCTCTCGAACTTTGGGCGGGTGGCTCTAGATGGTTCGTTCAAGACTAACACGACCTCTCGGAAACCCTATGACCTGTGCTCAGTGGGACCCTGCAACCAGAGAGATATTGTCGATCTGCTGAGTTGGGCCGAAGACACACACAAGGAAAATAGAAGAACTATTAAACAAAGATCCTTATCCTTGGCGTTCCAGCTGTGCGGCCTAGTTGCCATCAATTACCAAAATCAATTAGCCCATGGGAGGCTTGATCTTACACTCTCGGTATCCTGACCAAGTGCATACCCCGGGAAGAACGCAGATTCCTCCTGGAAGATGTGCACAAAGGCATGTGTGGTGCCCACTCCTCACATAGGACCTTGGTTGGCAATGCCTTCCGGATGGGCTATTACTGGCCCACGGCGTTGCAAGACGCCCGTGATCTGGTAACCCGCTGCAAAGCTTGCCAGTTTCATGCCCGGAAGAGCCTGCTGTCCGCACAAGCCCTTCAAACAATACCAATCTCTTGGCCTTTCTCTTCTTGGGGGATTGACCTCCTTTGTCCTTTTCCCTGTGGAGAGCGTGGTTGCGAACACTTCTTCGTGGCCATCGATACATTCACAAAATGGATCGAAGCTATGGCCGTATCCTCGATCACATCTGAAGCAGCCCGGTGATTCTTCCGCGGTAACCTGGTTACCTGGTTTAGAGTCCCCAACCGCCTCATCACGGACAACGGTACCCAGTTTACTAGTGAGCTCTTCTAGGAGTATTGTGACGAGGTTGGCACCGGATCTGCCCGCTTACATCGGTCATCCTCGAACAGCAGGCGGTGAGCAGGCGGATAGCGGATCCTCAAGGAATCAAGCACCGGGTAATAGACGCTCTCAATGAGCACGGGCGAGGATGGGTCCACGAGCTCGACTCCGTTCTCTGGTTAGTACGCACCACAAGTAGCCGGGCTGGGGGGGAAACTCCCTTCCAGCTCGTCTATGGTGCAGAAGCCGTCCTCCCCGTTGAGATGGTGCTTAGTTCGCCTCGCATCACTGCGTTCCACAACGCCAATCAAGAAGACGACAAGCTGCTCGACCTGGAAGGTACCCGGCAACAAGCCCTGCTTCACGATACCAACTACCAGCAAAAGCTCAGGCGCCACGCGGCAAAGCGCATCAGACCAAGGGAGCTATCAGTCGGTGATCTCGTGCTGTGTTGCATCCAGAACTTAACCAGCGTCAACAAGCTTTCCCCCCGCTGGGAAGGACCCTACACGGTCGTATCTGCGCCACGCCCGGGGGCTGTACGCTTAGCTACGGAGGATGGGCAAGAGCTAGCCAACTCCTGGAACATCGAGCATCTCCGTAAGTTTTATGCTTAGTGTTTTTGGTTTTTCTTCTCTGTTCTTTTTCTCTCCCCGTGAGAGCTTTCTTTGGAGTCAGCTGCGTCTGCTCCCGGGCAACTTATTGTTAGGCCTAGATCATGCTGTACCTGAGCTACCCCATGTACTCTCTGCACTTATGTGTGCGCTGTTTTCAATAAAGACATTGCCCGGGTTGCACAAAGCACTTTCTCTCGTGTTTTTCTTCAATTATCTACCGTACCGGCTTGATTTGTGTGGCGCGGCACAGCAAACGCCACTGGGATTGAATTAACTTAGCCATCGGCCCATGAGAAAACGCCACCATAAGCTGACACCAGTTCGCAGCCCGGCACCTCTCATGACTGGGTGATGTGACCATGTCCATCATTGGTATGACCAACACTACGTGTGTGGTGGTCATCAATATTTTCGTCGACTACTTCGCCAGCATGGACATCGACGAGTCTTCGATTGACAATTTCATCTTCGACATCTTCATCTATGACAAGCTGGCAACACTTCATGGCATCCTCAACATCATCTACATCAACTATGGTGTCGTCATCAACTATGTGGCATCATCGACCTGCGCCATGGGCAGGTCGTGCGCACAGCCGGCAAGCTCATCATGCTGATATTACGTTGTCGCCGCCAGCAGTTCGGCCTCCACCGTGGCCACCTCCCCAAGCTCAAGACGTATTCAAGGAAGGCGCGTCTCCACCTCTTCGGCACCCTCTGGTCCCACAAGTCACGTCCTTGCAAGGCCGGCTCAAGAAAGAGCCCAATTTGTCCACGAGTCCGGTTCGGCCAATTCCGTGCACTCAAGTTAAAACAGATGCCCTGAACTCATACGGACTCCGTTTTGGACGTTCTTGGTACGCACGGATAAGCCCTCGACGAGATATTTCAAACGGATCCAGTCCCATGTCCAAATTCCTTACGGATCAGCGGGAATCATCGAAACAATATTACGACCAGAATCTGCTGGGATCTGTCGGGCACTGCGCCGCTCCACTTTGGGCCCATGGCCCATGTACCCTAGGGGCTGCGCCCCAAACCCTAGTCGTCATTATAAATTCAGTAGCCATCATTAGTTTAGACTTGGGTTTTGCTTAGATTATTCTGCCGTCGCAGTTTCGCCGTGTATCGGTTTGCGGAACCCCAACTTGTGTGCTTAATCGGTAATATGTAATATTGAGATTGCATCTACCGTGCTCTTGCTCTTGTTCTCGATTCGCTTGCAGGAATTAACCTCGTGGTGAGGTCAATCGCGTCTTGGCGTGGTTGATAACGAACGGAGATAGTGGTGTAGCGATTGCAGGCTTAGATCGGTTCTGGTCAAGGTCGGATCATCAACGTCAAGTTCTCCACCAATCGAGTTTACCCTTACCTATCGGAAGATCGGGACCCCGTCCCCCATTACTAGGTCTCGAGCGTGCCTAAGTCTTTTTCAGGACCTACCCGGCACCGCTAAAGCCTGACGATCACTATCTCGCGTTACTTCTCTTGTAACCGTGCACTTACCGGGCTTCTCCGTGACCCGCAAAGTACAGGCAGGGGCTGGGGAACGAGTAACACTTAAATCTTTTTCTTAAAAGAGATTTCATTCCTTTTCGTATTATTTTCTCTACCAGTCTACTCGCGTTCTTGTGTTTGCGCATGCAGGAAAGGAAGTACAGGTAAAGGAAACAAGCGGGAAGGTAGCAAAAGACATCTTTATTGCCAAAAGTTAGAGGGTACAACACCTAAAAGACTACTGACCCCCAGCTAGCTTGTCCTTAAGGGTGTCCCTCTCATCCTCCAGTTCCAGGATGCACTTCTTGAGCTCCCGGGCTTCCCTGGCTTGCTCCCGGGCTCTCCGAGCGTCCTCTTGGCTGGCGTGGAGCTTCCCGGTAAGGTCCTGAACTTGCTTCTTTAGGTCCTCGGCCGGCGCGGATTGCTCCCAGATCTCCGCCACCCGCTTCTTAGCGGTGTCGGCACGAGCCGTCTTCTCTTGGAGGCGACGGTGGAAGTGGTCAGCCTCTCCTGCCCGGATCCTGAAGGTCTCCGTTTCCGCCCGGGCAGTGCGAGCCGCTTCCTTCATCTTTTCCTTCTCCTCTTGGTACCGGAGGCAGAGCTCCTCGTACTTGCGCACCTCCCGGCGCGCCTGCTCCAGCTCCTTGGGGTCTGCCCGGAGCGCGGCATCCCTTTCCGCCTGCAAGGCCTTGACCTTCTTGCGGAGAGCAGCCTCCCGGGCCCAGGTCTGCTCTGTCTCTGCGAACAGGAGGTCAAATAGCTGGAAGAAGACGCTTTGTCAGATTCCTGGCCACATAAACATATCAAAACTAATAGAGAAGGGCTGGTGGGTTTTACCTCCTGCGCCTTCTTCTCCAAGTCGTCCTGGACCTTGGAGAGTCGCTCCCTGTTGGCAACCGACAACTCCGCCTCGTCCCCCTTCTCCACGTCGACGTCCACCGACGCCGGCGCGCCCGATCCCGACAGCGGGGTCTGGGCAGACGTGCCGGCGGAAGGATCCGGCAGGGCCAGAACCTGCCCGGGCGTGGAGATGGCGAGGGCCTGGGCGGCAGCGCCTTCCCTAGCCTAGGGCACCTCTGGCAAGGCACCCCCTTCTGGCTCCTCGGGCACCTCCTTGCCCATCCACTCCGACGGATCGGCGTCCCTCGCCAGCTTGCCGTCGGCACTATTCCCAAGGACATGATGAACTACTTCGTCAGTCTCTTGGCGCGTTCCATGTACCCTGGAACCACCCCCCGTGGTAAACAGGATGAACCTAATCATTAAGGTATTTTTCGCAGGAGCAAGAAAGAACATACCTTCAGTGGTGCCCGGAGCGGTTGGGTCCTACGGTCGCCCGAGGGCTGCGGCAGCCGCCTGCTGCTGCCCGGCAGCCCCTGAACTGCCCTTGGTGGAGTCTGTCGGGGACGGATCCCCAGCAGACGACGCGTGCGAAGGCCGGCTTCCGTGCCCCGCCAGCTGCTTCCGCTTCTTCTTCTTCGGAGGAGTGGGCTGCGCGGGCTTCTTGCTCGTCTCGGTAGCCTTGCTCCGGGTTGAGCTGGACGCTTTGCCCACCGCCTTCGGCGACGGCGAAGGTGCCCGGCCCAGCGCAGCGATAAGCTGCTCCACCTCCTTCATCAGGTCCGCCTCCTCCTGGATACGGTCCCTCTTCAGCACCAGCGCCTTGATGCGCTGCTCGCTCTGCGTGGCATGGGAGATTAGCTGCAAGCTCTCCCAATGTGCGGGGTGTGCCCAGATGAACTTCTTAGTCTAGGTGCGTACCTCGTCATCATCCTCGTCCAGTAGGACGGGACGATCTGGCTCGTCGCCGTCCGGCGTCTCCCCCCGCTTCCTCTTTGCCTTCCTGGTGGCCTTAGGCATAGCCGCTTGGCGGCTAGACCTTCACGTCGGGGTAGGCGCCACCGCGGCCCGCTTCGCGGCGGTCTTCTCCTTCTCGTCCTCCTGGGCGGGAGTGGCTTCCTCCTCGCCCTCAGCGGCAGGGATGTCCTCGGCTGCCCACGAGGCCTTGATGGCCTCTGCTTCCTGGTAGAGGGCCTCGTTCTCCTGGCAAGAGAAAGCAAGAGATGGCGATGAACCAAGACGGACCGAGCAAAAGCAAAAGTTTGCGAACAAAAGTACTAGGGAAGGGTCGCTTACCGACGAGCCCCTATCCTTGACATTACCGGGAATGCTCTCGGTGGTGTCCTCCGTGAGGTACTTGCCCCACGGGGACCCAAATAGCGTGGTGGCCCTCGCGTCCACCCAGTCTTCACCAACCGCTCTACAACAACCTCTTCACCAACGAAGCCCTTGCCGGTGCAAGGCCACCTGTCTCGTGACCGGGTGGTTCCACTTTGCCGCCGACGAAGTCCAAGGGAAGCCGTGTCCGTCTATACCTCCGGGGCGCCGGACACGTCGTCTAAGGTGCCGAGACGCCGCCAAGTGACCAAGACTCTGTCGACGCCGGGCTTCGTCAAGTCTCCGTCCGTGGGTCACTTGTACAAATACCTTCTCCGCGAAGGTCGGTACCGCTTCGGTGGTGCTGGGGTGACGGAGAGCTTCCGACTTGTGGGAGCGTCCGTCCTCGGTGTACTGGTCGGGAGCAAGCCTTGGGCTCATGCCCTAAAAGCTCGCCGAGTGGATTTGAGGGCACGGGACGAGAGAGTCCCGGCTTCCTTTCGACGAGGTTCCTCATCATGGAGTAGGTGCTTTGCACCGAACCACGTTAAAAAATCGGTGTGTCTCTCTTTCGATTTACTTTCCGCACTTTATTTACTTGTCGCTTCGGCTATCTCATATTGTCGCTTAGGCTATTAGGTAGTTTACCTTCCGCTCTCGTTCTCGTTAGCTAGTAGTCAAATTAGGATTTGAATTAGGTTTGGTTAACTTAATTTGACTAAAAAGAAAAGAACAAAAAATTAGGAGTAAAATTGGCTAGAAACCGCCGCTTCACCCCCCCCTCTCACGGCCTTAGATCCTTACAAGTGGTATTAGAGGGCCAGTGCGGTTGATAGTGCTTAACCGCATAAGAGTCAAAATGCCTGACGGGGGTAGGGTCGTCGGTAATAGGATTCCTCTTTTCACTGGCAGCCACTTTGGTTTCTGGAAAACAAAAAAGACAACATACATTCAGTCTTTAGGCCATGAGGTTTGGAAGGTGGTAGAGTCTCCTTTAGGCTTTGTAGTAGACAAGGAGAAGAGTCCCACAGCCGACCAAGTCACTAAGCTAGATCTCAATGTCAAGGCGACGAATGCTTTGTTTTCTAGTTTAAGTGTAGATGTCTTTGAGAGAGTTAGCAATCTCACAACTGCCCATGACATTTGGAAAACTCTAGTTGAAATCCACGAGGGTACTAGTGTTGTTAAGGAGGACAAACTTGTAGTGGTCAAAAATAGATACGACAGTGAAAGGATCTAGTTGGCCTAGAGGGGGGTGAATAGGCAACTTTTAAAAATTAAAGTTCAAGTTTAGGTCTTTAGACAGATTAGTTACCCATTCTAGCTAACAAGTCCTATTCTAGGTAGGAATCAATGAGCACAGCGGAATAACAAATCTTAAACAAGTGCTGAATGTAAATTGCTGAAAATAAGTGCAGGAAGTAAAAGAGAGGAACACAACAATTTTTGACCGAGGTTCGGAGTCCTCCTCCTACCCCCCGTTGAGGCAAGCCCTTCACCAAGGACCGGCTCCCGCTCGAGCCCGCGGCCTCATTCCACTCATGGTTGCTTTTCACCACTCCGGTAGGCAAGCACCTAGCCTTCACAAACCATCTTGAAGGCTCCCACAATCACCAATGGCAAGCTCTTCAAGAATATCACCACCAAGCCGTCTAGGATTAGAAATCCAAGAGTAATAAGCTCCAGATCATCACTTAGGTGGATAATACACTCTCAATCAGATTTAGATACAATTGGAGCATTTGGGATTTTGGGCCTTTTAGTGGAAATATGCAGGAACTGAAGAACAAGGCTCAAGAACTGGCTAATAGGTGTGAGAATAGTATTCTAAGGCCAAAGCTCTGGTTGGGATGAAGGTTCTACGTCCTTTTATAGGCTAAGACACAGATAATAGCCGTTTGAGTTCAAACTTAGCCGTTAATAAGATGTCAAAGTACTTTTGCAAAAGCACTGTCAGAGTTGCTTTAGCAACGGACGGATTCCAACGGTAGGAAAATTGAAGCAGAGGAAAACAAGTTTGCGGCGGACAGATTTACAGTGAAAAACCTTCACGCGACGGACTGTACGGCGTGAACTGCGATTTGACTGCGCGCCACACCAAGGAAACCAAGTCCGTGGCAGACTGACCTGCGTAAACATGGTTTTGTCCGCACGAGAACCTAAAGAAAACTAGTTCGCGATAGACCGTCCGGCGCGAACTGGAATCTTTCTGGAGAAGCACCGGACTCAAGAATAATATCAAGGCAAGGCTTGTCCGGCGTGAACTTAGATTTCTCTGGTGAAACACCAGAACAGAGTTAGGAACAGATGCTTGTCCGGCGTTAACTAGGATTTCTCTGGCAGGAAATATGGCTAAGAGTTTAGGAACAGAGTGCTTGTCCGGCGTTAACTAGGATTTCTCTGGTAGGAAATATGGCTAAGAGTTTAGGATTTGGTTGCTCCAAGATATTTTTATAAGATTGAGAGAATTATTATCCACATGAGTAATAATGTGAAACCCCCCTTAATAGTACGGTAAAGAACAAATAAACCTAGCTACAGGCTTGATTCAACTCCCAAGCCTAAACTAGCAAAAATGTCCTTAATCTTGTCTTTAAGCTTGATGCCGCACCACCAAGGAGAACACTCACAAATGAGCCTAAAAGCTCTGAGGTGAGTCAAAATGAGATTCTTAAGGTCATCATCACCAAAACCCTTCAAATATTTGATCAACAAAAATTGAGGGGCCTAGATGCTACAGACAGGTTTAGGATGCTCCCCGGGGAGGATGGGAACGCTATGTTTACTAGGCTTAACCCACTAATCAATGAAATGAAGGGTCATGGCTATGATGTTAGTGATGCAGATGTCTGCAGGAAGATGATGAGCATTCTTCCAAGGTCGGAGTATAGGGATTTCATCGTCTTCACTTCACGCAGCCCCGAGCTTAAGACGATGTCTCCTACCACGCTCCTCGGGTACATCACCGCACACGAGATGCTGGTGAATGACCAGGAAGACGAGCCAGCTCCAAAGGCCAAGGAGAAGGCCATCACTCTCAAGGCACAAGCATCCAGCAAGTCAAGCGACACCAAGTCAAGCACAAAGGCTAGCAAGAACAAGTCAAGCTCTGAGGGCGAACAAGGAAGCCCCAAGAGCCTGGCCCTTTTGATAAAAGGGTTCAACAAGAATCTCAAGAAGTTTAGTAATAGAAACTTCAAGGACAAGAAAGCGCTTGCCTCCATACGCTGCTACGAGTGCAATGAGCGAGGCCACATTGCCTCAGTGTGCCCAAACAAGAAGAAGAACAAGTCCAAGGGCAAGGAGAAGGCGAGCAGTGGTGAGGACAAGGGCAAGTCCAAGGGCAAGCCCAGAAGGTACAAGTCTGGCTTTCGCCGCACCGACAAGAGCGGCAAGAAGAAAGCCTTCGTCGGTGAGTGGGAGACCGACAACAGCTCAAGCGAGTCTTCTTCCTCTACTTCAAGCGACGGTGGAACCAAGGAGAAGAACAAGGAGAAGCCAATGGCACTGATCGGCCTCATAGTGGCTGAGTCAGTACCTCCACTGCTTGCTCTTCCACCTGTGAGCTTGGGGGCTACCTCAAGTAATGATGTCGGCTGGGAGTCGGACATCGAGGTTGCAGCTGTACCAGTTCTTCCACCACGGTGCCTGATGGCACACTCCTCCAAGTCCACCGATGACGAGGTGAGTGTTTCAGCTTCTTCTGATGCAAGTTCTTTGCCATTTGAGATGGGGTCTCCAGAGTGTCTTGAGTACTTGTTGGGTTTAGCTCAGAAAGGAGAAGAACTAGCACGGCAATATAGGATTAAGTATGAAAAGCTTAAAGAAAAACATGCTGAAGTGTGCAAGCAGAACCAGGACTATAATAGAGAACGCATAAAATTGCAAGGAATGGTAGATGACTTGGTAGATGATCTCTACAAGCTAGAAGATAGGAATGACTTGCTTGTTGCTGGAAATGCTTTGAATAATGTTGTTAATGCTTTGCCTTCTTTTGCTTATGCTGCTAGTGAAGAATGTGCTGATGATGACTTGACTGTGCTTGATACACCTGAGCTAGACACATCTATTGTTGCTTTGACTTGTGATCCTTTACCTGCACTTGCTAGTTGTGTTGTAATAGTACCTGATTTGCCTGCTCCAGCTAGTAGCTCTTTGCCTGTTGATTTGCCTGCTTCAGCTAGTAGCTCTTTGCCTGTTGTTTTGCCAGTTGCATTACCTGTTACTATGTCTGATTTACCTATTCCAGTTGATAGCTCATTTCCTACTGTTCTGTGTGCTAATGCTCTTGATTCACATGCTCCTTTACTTGATTTGCCTGCTCCATTACCTGTTGTTGTACCTATTGCTAACGACAAGCAAAAATCTGTTGCTCCTGTTGAAAGTTTGCTTATACATGTTCCTTCAAGTTCAAATGCTTGCTTTAGTGGTCCAGCTATGATTCCATCTTCCTCTAATGGTTCTAGTGGTAATGGTGGTTTGTGTGATCCCGACCATTGCAAGAGTGCATTGGTGGCAAGGGAATTGGTCATAGAGAATGGGAAGCTTGTGAGGGAAACATTGAGCTGAGAGCTATGTTAGCTAAGTTTGAGGTGAGGAGCTATGAAGGGAGTTTGGCCTTGGACAAGATGCTCAAGGACCAACGACCTGTCTCCGAGAAGGGTGGATTTGGGTTCACCCCCGAGAAGAAGCCCAAGGGGAGAAAGAGGAAGGGTCGTGGTCCTCATGCATCTACCAATGGTGCCGATACCTGTCGTGATAGATCTAGGGGGAGCAACTACTACCACTCCTGGCAATACACTAGGCAAGCTTATCCTAGGACACAAGCACCCAACACTTGGCAACCAAGGGCATGGAATAGAAATGGGCAATGGGTGAACTATAGAACTAGCTCATGGAACGCTAAACAAATCCAGAATTATAGGCCAAACACCTGGAACACTAGTGCCTGGAACGGCTATAGGAGTGACTCTTGGGGTAGATTCCCAGCTAGGCAAAATGGGTGGAAAGGTTGGAATGGGAACGGCCAGAGTACAGCTTTCAGGACAGCTAGACCGTTCTTTGAGCCACATGGGTTTGAAAGGGTACCTAGGGGTTTTGAGGGTAGGAGAGTGCCACCTAGAGCACCACCTAGGACTCAACCTAGAACCTACACGTGGACTGCACCCAATCCCAACCTTCCTAGGAACCACTTAGAGCTTGATGGGAACTACATGCTCAAGATGGGTGAGAATGGTAGGATAGTTGCTAAGTTTGTAGGTCTTTCAGAGAAAAACGACCACCGGGCACGAGTTTGGGTCAAGAAGTCACTGCTTGATACTTTCAAAGTTCCTAAGACTAACCCTCGGGGACCCATTAAACGGGTTCCTGAGTCTTCGAAGTGGCTCTCTTTTGTGGCTGTGAGTGCAGGTGAGCTACAGGACCGGCGGCCGTCATTGGATCATGGACAGTGGGTGTACTCAACACATGACAGGCAACGCACGGCTATTCACCTCACTCGGGGAAGAAGGAAGCTTCCCGAAGAAGGTAACATTTTGGTGATGGGAGTCGGAGTCGAGTAATTGGTACCGTGGAGGTATACATTTCTCTAGAGCTTTCAATTCAAAATGTCCTCCTAGTTGAGCCTTTACATTATAACTTGATCTCCGTTGCCCAGTTGCTTGACCTGGGGTTCCATTGTCACATCTCACCAACTAAAATGAGGTTTTTGGATCAACATGACAAATTGGTTTTCAAAGCTTTTCATTTCCAAAATCTGTTTCTTGCAAAATTTGAGTTGCCTCCCACAAATGACTCGGCATGCCTACTCGCCAAAGTCGAGCTTGGATGGCTTTGGCATAGGCGCATGGGACATGTGGGAATGGCTAATTTGAAAAAGTTGGTGAAAAATGATTTCATTCGGGGTGTCAAGGACGTTACCTTTGAGAAGTTTAGGCTGTGTAGTGCATGTCAAGTGGGGAACAAAGTTGCTAGTCCACACCCAGCAAAGAGTGTCATGTCTTCGTCGCGTCCACTTGAACTCTTGCACATGGATCTCTTCAGTCCTACCACTTATGTCAGTCTAGGAGGGAACTTGCATTGCCTAGTAGTGGTAGATGACTTCTCCCGTTAAATGGGTCTTCTTTTTGCCAGATAAAAGCCCCGTTGGAGATGTTTTCAAAAGGTTTGCAAAAAGGGCTCAAAATGAATTTGAATGTCCAATAAAACGGGTGAGAAGTGACAATGGATCGGAGTTTGTGAATACTAATGTGCAAGAATTTTGTGATGAGCTAAGCATAGGGCATCAGTTCTCCGGCACATATACTCCAGAGCAGAATGGGATTGTAGAGCGGAAGAACAGGACTTTGATTGAGATGGCAAGGACAATGCTAGATGAACACAAGACACCAGATGAGTTCTGGGCTGAGGCGATCAACACTGCCTGCTACCGCGTCAACAGATTGTACCTGCACAGATTGCTCAAGAAGACTGCCTATGAGCTCTTGATTGGGAGAAAGCCAACTGTCCGCTACTTCAGAGTCTTTGGCTGCATGGTGTACATCTACAAGAAGCACCAACACTTAGGCAAGTTCCAGAGCAGTGTTGATGAGGGGTTCTTCTTGGGATATGCCTCCAGATCACAGACCGTCAAAGTATTCAACAAGAGAATAGGGCAAGTTGAGGAGAGCTGCGACGTCAAGTTTGACGAGACAGCGGGTTCGTAGGGGCAGTTTGATAGTCTGGATGATGTGGCAGATGAGGAGTTGACTCGGGCAGTACAGCAGATGCCAACAGGAGATGTCAGGCCAGTGGAGGCCGAGCCAGAAGATGAGCCGGCACCAATTCCTCCACCAACACCTGACAGGGCACTTGACTCAGGGGAGCTTTGTCGGTACATAGTGTACCAGGGTACCCACGCCAAAGGGTATGACGAGTGGCCCAGCCAAAGGGGGCCCCCATGTGGCCCAAAGAGATCACCCAAAAGGCTAAGGCCCCGGCGACTACGTGGCACCGCGGTGAGCATGGGGCAGAGGATGCGAGCATGGCCTCCTCGCCCTACGGCGAGCAGGGCATGTGGCAGCCGGGCGAGCACGGCCTCCCCACCCCAGGGTGGGCAGAGCACGTGGCAACCAGGCGAGCACGCCCCAAGGCGAGCGGCCCGGCCGCCAAAACCACAGAAGAGCCAGCCAGGTGGCATCCCCGCGAGCATGCGCCACGTGGGGACCCACTATCAGTGGACTCCCGGTAAGAGGAAGCTTCCCTCTTAAGGAGTCTCTCCCCCACAGCGTATCGGGCGCATTAAATGCGCTCGATTTGGCGTGGGACAGAAAGGCGCATGATGAGCGCGCAGAGCGTGCTGTCAGGGGAACAGTGCCGGTGCAGCGCTCTCTTCACGAAGGACGGATGAGACGGGGCAGAGGCGCCAGAGGTGTCAGGTGGTGTCCCCCATCTCTTCAGCGGGAGCCGTTGAGAGGCTGGCGTGTGGGGTCCGCCGAAAAAGAGAGGGCGGCCGAGTCGCCACCCGGGCCCACGTAGTTGTGAGGATCCCCGTCTCTCTTTCTCTCTCTCCCTTTGGCTCTCTCTCTCTGTATTCTCTCTCTGTGTGTGCAGGCGCACGACCCCAATACATAAGGGGCTCGCCGTGCACGAGAGAGAGGAGGACACTCTCTCTCACATTCATCCATACGTTCTTGAGCTTGTAAGATTAGCCCAAGAACACCAGATAATCAGAGAGGCAGGACTAGGGCTGTTACCCGCACTGGGGGCCCGAACCTGGGTAAAATCTTTGTGTCTCTTTTTGTGATTTGTGAGCTAGATCTACAGTGCGTTGTACTCCCCAGCCGAAACTACGTAATCCCCCCCGAGGATCTAGTCTGGTGATTTTTGCACCGACAGTGGCGCCAGGTAGGGGAGTAGTGCGCTGTTCTTCTTTGTTCTTTCTTTGGTTCCTTCTTGAGCAAATCCGACTCCACTTCGTCCCGCTGAGCGTGAACCATGGCGAGTTCCTCGGCGAAGGAAGGGGGGCAGGAAACTGGCCTCATTACCCCGCCAGCCAACGGCGCGGGTGGACAGGCCAAGAAGGTTCGGCGCCGTCTTCCCTTGGAGGAAGCAACGCCGGCCCAAAACCTGCATGCAGCACGGGCGCTGCTACAGCGTCCACCCATCGAGCTAGCGGCGGAGTCCCCGTCTACTATCTGGCTAAAGGACATCGTTAACTACGTCGAGGCGGCCCAAGTAAGAGTCGAGACCTCGGCGCTCTGAGGTGGGGCCGCCAACTCCCAAGCCTCCAGCCTCCCCAAGGATAAGCGGGGAGGTCAGGGAGGCAGAGGCAAAGAGGTGGCCGCCGGAGCGCCAGCAGCCGCGAAGGGCCAGGCGGCCCACATAGGGCCATCCAAGGCGCGTCCTGATCTGAGGGCGCACCAGGAGGACCGCCATCAGTAGCGCGGGGAAGACCTGCGCAAAACCTTGCGGCGCCATAGGCGCAGTGAGAAGGATCATCAGAGGGCCGAGTCCCCCAACTCCCTCCGGAGCAGGGGCTCGAACGGCACCGACCGATCCTCCTCCACCGACTCCGGACTATCTTCGGACCGGGGTCGGACGGCATCGTAAGCGCTGCCTACGGCGGCAGTGCGCGCCTTCACGGGCGCGCCGGGGCGTTCGCTGGCCGGACAAGTTTCGGCCCGCGCCCGTCGAGAAGTTCAACGGCAGCACCAACCCGAAGGAGTTCCTCCAGATCTACTCCACCATGGTGTGGGCCGCCGAAGGTGGCGACCGGGTGAAGGCCTACTACTTCCCCATCGTCCTCTCCGGCGGGGCCTAGTCCTGGCTGATGAACCTCCCCCGGTGTCGGCATGTGACTAACTGGGGGGTCACCACCGGTAATGAATTTGTACGAGGGGACGCTAATCAAGAACTAAGTTAAATGGTAACACAAGACAGGGTTAGACAGGTTCAGGCCCTCAACGGAGGAGGTAATACCCTACTTCCTGTGTTCTGTGATTATATGGTGGATCAAGATGCTAGATGCAAGATGATGCTATGCGCTATAGACTTCAATCTGCCGATGGCCTTTACCCCCTCCCTTTATATAGTGTAGGGGGAGATAGAGTTACAGGATATCTCGGGATCCCTGGTAACTAATTCTGGTATGCAATTACATGGAACGCATGTGTTGATCTGCTAATTACATGGAGATAGATTATATCCTCGGGAACTTCCTTGCGGCTCAAGCCATGCGTAGCCCGAGTGGTCCTTATCCTCAATCGGCCGACTTGTATCGCCCCCTATCTGCTCCCTTATGGGCCTTCTAGAGGATACCCGGGGCCCATATAGTCCACAGTAGCCCCCGAGTGCTTTACGATCGAGTCAGATGCCCGGTCAACTGGTTTCACCAATATCTCCTGCAATCTGAAAAGAGATTGTAAAGAACTCAAGGAATCTTAAGTTTTGTGTTGAAACAACGCCTGGATCGGCAATACCAAACTCCAGCTTACTCGGCCCATTGGGCTCATCGCCACAACAGATGATTTCGGCTACTTGACACCTACTCTTGCAATGCAAAAGCAGCGATTGGCCGATCGTGGGGCATGCCTTAAGCCACGTCTCCACAACTTCTGTCTTGCAGCATGTTGTGGTTTAACATTGCGAGGGATATCGACGTCAGGCGCCTGGCCTTAACTTGTAAGAGATAGCACTCGGCCCAGCATGGGGCGCACCTTTCAGCCGGGTAGTACCTGTCCCAACCGGAGGAGGGATCAACATTGGCCCCTCGGGGCGTACCGATTAGATGCAATTTTGCCAAGAGGCATTTGTACCCGGGTAGCGGTGTACAACTAGCGACCTTATAAAAGGCATACCTCAAGAAATTGAACCCAGATTTCACCAACACCCAACTTCGAGCATGCGAAATTGGCTAGTGACCCAACATGGAGCATGCCGTGAAACACTTTTAATTTTGGCGCTGCCGGTGATATGCCCTCCAGGGTGCACCGAGGCCGAATTAGGCTCGATTTTAACACATTGCCACCGTGAGCGGCGTGTTAAGAAAGCATGTTAAGGGGGTTACCCTTTGCGGATTTAGCCCAAGCCCAATTTGGGGGAGGCGAAATGTTTTCGCGCCTTTTCCTCACATAGCCGGAGCGGTACGCGCTTCCATCGGAAACCGTATTCGTATCCACTTCTGTCCCATCACGATGATGGTTTTACTGTGTCTGAAACGGATTACAAGGCGCGACCCTTGAACTTCTTCTGTGTATAAAAGAAACCCCAGGGGCAGAATATTACTTCACCACCAGCTTTCGGGTTTTTGAGTTTTCTTTTCCCCTGGCGACACCCAAAAATCTCCACCCCCGTCCCGCTTCGAGAGCAATGGCGAACATCATGGAGATGATCGAGAGGTGGATCGCCGAAGCCCGCGTGAAGGACGAGGAGGAAGCCGCCGCCAGGGCCGCTGCCACAGCTTTCGAGGACGAGCTCTGGCAGGATTTCGCTCAGATGAGGGCGGAAATCGACGAGGAGGAATCCCTTAGGGTTCTGATCCGCGGGTTCCCGCAACTCCACAAGGTGCGCCTCCCTTGAAGGGCGATCGTCGCAACCCTCCTCGCAAGACGAAGTGCGAGGCCCTCCGGCGGGGGCTTCTTCTTTTACTCCTCCCCGAGCCAGCGACGAGCCTTAGCTCGATGTGCTGCGCCGCGGAGAATATGTAATCGGGCTTAAGAGCCCCTTTTAATGAAAATCTTTCGAATATCCATGAACCTTTGTCTTTGCTTCAATCTTGAATCTGCAATGCCGCTTCTCCTCGATTTGATCTCGAATCCGCAACATCGCTTTGTCCGAGTAGTCAGGCTCGTCCGCTCCTAGGCAGGCAGTCGGCACTTAACGCAGACCTTTCGGAGGGAACCACTCGGCCGGCCGAGTGATTATCAGGCCCCTCGCGGAAAGGCCGCATCCAGCGCTAGACTAAGGCCCTGCCCAGAATGCGAAACTTTGCCCGTTGCGATAAGTTAGGAACAGGGGAACGAAATTAGTTCACCTCGCTCACTTTTCGCGCCAATCAGTTGGCTTCTACTAGCAGACTCTGCCTCTAGGGTTCTTCTTCACCGTCACCTCCGCCGCCGCCCGTCCCCAATCGCGATGGCTCCAACATCCCACACCGCCACTAAGGCAGCTGAGAGGGCAAAAAAGTGGATGAAGTCCATAACGACTGAGCGGAGACCACAGAAGCTGGTCTCCGTCGGCGTGCTCCCCACGGAAGGGTTCGTATCTTGGCGCGCTGCCGCGGGCGAATCCTGCCCCACCCCTCGCCCGGACGAGGTAGTGGTTTTCGAATCCTTCTTCCTCCGCGGCTTCGGCCTCCCTTGCTCTTCCTTCTTCCGGGGATTGCTCCACTTCTATGGGATTGAGGTCTCACATTTGAACCCCAACTCCATCTTTCAAATCGCGATTTTTGTTTACGTCTGTGAGGCCTATCTGGGGATCGCTCCTCATTTCGACCTTTTCAGATTCCTTTATCTTCTCAAGCCCTATCCCAACAAGGACTATCCCATAGCCGCCGCCGGCGCGGGATTTCAATTGCGGGAAGGGGTCAAAAAGTTTTATTTCGATCTTCGTTTGAAAATCTCCAACAAAGGCTGGCACTCAGAGTGGTTCTATTGCGCCAACTCTCCTCCGGTCCTCCCTTCTCCGGCAAGAGCCCCACAGTCCATCCCACCTGGTCCTCTCTCCTCGCCGATGACGTGGGAGGCTGATGGGGAACGGGGTCCCGATCTTCCGACAGGTATGGCTAAGTCGATTGGTGGAGAACTCGACGTTGACGATCCGACCTAGATCAGCACCGATCTAGAGCCTGCAATCGCTACACCACCGTCTCCGTTCGTTATCAACCACGCAAGCGCACGGTCGACCTCACCACGAAGGCTAGTTCCTGCGAGCTAATCGAGAACACAAGCAAGAACGAAGAAGGAGCAATCTGAAATTGCGAATATGTATTAAGATCACAAATTTGGGGTTCCACAAACCGATGATCGGCGATACTGCGATGGCAGAAATTATCTAAGCAAAACCCGACTCTAACAATGACGGCTACCAAGTCTTAATAGGCAGGAGGGGCGGCGGCTAGGGTTTGGGGCGACCCCCCTTGCGCGAGATACACGGGCCGAAGCCCAAAATCAAGGTGACGCAGCACCGGGCAGCCCAACAGAATCTGGCGCGCGAGATACACGGGCCGAAGCCCAAAATGAAGGTGACGCAGCACTGGGCAGCCCAACAGAATCTGGTCGCCTTTTGTTTCGACGATTGTGATCAACTCAGAAGGAATTTGGATGTGCGACCGGATCCGTTGGAAAGGTCTCGTCGAGAGCTCCTCCGTAATGTATTTAAACGCCCCAAACGGAGTTGATATGCATCTGCTACGCCCGTTTGAAGACAGACTGCTCCGCCGTGGCCGAACCGGACTCGAACTCGTGGTAGACTTGGTTTCCAACTTGTCTTGGTGTAGAGTTCCATCCTCGCTGATCAACACCATAATTCCTAAGCACAAGCACAATATTATTAGGTAGTAACTCGCTCTTAGTGGTATTCTCTTGTGTGGTAAGGAACGAGCCCACCTGGTGGTTTAGTTGTCGTGCACGTGCCCTTGTTATAGGTCCTTGCACAGTAGGTGGTGGTAGAGTAGACGCATCGGTAGGAGTGATGTCCTCATCAGAGGCCAAGTGCAGGAACTTCTTGTTCTTCTCCGCAGAGCTAAGTCTGCTGGGCTGACTGGCATTGGGGTAGTGTGGAACTATTCCCAACGCCGTATCCAGCCAATCAAGGAGAGGGTTCATCTCGCCTTCGAGTACTCGGGGACCCAAGACACCACTCGGGAGACTCATGAGAGCCTTACGCAGAAGGAAATCATCAGCCGAGTGGTTGAGCTCTTCGCTCCAGGCTCAGAAATAGCTCCTGCGGAGTGCCCGGCTGCATACCATTTGGGACACCTGCCTCCAGCGGTAAGGAGAAGATCCTCCTCAACTTAACCACGGTTTGTCGATGTAGAGCTAGTATTAATGTGATTTGATGTGTCGCAGGGGCGTGAGGTCTTCTTCTCCACTCCCCCGGTCCCAGAAGCTCCGCTCCACAAGGAGGCACCTCGCAAGCGTCCTGCTGAGGGCTCGACGAGTGCTCCTCCGGCCAAAAAAGGCAAGGGGGCCGCTCCTGAAGACTCGGAAGAGGACGATGAAGACGAAGATAACGTCCCGCTTCTGCGCCGTCGCCGCCCAGCAAAGAGGTCGCCACCGGCCCAGGCCGCGCAGCCACAAAGCCCTCCGCCTCGCCAGTCCGCTGACCCAAAGGCCGCGTCAAGGGCGAAAAAACCTCCTGGCTCGGGCCCGAGTGGTTCGGGCATGCGATTCAAGATGAAATACGTCCCGTCACACAGGTACTCCTTTGCGACGCCTTAACTTCACAATTTGTAAGAACATGTGTCCTGAAAAGTCTTCGAATACCTTCAAAAAACCAGTGAATGATGACGACGAGCCGCCTCAACCTTCTGGGGACTCGGCTCGGCCCGACGCACCTCGCCAAGACTCGGGCCCATCTGCCGCCAGTCGCCAATCCTAGTCGGTGAAGGGGAAAATCCCAGCTCCGGCTCCAGAAAGCTCAGAGCCGGAAATCGAGGAGATTCCTCGCCCCTCCCCCAAAGCTCATGTTCCACCCTTCCGATTGAAATGGCGGAAAGAGATGGAGGGCTACGAGGTCGACGACGGGCATGAAGCCGAGGAGTGGGAGGTGCTAGACCAAGTGACTATAATTCAAGCCGAAATATACAAGGTAAAAACTCTGTTCTACTGCAAATCCTCATCCTACACGGGGGAACCCCACTAATCTCCCTCCCTTCTCCACACAGCACATGAAGGAGAGGTCGAAGCAAAAAACCCAGTGCATGGAGAGGACGATAGGCGAGCTGAAGACACGCGATGAGTTTGACAAAGTGTTGTACGCCGCCAAGCGACAATATCGCGGCCGGATCGAAGAGCTCCACCGCGAAGTTATCGAGCTCCGATTCCGCCACGTTGAAGAGTCCAACACAAACCGAGGTATAGACCCCAATCCGTGCTAAATCTCTAGAAAGGGTGTTTCATAGATAATGGTCTTCAATGTTCGCCGTCGTGTGTAGCTCTGGAGGCGATGCAGAAGGCACTAGAGGAGGAAGTCCACCAAGCCAACACTAGAGCCGCGGAGTCGGCCAAAGAGTTAGAAGGTAACTTTCCCTACTGGCTCTCCCTGGCTCAACCTCGCTGAATTCCGACTGATACATCGCACCCGACTGATTACACAGAGTTTCGCCGCCGGATTTCGACGGGAATGGCCCCAATACTTGGATGCCTTTATCCGGATGAGGAGCCGCCGAACGATCCCAACCTCCTGGTGGCCTGTCTCGACGCCATTCCTGAGCGGATCAAGGTCTTCACTCGGGAGGCCGCGATAACATGCACTGGCCAGGGCCTTTCCATCGCAAAGTCAAACTTCCCTCGCTTAGACTGCAAAGCCGTCAAGGACGGGTTTGCTTGCTCGGAGGAGGAGGCCGTCGCTCTGTTGGAGGAGGTTCATCCGACTGCTGTCCAGATAGCCGAACAACTGGACTTGTAATTATGTCTGTAACGGAAACTTTTGGTTGATCCTCAGTACTGGTGATCCAGTGTATCCGAATAGTACGTTTTATTCTTTTTCGTGAAACGCATCCGCTGACTGGTCCAGCCCCAGAGTGCCAGGAAGTAGCGCTTGGGTTTCTCCCTATGCAACTACAGGGTAGCTAAACGTTGCCGCTGAGATTTAAAAGAGCCATTACTCAAGAATTTTCATAATACCCGAATTTGATCAACGCACGTAAAGAGAAAACAACTTTATTAATGAGATAGGGTGCGGTTGACTCCGCACACTATTTAGTGTAGCCCCCGACTTACTGTTTGGTCGTTTACGGCCAAGTAGCAAGTCAAAAGAAGAGGAACTAATTACATGCTGCTCGAATACAAGACTTTAAGAGTAAAAATGACGTAGCTGCTCGATGTTCCAGGTATTGGGCACTTCGGATCCGTCTTCGCGCTGTAGCCAGTAAGCCCGGGCGGGTCACCTCAGCAATCACGGAGGGGCCTTCCCAGAGTGGGGAGAGCTTATGCTCATGCTTCTGATTCCTTCGGAGGACCAGATCTCCCTTGAGAACATACGGCCCGACGTTCTTGTTGATGGTAGCGACGCAGGCTCTGTTGGTACTTTGCCGACTGGATCATTGCTGCTTCCCTGGCTTCCTCGAGCCTATCGAGGTCATCGTATCTTGCTTCAGCCGACTGATTATCGTCGTAGCCGGTGACCCGAGGGGACCGGAACTTCAATTCAGTCGGCAGGACTGCCTCCGAGCCGTAAACTAGGAAAAAGGTTGTCTGCCCGGTTGCTCGGCTTGGGGTCGTTCTGAGCCCCCAGAGCACCGAAGGCAACTCCCTAACCCAGCGCGTTGCGTACGGCTTCAGGCGATCCAAGATTCGGGCTTTGAGCTTTTGTAGCACCAATCCGTTGGCGCGTTCAACCTGTCCATTGCTCCTTGGGTGGGCCACCGAGGCGTAGCAGATCTTGATGCCTAGCTCCTCGCCCCAATCTTGAAATTCGCTGCTCTTGAACTGAACGCCATTGTCGGTGATGATGCGATTGGGCATGCCGAAACGCACAACGATGTCCCAGAAGAACTCGCGTGCCTTGGCCGCCATGATGACAGCAACCGGCTTGGCTTCAATCCATTTGGTAAACTTATTGATGGCGACGAAGAGGTGAGTGAATCCGCCTTGCGCTCGCTTGAGGGGGCCCACCATGTCTAGATTCCAGACGGCGAAGGGCCAATAGATCGGGATCGTCTGTAGATCTTGGGCCGACATGTGGATCTTCCGTGCGAAAAACTGACACCCGTCACATCTGCGTACTATGTCTTCCGCATCTGTGACCGCGGTTGGCCAGAAAAATCCCTGACGGTAGGCTTTGCCCACCAGGGTGCTTGCTGTTGCGTGATGCCCGCATTCCCCCGAGTAGATTTCGTTGAGTAAGTCTCTGCCTTCTAGCTCGGATATGCAACGCCTTAGTACCCCGGAACTGCTTTTTCAAAAGCTCGTCCCCGATTACCTTATAGCTTTTGCTTCGACATGTGATGTACTCGGCCAGGCTTCGATCCTCAGGCAGCTCATCACGAAGAACATAATCTAAGTAAGGCTGAGTCCACCCGGGAGTGATTGATAATACCTCTGTATTGGGCTCTGGCTACTTCTCTGGGTTTTTCGCGGATGCAGATGGTAATTTGATAGATGGTGCGCGTAACTCCTGGACGAAAACATCACTCGGGACCTGGGCCCGAGTGGATCCCATCCGCGCTAGCTCGTCTGCTGCTTCGTTGTCGCGACGGAGCACATGAGTAAGCTCCAGTCCGTCGAACTTGTCTTCTAGCTTGTGTACCTCCTGACAGTAAGCCGCCATGCTATCGCCAATACAAGACCACTCCTTTTGGACTTGGTTGACCACAAGTCGAGAATCTCCGCGTACCATTAACCGCTTAACGCCGAGCGATATGGCGACGCGTAGCCCGTGGATGAGTGCCTCGTACCTGGCGGCGTTGTTGCTGACGGGAAACAATATCTGGAGGACGTAGCGTAGCTTCTTTCCAGTCGGCGATGTGAGCAAAATCCCAGCCCCCGCGCCGCTGAGCATGAGGGAACCATCAAAGTACATTGTCCAGTACTCGAGATTCTCCTTTGCTGCTGGGGTTTGGGTTTCTATCCACTCGGCGACGAAGTCAGCCAACGCTTGAGATTTGATGGCTAGTCGAGGCCTGAACTTTATTTCAAAGGCTCCAAGCTCAACTGCCCACTTGGCAATCCTCCCAGTGGCCTCCCGATTGTGGAGTATGTCGCCAAGCGGGAAAGAAGTGACCACCGAAATTTCATGCTCTTGAAAATAATGCTTGAGCTTCCGTGATGTGAGTAACACAGCATACAGAAGCTTTTGAACTTGTGGGTACCTTGTTTTTGACTCGCCCAATACTTCGCTTACGAAGTAGACTGGACGTTGTACCTTCTGGAGGGAGCCCTCTTCATCTCGCTCCACAACCAAGGCGCTGCTGATGACGTGAGTCGTTGCACCGATGTAGAGTAAGAGGGACTCCTGGGGCATGGGAGGGACCAGCACCGACGGTGTGGTGAGGAACCTCTTTAGATCTTCAAAGGCTTGCTGTGCTTCCGCTGTCCACTGAAAATCGTCTTGTCGGCGTAAGAGTTTAAAGAAAGGCATGCCTCGCTCCCCGAGTCGGCAAACGAATCGGCTGAGTGCCATGATGCATCCAGTGAGCTTCTGCACGTCCTTCTGGTTGGTCGGAGGCTTCATCTTGAGGATGGCGCCGACCTTCTCTAGATTTGCTTCGATCCCTCGATTGGAGATGATGAATCCGAGTAGTTTACCAGACGGAACCCCAAAAACGCACTTCTCGGGATTTAGTTTCATCCGAAATACCCGTAGGCTCTCGAATGTTTCGGTCAGATCTGTTATGAGATCCCATCTGGATTTGGTTTTTATGACGACGTCATCGACATATGCCTCTACGTTGCGTCCGAGCTGAGTGTGAAAACACCGCTGTATGGTGCGCTGATAAGTCGCGCCAGCGTTTTTCAACCCTAATGGCATTGTGATATAGCAAAAAGCACCAAAAGGCGTAATAAACGACGTTTTGATGCAGTCCTCCTCCTTCAGACTGATCTGATGATAGCCTGAGTAGGTGTCCAGAAAACTCAAGAGCTCGCACCCGGCGGTGGAATCCACCACTTGGTCGATGCGGGGGAGCCCGAAAGGATCCTTGGGACATGCCTTGTTGAGGTTGGTGTAGTCGACACACATGCGCCATGTCTTGTTTTTCTTCTGCACCAGGACCAGGTTGGCAAGCCAATCGGGATGACACACCTCTTTGATGAACCGAGCGACCAACAATTTGGTGATCTCACTCCTTATGGCGTCTTTCCAATCCGGGGCAAATCTTCGTATGCGTTGCTTGACTGGCTTCGCCTTTTCGTTGACGTGGAGAGAGTGCACAATCACCTCCCTCGGAACACCGGGCATGTTCGAAGGCTTCCAAGCGAACACATCCCGGTTGGCCCGGAGGAAAGTGACGAGCGCGTCTTCCTATTTGCTGTCGAGCCCTGTCCCAATCACGGCCGTTTTGGCCGGATCAGACGGGTCCAACGGGATCTTCTTGGTTTCTTCAGCTGCTTGGATAGATGTTTTGGCCTGCTTCTTGGCGGGGACATCCCCTTCCTCCTAAAGGTTTGTGACCTCCAGTCGGATCTTCTCCATCTCGGCAGACGAGTCCAATGCCTGCGCCATTTCGCAGCTTTCGCTGTCGCAGAGCAAGGACTGTTTAACGTCACCAGGGAGGGTGATTACACCGTTGGGACCTGGCATCTTGAAGACGAGGTAGGTATAGTTGGGAACAGCCATGGATTTGGCAATCCCCGGCCTTCCCAAGATGGCATGATATGCCGTCTCGAAATCAGCCACTTCAAAGCTCAGACTCTCGGTCCGATAGTTATCCTTGGTCCCAAACGTAACCGGCAGAGAGATCTGTCCGAGTGGTACTCCGGACATCCCGGGGATTACCCCGTGGAAAGGAGACGATCCTTGCCATAGTTCGGAACAAGGAATATTCATCTGGTCCACGGTCTTGACGAAAAGGACATTGATCCCGCTCCCGCCATCGACCAGAACCCTTTTTAGCTTGCTTCCTCGCACGACCGGATCCAGCACCAGAGGATACCTCCCAGGGAAGGCGATCCAGTCCGGGTGGTCCGATCGGTCGAAGGTGATGGGCACCTCGAACCAGCGCAAGTACTTAGGCGTCGCAGGCATGATAGCGTTGATCTCCCGAGTGGTAAGCTTTTGCTTCTGCTTGGACTCGTACGCATCCGTGCCCCCGAAGATGTAATTGATCTCACGCTCGGCATCTTGGTAATCCCCATCGGGTTTCTTGCCCTGACCGCCCTTGGCCATCTGGTTCGCGCTGTCGGCGAACTTCTGCAGAATAAGGCAATCTTTGGCAGAATATTTTCGTCGAGGATGGAAGGGACATACCGAATCCATCATTTTCTTGTAGTCGTTGTCGTTGGGGGGCTTAGGTCGGTTGCGCTCCAAGTTGGCGACCATCTCGTCCCCCTTCCGCTTCTTATCCTTGGGCTTGCCTTGCTCGTCGTTAGGCTTCTTCTTGGGGCCTCCGTCGTTGCCGCCGCGATGATTCGCGATGGCTTCTTCAGCTTCGGCCTCCTGGTCCGCAATCGTGAACATGGCCTTGAGATTACGCGGGGGGTCCCGGGTCATCTGCCTGATCAACTCCTCGGATTGGCATTCGACGAAGAAGGCGTCGATGACTGTTTTCTCCGAGACATCCCGGATCTCGTTCTTCTTCTTGGTGAAACGCTTGATGAACTCGCGAAGAGTCTCGTTCTTGCGCCGGTGTAGCTGTCCAATCTCCCATCTCCCCGCGGGCCTTTCGTAGGTTCCTTGGAAATTGGCGATGAACTGCTTCGGGAGGTCGTCCCAAGACTCGATAGAGTTCTCCGGAAGTCTCGTTAGCCAGGTCTGGGCGGTTGGAGTCAAAGCGACCGACAAATAATTTGCCATGATGTTCTGATCACCTCCTGCCGCGCTGACTGCTAAGGCGTAAACCTGCAGCCAGTTCTTTGGGTCCCTCTCGCCGTCGAACTTGTCGATGCCTTTGAGGTTGAAACCATCCGGCCAAACCACTCGGCGAAGATCCCGGGTGAGGGCCCGAATCCCCTCTAATGGTCATGGCCTCCTCCGCGCTGGGGATCTACTACGACGCTCCCGGCGCGGGCCTTGGCGGTGGTCGCGCCGACTGGCGGTGCTCTCGGCTTGGTCATCGTCGCGGCGACTTTGACGGCCCCGAGAGTTCCGCTCGCCGTGGCTGCGCTCCCGCCGCTTGGCTTCGATATCTTGGCGAAGATCATGGGCAGGCGACTGATGGGAGTCACCAGCTGCCGAGGAGCGAGCCCGGTTCCGATTGCGCGTAGATCGACTGCGTGCCGAAGCGGTCGGGGCGGGCATTGCCTCGTTCTGTTGTATGGCGGCCATCTCGACCATGACCATCGCTCGAGCGAGCGTCTGGACAAGGGGGCTGCCTTCTGGAAGTTGCGGCGCGATAGTCTCAAGGAGAGTCTTAGACGCGATGACATTAGCCTGGGGAGTGTTGTAGACCTCCTGATCCCTTAGCTTCACCGCGCGAAGCTCATTCTGGACGTCGCGGCCGCAGACACGATGTTGTTGTATGCGATCTCGTTTCTCCGCCTGGCGGGGATCTGGATTCGCGTCAGCGTCGGTTAGTTCATACGCGACAATCGGAGAGGTAGAGTGGTGATCATCCACGCCTAGGACAAAAACCTCTCAGTAATTTTGAATCTTAGCGCTCCCGTCGGACTCTGAGTCGGAGGCGGAGAGGCTGACTTGCTCGCTTTGTCCAATGGGTTGGCCATCGTTGATGACACCCACGAACATAGATGGATCTGATCCGAGTGGGTCCAATGCGCTCGCCGACTGGTTATCTCCTATCCGAATAACCGAGGAATCTAGTGCGGGAGTCGCGACGGAATTCTCGAGTCCGGAGGGAAATCCAGCCGAGGCCGAAGAGTTGTTGGGCGGAATACAATTCACGCCCAAGCGGTCGAGCCCGCCGAGTTCTTTTTCGTCTGCCTCCGGAGGAGGTGCGAAGGCGAACAGCGAGGGGGTCAATCCGTGGAAGGCGCTCGCTAAATTCTCCAAGCCATAAGGCAATGGGTCACATTGATTGCGCGCGCCTCCTTGCGGAGGGATCTCTGCAGAGGGAGAGAGGTGAAGATTGCCGATGCCGTCGGCGATGAAGTCCAGGCTGCCGAAGCGAATAGACTCTCCTAGCCTCATGGCGACGTACGACGATCTTGGAGAAGCCATCTAACTTGAGAGATGATCTTGACGCTGCCCCTACTCGGCGCTGCTAACCGCCTAAGTAGTGACTAAGCTGGGGTCACCACCGGCAATGAATTTGTACGAGGGGACGCTAATCAAGAACTAAGTTAAATGGTAACACAAGACAGGGTTAGACAGGTTCAGGCCCTCAACGGAGGAGGTAATACCCTACTTCCTGTGTTCTGGGATTATATGGTGGATCAAGATGCTAGATGCAAGATGATGCTATGCGCTGTAGACTTCAATCTGCCATTGGCCTCTACCCCCTCCCTTTATATAGTGTAGGGGGAGATAGAGTTACAGGATATCTCGGGATCCCTGGTAACTAATTCTGGTATGCAATTACATGGAACGCATGTGTTGATCTGCTAATTACATGGAGATAGATTATATCCTCGGGAACTTCCTTGCGGCTCAAGCCATGCGTAGCCCGAGTGGTCCTTATCCTCAACCGGCCGACTTGTATCGCCCCCTATCTGCTCCCTTATGGGCCTTCTAGAGGATACCCGGGGTCCATATAGTCCACACCCGGGAGTCGATAGACTCTAGGAGTGAGCTCTGCCAACACTTCATCAACTCCTTCAGGGGGACCTACGTACAGCCCGAGGTGGAGAACGACCTCCACAACCTCGAGCAGCAGAAAGGATAGCTGTTGCGCGAGTTCATCCGGCGCATCACCGAGTGCCGGAAAAACATCCCCAAGATCTCCACCCGCGCTGTCATCATCGCCTTCCGTCGTGGCGTCCGCGTCAACAAGATGTGCGATAAGATGGCAAACCACAACATCCGCTCCACCACGCAGTTGTTTCACCTGGCGAACTACTGCGCGGGCCGCCGAGGCCCGGAGCTGGCCACCCAAGCAGGGGGACGGGGCCGGTGAGGCTGGGACCGCCAAGGGTTTCGGCGCCTGGGAGAAGAAGAAGCGCCGGACTGAGGAAGTCCTCACGACCGAGCGCGACGAGGACGAACCTCGACCGCGGCGCGACCACGGCCGCGGCCGCGCGGTCCCCCGAGAGGGGTGCCGCGAACAACGCGACGATCGCCACGACCGCCGCGACGATAGCAGCGAGCGGCGGAACAAGCGGTGGAACGACCGCCAGGGCGACCCGGGGCGCGAGCCCTACTGCTCCATCCACAAGACCAACTGATGGGGACGGGGTCCCGATCTTCCGACAGGTAGGATAAACAAGATTGGTGGAGAACTCGACGTTGACGATCCGGCTTCCAATCAGATTAGATCTAGGCCTGCAATCGCTACACCACTGTCTCCGTTCGTTATCAACCACGCCAAGACACGGTTGACCTCGCCACGAAGGCTAATTCCTGCAAGCGAATCGAGAACACAAGCAAGAACGCGGTAGATGCAATCTCAAATTACAGATTACCGATTAAGCACATAAGTTGGGGTTTCACAAACCGATACACGGAGAAACTGCAACAGCAGAATAATCTAAGCAAAACCCAAGTCTAAACTAGCGACAGCTACTGAATTTATAGCGACGGCTAGGGTTTGGGGCGCAGCCCCTAGGGTACATGGGCCATGGGCCGAAAGTGGAGCGGCGCAGCGCCCGACAGATCCCGGCAGATTCTGGTCGCAATATTGTTTCGACGATTCCTGCTGATCCATAAGGAATTTGGACATGGGACTGGATCCAATGGAAAGATCTCGTCGAGGGCTTATCCATGCATACCAAGAACGTCCAAAACGGAGTCCGTATGAGGTCAGGGCATCCATTTTAATTTGAGTGCACGGAAATGGCCGAACTGGACTCGTGGACAAATTGGGCTCTTTCTTGAGCCGGCCTTGCAAGGACGTGATTTGTGGGACCAGAGGGTGCCGAAGAGGTAGAGATGCGCCTTCCTTGAATACGTTTTGAGCATGGGGAGGTGGCCAAGGTGGAGGCCGAACTGCTGGCGGCGACATCGCGATATCAGCATGAAAAGCTTGCCTGCTATGCACGCGGCCTGGCCATGGTGCGGGTCGATGATGCCATATATTTGATGATGACACCATAGCTGATGTAGATGATGTAGAGGATGCCGTGAAGTGTCGCCAACTTGTCGTAGATGAAGAGGTTGAAAATGAAGTAGTCGATCGAAAGCTCATCGACGTCCATGCTGGCAAAGAATTGAATGAAACTCTTGATGACCACCATGTTGACGTAGTGTTGGTCCTATCTATGATGTGCATGGTCACATCATCCTCCCCTTCTTGATTGTGAGTCGTCCTCGACTCATTCTTATTTGCCTGCAAAAGATTAGCTCCAAAGAAATGCAAAGTAACAAGCATATCATTCGTAATCAAATTGTTAAAATCAAATCGATTAGGATCCACATCCTCCCCTTCTTGAAATTTTTCTTGTATTTTCGAAAGAAATCTAGAGGCAGTTGATGTCTCCTGATTATTGATAATGTAGCTCTCTAACTGATCACATGGTTGTACATCATAAGAAAAATTCATATTTGAGCAAATGTACACTCGATTAACCATATACTTTTCATTATCATTATATTTACCTATACCATGAAAAGTGTTTCTAGATAACCAAGGTAAATTGTATTGATCAACAAGTCTCTCTTCTAAATTGTCTAGATCACATAGAACATCAAATTCAATATAACCCAGAACTTTTAAAGAAGACAACAATTTCAGCTCATCTTTTTCGTTAATAATGTGAACAACATGTTTATTTTGAGCACAAGTGTTTGGTTCATTAGCAAAAGTAACATGTTCATTCACTAGTTGTGGCATAGATATAAGTGAAGATTTATCGCACAACTCTTCTTTATCACAAGAAACATCGAGCAAGTCATCTTGTGACAAAGGTAAATCATCAATGGGTTCCACAATTTGTTGCTCTAACATATCATGATTTGTGAAAAGTTTCAACACATCAAAATTGTTCTCATCTTGAATGAGTGTGGTACCTTTTTCATTACCTTTATTTTCCTTCTTAGCTGATGTAGGTACATCTTCAGTTGTATGTGTTGGAAGCAGGGGTGAAGCGTCAAGTATCTCCTCATTCTCCTTGTTATCATTCGTGGCCAAATCTTGCTCATCCTCCTCTTGGTCGGTGGAAGCAGATATAGCGTTGGTGGAATGTTTTTCTTCCAACATCTCTTGTGTATTATTAAAGTTTCGACCGCAATTATTGATCATGGCTTTCATCTCTTGTGTATTATTGTTGATCATGGCTTTCATCTCCTTCAATAAGTCTACCAGCTCCTTGTGACGAACAAGCTTAGTATCGCTTTGATTTTCGATTGATGATCCTGCCATTGTTAGTAGAAAACAGAAAATAACACAAGAGTATTATCCCTATCAACTACTAGGTGGTAAAAAGTGGAATCACACGCTCTCAAGCGTCTTACCACGCTCTTACAAGTGTTCTTTCCAATGCTGCAGGAGGTACAACCGGTGGCTGGTTTATGATACTAAGAAGGGTATGAGCGAAGCGATTGTAAGATCAAACCAGAACTGATAAGAAGTATGTGGAGTTTGGATAGGCAATATATAGTAGGAAGGAATATGCAATTATCGAAATCAGATTAGCAAAGTTGAATATATATCCAAAGTACTTGTCAAAGTTGCTGGCCTAAACCCGTCCTTAGACCTAGCTCAAGCAAGCAAAACAAATAACACAACACTTTGGATACAAAGAATGCAAGCACTTCTGATTTCTTTCTTTCTTTTCCTTACTTTTTTTTGTGCGGCTTCTTTTTATGCACTTGCCTTTTTCACCTTTTTTTTTTAAATATCAATAGTGCCGCATATGAGAGATTACAAGATATATACTCAAACACTCAATTTTCTCTCGCTGAAAAAAACAGATCTACTATGCAGAAAATTTCTATGCTGTTTTCGGATTTTTGGAGGCTTCAAACACTAAAACGTATAACAGCAAAGTTGTAAATCTTTTCGTGCTGATCAATTTGCATATATGGAACACCCAATTTGGATAAAGGATCTAGGAGATTTGGGCCCCGCAATACAGACTGCTCAGAAAAATCCGAGACACATACAGAAACACTTCCAACACGATTTTGGATCTGAAGATGGAGTTTCTGGAGCTTGGTGCAATGGACAAAGTTGTAGAACGTTTTCTGAGCAACAATTTAGACCCTGAATTCGTCCAATTTGGAGTTCGGACGAAAGAGATAAACGTAAAATACCGAACTGGACAGATTGACACCCGATTTGGACGCGGCGACGACGGCGACGTGATGGCTTTGGACTCAACGTCAACATGCAAGACTCAAACAAGACCAAGAACTTAATCTAAACCAGCAACAAGACGATGACGATGGATACAAATTCAACAACGCGAAACTGAAAATGAAATTACGAAGGGCACAAAGGGGCTTGGACGATGCACGAGATGACGAACTCAAATCTTTTTGTGGGGTAATTTTCTGGACTCTAGGTGGAAGATGAACAATGAACAAAGGGGATACAAGTATACCTGACGGGCAACCGAGGCTCTGATACCACTTGACGGGGACGGGGTCCCGATCGTCCGACAGGTAGGATAAACACGATTGGTGGAGAACTCGACGTTGACGATCCGGCTTCCAATCAGATTAGATCTAGGCCTGCAATCGCTACACCACTGTCTCCGTTCGTTATCAACCACGCCAAGACACGGTTGACCTCACCACGAAGACTAATTCCTGCAAGCGAATCGAGAACACAAGCAAGAACGCGGTAGATGCAATCTCAAATTACAGACACCGATTAAGCACATAAGTTGGGGTTTCACAAACCGACATCGCTAAACCGCAACAGCAGAATAATCTAAGCAAAACCCAAGTCTAAACTAGCGACGGCTACTGAATTTATAGCGACGGCTAGGGTTTGGGGCGCAGCCCCTAGGGTACATGGGCCATGGGCCGAAAGTGGAGCGGCGCAGCGCCCGACAGATCCCGGCAGATTCTGGTGGCAATATTGTTTCGACAATTCCCGCTGATCCATAATAAATTTGGACGTGGGACTGGATCCAATGGAAAGATCTCGTCGAGGGCTTATCCATGCATACCAAGAACGTCCAAAACGCAGTCCGTATGAGGTCAGGGCATCCGTTTTAAGTTGAGTGCACGGAAATGGCCGAACTGGACTCGTGGACAAATTGGGCTCTTTCTTGAGCCGGCCTTGCAAGGACGTGACTTGTGGGACCAGAGGGTGCCGAAGAGGTGGAGATGCGCCTTCCTTGAATACGTCTTGAGCATGGGGAGGTGGCCACGGTGGAGGCCGAACTGCTGGCGGCGACATCGCGATATCAGCATAAAAAGCTTGCCTGCTATGCACGCGGCCTGGCCATGGTGCGGGTCGATGATGCCATATATTTGATGATGACACCATAGCTGATGTAGATGATGTAGAGGATGCCATGAAGTGTCGCCAACTTGTCGTACATGAAGAGGTTGAAAATGAAGTAGTCGATCGAAAGCTCATCGACGTCCATGCTGGAAAAGAATTGAATGAAACTCTTGATGACCACCATGTTGACGTAGTGTTGGTCCTATCTATGATGTGCATGGTCACATCACCAACAGCCATGGCCTCGTGGACTGCAATGTCGTCACTAGCATGGTGGACAGGCTGCTCCAAGAGAAGCGGCCCCCCAAGGACGACAAGGACCCAGGCCCCACCGGGCGAGGGTTCCAGCAGGCCACCCATGAGGTGGCCTACATCCACGGGGGCTCCGCCACATACCACTGGAACACCCAGTTCAAGCAGGTGATGAGGGAGGTGTGCGCCGTCACCCCCCAAGCTAGGCGCGGAGAAGCGCCTGAGGTGGCCGGAAGCGACCATCACCTTCTCCCAAGCTGATCACCCTAGTAGCACCGCCGGCAAGGGGCACCTCCCAATCGTGGTTGCCCCCACGATCCGGAATGTCAAGCTCTGCCGGGTGCTCGTCGATGGAGGCAGCTCCATCAACCTCCTCTCCTCCCAAGTCTACAGGGCGCTGTAGATCCAGGAGCAGGACCTCCTCCCGGCCCAGCCCTTCTATGGCGTCACGCCGGGGGCTGAGTCCCTACCTTTAGGCCGCATCAGCCTCCCCGTAACCTTCAAGGAGGTAGACAACTTCCACACTGAGGTGCTGGAGTTCGAAGTCGCCGACTTCGACCTCCCCTACAACGCCTTGCTCGGTCGCCCCGCCCTGACCAAGTTCATGGCAGCAACCCACTACGCCTACATGATGGTGAAGATCCCGGGACCCGCGGGACCCATCATCACCAAGGTCGACAGGCCAGAGGCCCTCCGATGGGACAAGAGGGCCCTGGACATGGCGGGCGCCATATGCCAGCAGGCATCGGCAGGAATCCTCCCCGGAGCGCCTCCGGCTAAGGCGTGCGTCCCCTCCAGGCTGGCGGTTGGGGCGAGGAGACCGGGGCCGTCCCCGGGGTGAACGACCACGACATGAGCACTTAGGCCTGCCCGGCCAAGGTGCTCGCCCGCGTCGTCGCGCGCAAGAAGTGGTCGCCATAGAGGAAGCAAAGCAACCTCCCTGTAAGCGCCCGTGTCACTTGGTCGAACAACCGAGGTTTCCCCTCCCTTGTTTGACAAGGGGGCTGGGGGCTACACATATCGCATGTACTACTTCTCTTTTGTGTGGGGGAAATACATCTTTTGCAAAAATCGATCGCGAGTCAGGCCATCGCACCTCTTGTCTTACTCGCCGTCCAGCGGCTTATCTGCGCTATTAGTGTGCTCACGGTTCGATCGATCGGACACTCATGAACTTAAGGGTTCCTTGCGGATAAGAGAAGTCACTTAGCCAAGTGGCGCGTGGAGCAGGTGAACGGGGCGTCGTCTCTAAGACCGGCGCCGCCACTCGGTCTAGGCACTGCCAACGAGGGCGCCGGCGTCTTGAGCACCCCCGCGAGCTTAGCCTCCACCACGCAAGCGCTTAAGAAAGACTTAAGAGAGATCTCATGGATAAAAACCCCCACAAGTCTTGAGCAGGTTCCTTCATCTCCCAGAATAGAGCACTAATAAGCATGTAAAGACCGATTTACATTCAGTTTCTACTTAAGCTATCGCTTAAACAAACAGAGAAGGGCACGAGCTTTAGGATCCGAGGGAATGGCTTCCAAGGTGTTGACACCCAAATTTGGCAGAAAATCGGATATTCGGAAAGGGCCAAATGTGTTAGAATTATTGGGCCAAATCGGAAATGGGCTTCGTGGATAAAGAAAAGAGCATATCGAAGAAGCCGATGGACACAAGACTTCGGAGGAAATACGATCGGACGTTCGACGCAGACAAATAGGGCGTATCGGTATCGTCTTTGTAATAGTATAAATAGGACCTTTAGACCGCGAGAATAGACATCTACTACTCAATACACAAAACTTTCTCTCGAATCCGATCGACCTCGTCGAAAGGCTTCGACTCGCAGGTAGAGCTATCTCAATGGGATAATCGATTCTCTCCTTGTGACCCGTATGCATGGCTGCATCATATTGATCTCATGTATAGAAAGCATGTCAGACTGTCTCGGGATTTCCCGATCTTTGATGTGTTCTCGCATGTTGCACTGTCTCGATTTAATCGATCGGTAATATGTGTTTATCCTGTAATGCCGATCATCAGATATTTCATATGCTTTTCCTGAATTCGATGTATTGCAACTGTCTCGTTTAATAGATCTTGTGTTTGCCTTGTTTAGGATCTCGCATCTGTGAATGTTTGCCGATTGGCATTGCATCTACTTTTATTAGTCTTTAAATCTTTAAATCAGTTTATTAGTTTATATCTAGATTTGGATTTGAATACTGTCTTGGCCTGACCAATCTATTTGATCTGTTTCTTGGTTTAATCTGATGCGTTGATACAAAGATTTACTGCTAATATATTAATAAAATACCAAAAAGAAGTACAAGATTTGAATTTAATTGTTATTCTGAATTTACTTGCTCTATCAGGCATTAAGCCGATAGATCCTATAATCGGATAGCTTAAAGCCGATTATAGAAAACCTGATCTGGCTATTTCAAAAGCCGATTGGGGTGATATTACTGACGATTTCTCCTTGTCAATTTACAGGTCAAATTGACTGGCACACTTGGTTTTCTTGTTGCGACACAACCCCAGAGTTGACGGTTCGGCACGTGTGTTCGTGAGAAGCTCACTTTTCGTGTCAACATACTTTTTGGCACCCCCGGTGGGACCAAGATCAAAACCGACAAGATGACGCGCACCGATACCGAAGCGGTGCTGGAGGCGCTCAACCATGCTGCTGAGGCAGTGACGTTCAACGAATTGAGCCCAGATCAGAAAAAGGAAGTTGAAGATAGGCTCGCGGAGATTCACGAAGAAAATAAGAAAAGAATGCTCACTGGATATCGGAAGACGCGCAGTGGCCAAGTCACACGGACTTCTATCGGAGATCCGTTGCTCACGGGGGATTTTTTCGAAGTTATCAAGGATCAGATCAACAGCTCTGTTTACCGATCGATGCTTGATCAATCGTCGGTTTTAGGGCGAATCGTCCAGGAAGGGACAAGTGCTGCGCTTCATAACATGATGACTGGGCAAACTCACCAGATGAATCGGAATATTCCGCTAGGGATGAATCCGGGGGGCCAGTACGCCCAGCCAGGGGCATCAAATGCTAGGTCTTCCCAATTAAGTCCACCATTGGTTATTAATCCAACTCTGATTCAGACGGTAACCAATAATCAGGCTGTGGTTTCAATCCCGGCTCCGATCGATCAGCCGATGAATCATGGGGTGAACGAAAATCTAGAGGAGATGACAAAAAACCTGGTTTATAATATGATGAAACAGTGCGGGTTCAACACTCCTAATATTGCGCCTCACTATACTATGCCGTATCCATCGGCTTTCAATGAAACGGAATACCCTCACAAGTATCGAGTTCCCGATTTCGCTAATGCCAAATTCAGCGGGAGCGATAACACCTCTACGCGCGAGCATATTGCTAGATTCCTTGCGCTGTGCGGAGAGGCTGCATCGAAGGATACTCTCAAATGCCGATTATTCCCGCTGTCTTTATCGGGATCGGCTTTCAACTGGTTCACGTCGCTTCCTCCGAACAGTGTCACCTCGTGGCCAGATCTGGAGAAGAAATTCCACGAATACTTCTATTCCGGAGAGAACGAAGCAAGGATTACCTATATAATGATGATCAAACAGAAATTCGGTGAATCAGTAAATGACTATCTGCGTCGGTTCCGGGAGGTGAGAAACCGATGCTATAGCCTTTCTCTGCCTGACAACGAGTTGGCGAAATTGGCTTTTAAGGGTCTGTTGCCTGTCAACCAAAAGAAGGTGGGCAACCAGGAGTTTGCCGATATATTGCATCTGGCACACAAAATCGCGCTTTATGAAAGCCGATTCTCCGTTAATTCGTACCCAGGTCAAAGGGAGTATCGGAATAACAACAAATAACAAAGGAAAGGAGAAAGCTATCAATGTGGTTGATGCCGATGAAGATGAAGGATCCGATGACTCCAATGATGAAGATATGGGTGCCTACGTGGCTGAATGGGTAAGTAATAAGAAAAAATTTGAGCATGGATGGATAAAGCCGAAAGGTGCTGAGAAGAGCAAGTATTCTTTCGATACGTCCAAGTGTGATCGAATTTTCGATCATCTCTTGCAAGAGAAGCTAATTCGGCTAAAGCAGGGTCATGTAATTCCTCCCCTGGAAGAGCTGAAGAAGCGAAAGTACTGCAAGTGGCACAACTCCTACTCACACGCCACTAACGAGTGCAATGTATTCAAGCAAATAGTACAGAAGGCGATTGAAAGTGGCCAACTTCGTTATCAAAGCAAAAACTCCCAGATCGACACGGAGCCGTTCCCTGTCGGTTTTGTCGGGATGGTGGACGTCAAGCGAAAAGCCGAGGAGTCCGAAAGCTCCAATCGTTTTAGAGTGCTCTTCGGCTCTAAAAGGATCGTGGTGGAAGAAAAGCCGGAATTACCATTCCGAACCTCAGGCCGGCGAAGAGCTAAAGAGACCGGTGAGTGGCACGAGGTGGTTCGCGAACATGATCGTAATCCGATTGCTCTGTCAAGGCCAAAGCCGACCTTCGACCAGCTATTAGAAAAATACGACCGGATGGCCAGGGAAACGCCTCGTAGAAGCGTTAAATCGGATATTTCAGAAGGTGTTGAAAGGCAGTTGAATGATCAAGACTGGGAAATGGAGCACTGGGATTGCCCGGAAGAGAGGATGTCATTGCCCACTCTGGAAAATTGCCCGATGAATCACGCATTTATTCCTCCGAGGAGAACATCGGTAAAAGATCAGCCGGCGTTTCCTGGTAATAAACCCGAGGATAGGCTGATAAACCAAAATACCAATGTGCATCGGCCCCCCAAAGTGCCATTGCCGCAGTGGTGCCCGAGTGGAATCACCAAATCTCATAAGCGGCGTTTATAGCGGATGAGGCACGCCGAGGCTAAGGAAGCGGAGGCTGAAAGGTTCAGGGATGCTCTTTTAGAGCAGGTAAAGCCGATGAAACCGGCTAGGGGCAAGCAAGAGTGGAGGCCCAAGCTGCGATCGACTGTCATTATTGAAAAAGATGCCGATGAGATGTCGATTGCCACTAATATGGTCTGCGTGCTGCCTCGGGAATTCATGAATGATTATGAAGAGGCTGCTGCAGAACTAGTGGTCGGAGCCGAAGACGCTATATTTAAGAAGCCAGAGAATTTCGATTGCATCTTAAGCCATTGTTTATCATGGGGCATATGAATGGCAAACCGATTTCCAGGATGATGGTGGACAGTGGCGCCACTGTAAACCTAATGCCGTATTCGGTGTGCCGGAAAATCGGCAAATCTACAGAAGATTTAGTCAAGACTAATATGGTTTTAGCCGATTTCAACAAAAATCCGACAGAAGCCAAAGGAGTTCTGGTTGTAGAACTCACCATAGGTAGCAAGACGATCCCAACAGCTTTCTTTGTGATCGAAGGAAAAGGGAGTTACAATGTGCTGTTGGGTAGGGATTGGATCCACGCCAATTGCTGCATTCCATCGACGTTGCATCAGATTTTAATCCAGTGGATTGGCGATCAAATAGAAGTGGTGAGAGGAGAGTCTCTAACTGCGGAAACCGATTGTGCCGATATTCATGATAATTTGGAGGCATTATTAGGAAAGCCATTGGAGGATTGTGATTTCCTCAGTGTTAGTAAATTGGGGTTCAAGCCAACAACGCTAGAAGGACAATCGGTAACACAAGGATGTGAGGGTTTTTTATGGGAACCGCGGCTCTAGAGGGAATTGAATACAAGATGGGCCAAGGATTCATATCGGCTGACGAGCTAGAAAAAGTCGATATTGGAACCGATGGTAAAGAGAGGCCTACTTACATCAGTAAACAGTTGCCGCGGGAATATAAAGATCGACTTATTGAGATACTTAAAGATCGGGTTGATTGTTTCACCTGGGAATATCATGAGATGCCCGGTCTAGACCGATCCATAGTTGAGCACAAAATTAAGATGAAACCTGGGTTTCGGCCAGTAAAGCAATCGCCAAGAAGGATCAGTTGGAAAATCTACGATCAGGTAAAGGCTGAAATCCAGAGGTTATTAGACGCAAAGTTTATTCGGCCTTGCAAATATGCCAATTGGATTTTTAATATCGTACTAGTCGGTAAAAAGGATTCTGATAAGATTCGGGTATGTATTGATTTTCGGGATTTGAATAAAGCGACGTATAAAGATGAATATCCGATGCCGATTGCCGATCGTTTAATTGACGCTGCTTCAGGCAATCGGATTTTCAGTTTCCTAGATGGCAATGCCGGGTATAATCAGATCTTTATGGCCGAGGAAGACGTGAATAAGACTGCATTCAGGTGTCCCGGTGCTATCGGCTTATTTGAGTGGGTTGTGATGACTTTTGGGCTGATTAGCGCTGGAGCGGCATATCAAAGGGGGATGAACTTGATTTGCCATGACTTAATCGGTAAATTGGTTGAAATCTATATCGATGACGTGGTTATTAAATCTCAAGAAGAAGAACAACACCTGGCTGATATCGTGACCATGTTGGATCGGTTTCGAAGATATGGCATGAGGATGAACCCAAAGAAGTGAGCTTTTGGGGTATCGGCCGGTAAATTCTTGGGGTTTATGGTGCATCAGAGAGGAATTGAAGTTCATCCTGATAGGGTAAAGGCGATCCTGAATACAAAGCCTCCTGATTCGAAGGTTCGTCTACAAGAGCTTATCGGTAAGATTAATTACCTGAGAAGGTTTATTTCGAATTTATCGGAAAAGATCATTCCGTTCTCCCCGTTGCTTAAATTGAAGAATTCCGATAAGTTTGTTTGGGGGCCTGAGCAACAGAAAGCATTTGATAGTATCAAGGAGTACTTGGTTAATCCACCTGTTCTAGTTGCTCCAAAGGAAAATTTGCCATTTAAGCTGTATCTATCGGTATCGGATAAAACAATAGGAGCAGTTCTGGTCCAAGAAATCGATGGAAAGGAGCATGCGATCTTTTATCTTAGCTGGAAGCTATTGGATCCAGAAACCCGATACACGGTAGTAGAAAGGTATTGCCTTTGTTTATATTTTGCTTGCACTAAGTTGAGGCATTATCTGCTGGGTGCTGAATGCAAAGTGGATTATGAAACCGATGTGGTCAAGTACATGCTTAATGCCCCAATTATCAAAGGGCGTCTTGGCAAGTGAGCTTATACACTCATCGAGTTTGATTTGACATATGAGTCTCCGAAAGCTATCAAGGGGTAGGTATTAGCCGATTTCGTCGCGCACCATCAAGACATTAACCTTTCGGTTCTGCTGCCTTGGGTAATGTTTTTTGATGGATCGGTTTGTGAGAAGGGATGCGGAATCGGTATTTTCATAGTTTCTCTTGGTGGCGTGCCTTACCGATTTGGTGTTACAGTGGATTTTGGGTTAACTAACAATCAGGTGGAATACGAGGCATTGATCCAAGGATTGGAGTGGTTGGTTCAAGCTGGTGCTATCGCTGTAGAAGTGTTTGGAGATTCACAATTGGTGGTTTTCCAGATGATCGGTAAATATGAATGTCATAGTGATTTGCTTCGAGAATATCTGGAAAGAGCTTCTGATCTGGCTAAGTATTTCAATGTATTTACAATCCATCATGTTCCAAGGGAACAGAATTGTGAAGCCAATGATTTAGCACAAGAAGCATCAGGTTATAAATTACCGATCATGGAACTAGAGATTATTCCGATTGCAGGTCCAGTTCCGATTGGATGGCAGGCAGAGATTATCGGATATCTTAAAAATCCGCAAGGGAAAACCGATAGGAAGCTTAAAAGGAGGGCTCAGAGGTATGTGTTAATCTGTGATAAGCTGTACTATCGGAGTTTTGATGGTTTACTGCTTAAGTGCTTGAATGAAGAAGAGGCTAAAGTTGCAATCGGAGAAGTTCATGAGGGACTTTGTGGAACTCATCAATCGGCCTATAAGATGAGATGGATGTTGAAGCGTGTGGGATATTTTTGGCCAACAATGGTGGAAGATTGCTTCAAATATTATAAGGGTTGCAAAGACTGTCAGAAATTTGGGAATATCCAACATGCGCCTGCATCAATTTTACATCCGATCGTAAAGCCGTGACCTTTCAGAGGATGGGGGATTGATATGATCGGGGAAATATTTCCCTCCTCGTCCAAGGGGCATCGGTATATTTTGGTAGCAACGGACTATTTCACTAAGTGGGTTGAAGCTGTACCGTTGAAGAAGGTAACTACTACTGAAGCGATCGAATTTGTTAAAGAACACATGATTTACCGATTTGGAATTCCTCAGACGATTACTACAGATCAAGGATCGGTATTTATGTCAGAAGCGTTTCAAGATTATGCTCGAAGCTTGGGAATCACAACGATTAATTCCTCGCCGTATTATGCTCAACCCAACGGCCAAGCAGAATCTTCAAATAAAAGTGCTATAAAGCTGATCAAGCGAAAAATCGATGAAAGGCCGCAGGGTTGGCATAATACTTTGGTGGATGCGCTATGGGCGTATCGGATTGCTAAGCATGGAGCGACGAAGGTGTCACCATTTGAGCTGGTTTATGGTCAAGAGGCTGTTTTGCCGGTCGAAGCAATCATCGGGTCTACAAGGATTGAAGAACAAAATAACGTAAAAGCCGATGATTACAATAGATTGATGATGGATAAGCTGGATGACATGGTGGCAGTTCGGTTGAAAGCTCTGGAACATATTGAGCGTGATAAGCAAAGAGTTGCCAGACATTATAACAAGAAAGTTGTGCCGAAAACTTTTGGAGTAGGAGAGCTCGTATGGAAGACATTTTTACCGATTGACTCTAGGGATCCTAAATACGGAAAGTGGTCTCCAAATTGGGAAGGACCATTTAAGATCAATCGGATTATTCCTAGAAATGCATATATCTTGGAGACACTTGATGGGGAAGTTTTCGGTAAAGCAATTAACGCCAAGTATTTGAAAAAGTATTATCCTAGCGTTTGGGGTGGGGCTTGAGCTGGGGTTTATAAAAGCCGATTCGGTGAATCGCCTATAGTTCAAAAATCTTTTCACACTTGGCGCATTGGTGATAACTTTATTCAACACGTCGCTGTTGAGCGAAAGCCGATTCTTAGTGAATCGCCTAAATATCTAATTGCTATGCAATTTTACTCATTGCTGTTGAGCAAAAGCCGATTCCAAGGAATCGCCTATAGACAAAAATAAGATTAAAATGCATAAGGAAATTAAAAGTTATTACAAAGGCACGAAGGCCTTAACTGTTTTCGCCCAAGAGGCAGGATAAGATAGTTTTATAATCGGTAAAATACCGATTCACACATAACAGTTTAAGATTTGGCTCGCAGGCCAATTACTCACAAAATTCATAAATAGCTGCGGCAGCGCTGGACATTGTGTCCCGGATCCGATTAATAGTTGCGGTATCTTCTTCAGCTGATCCGGGAATGATCGGAATTTTCTTCTTCGCGTCCAGAACTGCCAGGCCACAGGCTTTCACGACGCCGTACTGCTCCTTGGCCGCTGCTTTAGTCTCCTCAAAGCTGGAATGAGCAGCTGTCTCGGCTTTTCTTGCCTTTTCCAATTCCAGTTCCAGGGATTTAACTTTTGAAACTGCATTGGAGGCAGCCAGTTTTGCCGATTCAGCTTCGCGCTTTAGTTGTTGGAGTGTGTTGTTCTGAGCATTGGAATCCTGGATCAAACCCTTCAATTCCGCCTCCGCGTCCTTGAGCGCTTCCCTTTGATGGAGCCGATCGAGCGCTGCATCGAACTCGGCTTTCTCTTGGGCGAGGGGCAGCACCTTCTGGATAGCCAATGCTACTTGTTCCGGGAGGGTTTCTTTTACTGAATCGGCAATATCCCTTAGGGCTGTTGGGTTAGCCAGGAAAGCCGATTCATTCCCAAAAAGCTCCCACATTTGCTTGAGCTTTGCAAGTGTATCCGTTGATAGCCGATTGCCTTTGGTTGGAGCTGCAGCGGGTGACTCCATGATGATGGCTGGAGGAGACGAAGGCCTTACCGGCGACGATAGGAAATCCAGCTCATCGTCGAGCCAGTCCATGCTGGATGGATCAAAATTGAGCTCGTCGGTTTTTTGGCCGTCGTAAGTGATGACCTGCGTGGACACCACTGTTACCTTGACCGGGCTGTGGGGAAGAAACATATACTGGACAAAATATTTAAGTTACGAGAGATCGGATTTTGAAGGGTGTGTAAGGATCCTAAGGCCGAGAGGGGGGGTGAATCGGACTATTATAAATTTTACTTTTGTTGCACTTAGTCACTTAGGCAAGTTAAGTCACACAACTAACGCGTTTATTCCTACACAAGTTTAGTTAGCGGAAGCAATCGATGCACAAGTGTAGGAGACACGATGGCACTCATGACGATGGATATCACGGTGCGGTAAGTAAATGGGACGGAGGGCGCAAACCGATCTTTTTATCAAGTTCGTGCTCAACACATGAACACCTACGTCTCCGTTGAGGAAACTTCTCACACAGAGAAGTCGGGACTCACTCGTCCCTAGCCCTCAATCCACTAGTGGTAGCTCTTCACCAACACATGGTAGGCGAGCTCCAAACCTTCACAAGGAGGCGAGTTCCCTCACAAGCGAGAGCTCTCACACCCACGGCACCGACACACGGCACCGACCACCGACACACGGTGGGTTTCACCTCAACACATGAGGCACCTCCAACACATAGAGGATTTGGATCCGACACACGGATCGTTGGCACCTCCGACACACGGAGATGGCCGCCGACTCACGGCGGACTTTGCACACCCCGATTTAACGGAGAGGAAGCACCGTGGGAAGCACGGTGACCTTCACGGAGAAGGGTTTGCTTATGTATGCTTGATGAAGCTCGGCGACGACGATGTCTTCCGGTGGCAAGAATCCCAAGAGCACAAGACCGGAGACACTCAACCCTCAACCCACCATGGAGGATGGCAAGGCTACCATGGAGAGGGTACAAACCTTGGAGACGACGGGAGGAGGCTAAGGGGTGCTCTCTTCTTCTTCCTCACTCTCTCACTCAATCTCTCAAGCACATGGAACCCTAGATGGAGGTGGGAACCATGGGAGGAGCACTCTAGGTGGCTAGGGCAAAAGGTGGCTGCTAGTGTAGGCTCTCTCAAGTTTCTCCCGTGCTCCTAGCCCCTATTTATAGCCCCTAGGCGAAACCCTAGAAATGGACGGCTGAGATTAAATCGCGAAATCTGGATCGCCCGATCGGACGCCGTCCGGTAGCCGTCGGACGCCGTCCGACAGAAGGAATGTGCCATTTTTGTGCTTCGTCGGACGCCGTCCGGTTGCTTACCGGACGCGTCCGACAGTGCGCTACCACGCGCAAACAGGGCACCCGCCAGGTGCTTGGTCGCTGGTTTAGCCTTCGTCGGACGCCGTCCGGTAACTCGTCGGACGCGTCCGACAGTGTGTACTGTCGCTCCTTCGCTCGACCGGACGCCGTCTGGAGGTCGTCGGACGCTGTCGGCTGGGCGATTTCGACCTTCGTCGGACGCCGTCCGATGGTTGTCGGACGCCGTCCGACAGAGACGGTGGGTTTGGGACTTAGCCAAATTTCGAGCTCGCTCTTGTGACAACCTTGCTGCCGGACGCCGTCCGGTGGCGATCGGACGCCGTCCGACAGAGAGGAAGTGTCTGGGACTTAGCCAAATTTTGGCTCGGGTTCTCCGGACGTCGTCCGATGGCTATCGGACCCCGTCCGACAGAGGCTAAATTTACCGACTCGCCTCTCTCGCCTTCTCTCGTCACCTCGCTTCGGGTCAAAAGACACTTTGTCGATTTGTGGACACGGCGGGAGGTTCAAATCATTTGGGCGGGAGGTTTCGCGCCTAAACAGAAAATTTGGCTTGGGAACTTGGCGGCTACGAAACCCTGACAGCTGACGCTCCCCTGAACTCTCTCGAACCTACACAGGTGGACTCGCTCTAGATGGTTCGCTCACAACCGACTCCTGTGCTCAGTGGGACCCTGCAACCAGAGAGATATTGTCGATCTGCTGAGTTGGGCCGAAGACACACACAAGGAAAATAGAAGAACTATTAAACAAAGATCCTTATCCTTGGCGTTCCAGCTGTACGGCCTAGTTGCCATCAATTACCAAAATCAATTAGTCCATGGGAGGCTTGAACCTACAATCTCCCCCTTTTTGGTAATTGATGACAACACCTGCAAATCCAACAAGACAAAGCACAAATACAATCTCTAGTGCAATAGGTTAGCTCAGAAGCATTGCATCCCAGCATGGCACAATATCAAAGACCAGTCCAAAGAATGAAAATGCAATGTACATGTAGACATGAGCTCCCCCTAAGTCAATGCATGTCACTTGTAACCCCTAAGTCAATGCATATCACTTGTAAGACATGATAGGACCATTTTTCATCCTATTTTTTTTTTATCCTAGGAGCAAAGCATCTCCTAAGCCTACCACTTGTAACCTAACACATTTTCATTTTAGGAGCAAAGCATCTCCTAAATCTATCACTTGTAAACACCCCAAATTTCATTCTCCCACTTTTGTATCCCAAAGTATGGATTTGCACTAATTTCTCCCCCTTTGGCATCAATAACCAGAAAGTAGCAAAGTATGGGATTAGCAAATGAAGCGCTTTGGAAGTTGTACTAGTGCACACATGCCCATAAGTTCATCACACTCAAAAACTAGCCATCTCAAGGTCACAATGTCACAAGATCAACTAAAGCACAATTATTAAATGTGTGATTCAAGTTATTTATGGCCTAGAGCAAGTATGGGATGAACAATAGCGAGAAGTATCAAGAGTTGCTCCAAAACTTCTAATGGACACATGATGCACCATAGCACTAGAAATTGCGCTCCAAGCTACACTAGCTATCACCAAGCCTATTTGAGAGCAAAAACATTTTGGTTTCACATTTTGAACCTTGAATTTTCTCAAATTAGCCAAGTCTCAAACCATATGCGACGCCACCCAGCATGACGCTGAAGGTGAACGTCTCGGTCATCCAAAGCTCCCCCTAAGTTCATGCCTAGTGCAATGACAAGCTATCTCATTGAGGAGACATTGGTGAGACATATAAGACCTATTCTAGCACATTTTGCAATTTTGGCTCAACATCTTCTCAAAAATTGCTCAATTTAGCGAAGTAGAAACATGTGCAAAATGGAAAGACACAATCTAGAATGAGAGGCACATGATCAACTAGAGAGTTCAGAGCAATCAAATGAGACTAGTAGCTATAGCCCTCCTAATACAAGCTCATGGCTTCCAATTGCATGATATATTGAGTTAAGCACAAGTTGAGCTAGTGACAAGGTAAACACATGCTATAGCTATCAATTTAATGTGATGAAAATATAGGCAATGAGTAGCATCCAGTATAACAGGCCAAGCACCTAAAAGCTAAAACTAGCTTCAAAAGATTTGCAATGAATGACATAGCCACGCGACCAACTCAGGCAATGTTTGACTTATCTAAAATGTTCAGTTCATTTCTCAGTTTGCAGAATCGTGCCTCATCGAGTGGCTTGGTGAATATGTCGGCAAGCTGGTCCTCTGTCCGCACGTGCTCAAGCACAATGTCGCCCTTCCCCACATGATCCCGAAGGAAATGGTGTCGGACATCAATGTGCTTGGTCCGTGAGTGTTGGACCGGGTTGCACGCTATCTTCACCGCGCTCTCGTTGTCGCATAGAAGAGGCACATGGTCAAGTTTTAACCCAAAGTCAAACAGTGATTGTGTCAAGTAAAGCACTTGTGCACAACAACTCCCTGCCGCTATATACTCAGCCTCAGCGGTAGATAGCGCCACGGAGTTCTGTTTCTTTGACGCCCATGACACAAGACACCTACCCAAGAAGTGACATGCCCCGGAAGTGCTTTTGCGATCGATCTTGCACCCGGCATAATCTGAGTCAGAATAGCCTAGGAGCTCAAACCGCGCACCCTTCGGGAACCAAAGGCCTATGCTAGGTGTGTGTTTTAGGTATCGAAGGATTCGTTTCACAGCAGTCATATGCATTTCTCTAGGGGAGGCTTGAAATCTAGCACACATGCACACACTAAACATGATATCCGGCCTAGATGCAGTCAAGTAGAGCAAAGCACCAATCATGGAACGGTAAAGCTTTTGATCAACATATTTACCTTCTTTGTCGAGGTCGAGGTGGCAGTTCGTTCCCATCGGTGTCCGGATTGGCTTGCAGTCATCCATGTCGAAGCGCTTGAGGAGGTCGTGGATGTACTTCTCTTGGCATATGAATGTCCCGGTCTTGAGTTGCTTGATTTGAAATCCCAAGAAGAAGTTCAACTCGCCCATCATCGACATTTCGAACTCCTTGCCCATCATGTCACTGAACTCTTTGACCAAGGTCTCATTTGTGCTGCCGAAGATGATGTCATCCACATACACCTGGCACAGGAATAGGTCTCCATCCACCACCTTGGTGAATAGTGTCGAGTCGACCCTTCCAACCGTGAATCCTTTGCCGGTGAGAAAGTCCTCGATCTTTCATACCATGCCACGGTGCTTGCTTGAGACCATACAAAGCCTTGACGGTTTGTACACATGATCGTGGTGCTTGGTCTTCAAACCACGGAGGCTGCTCCACATACACCGCCTCTCCAATGTATCCGCTCGTAAAAGCACTTTTACGTCCATCTCGCTAAGCACAATGTTGTGGCACGTTGCAAATGCCACAAGCGATCGATTGCTTCCAAACGCGCCCATCGAGCATAAGTGTCTCCACAATCTACACCCTCGATCTGCGTGAATCCCTGAGCCACAAGTCTAGCCTTGTTGCGCACCACCACTCCAAGCTCATCTTGCTTGTTCTTAAAAACCCACTTGGTTCCAATTACGTTGCAGTCGTTTGGCCTTTTCACCAAGCTCCAGACTTTGTTCCTCTCAAAGTTGTGTAGCTCCTCATGCATAGCATTGATCCAGTCAGGGTCACTAAGAGCCTCTTCCACTTTCTTTGGCTCAAGCTCAGACACAAACGCCGTGTGCTCACAGAAACTTGCCAAAGCACTGACCTCACTGACGCTGGCTGTCCTTGACCTTGTTTGCACACCTTGAGTCAATTCCCCAATCACTTGATCAGCTGGGTGATCACGAGCAATGGTGTGATGGGTCTTGATCAACTGAGGTGGTACCTCGGCTGACTCTGCATCTGGCTCAAAAGCTATTTCTGCCCCTGGAACTGACTCCACACTTGAGCTGTCCTGAGGCAATGCTCCCCCTGAGTCTGGCATTGGTTCAGGCGTGAGAGGTGATGGAACCGTCTCGATCTCCCTCTGAACCTCTACTGGCCTCACATCACCAGCAGGCATCTCCTCCACCGTTCTTGCCAGCTGCTCACCGTCCACATCATCCAAGTTCTCATGCTCTCCTTGGCTCCCATTGGACTCGTCGAACTTCACATCGCAGGTCTCCTCAATCTGCCTTGCGCCTCATTGTACACCCTGAAAGAAGACCCTCTGGCTGAGTACCCAAGGAAGACTCATGTGTCCACTCTGCTCTGGAATTTGCCCAAATGCTCCCGCTTCTTCTTGATGTAGACCTTGCAACCAAAGACCTCAAGTAGGAGACATTGGGTCGTCTTCCCACAAGCGGCTCAGGGACGCCTTCTTGAAGCTTGTGAAGGTCTGACTGTTGATGCAAAGGATGTGTCAGGTTGATAGCTTCACCCAAAAGCAGATGCTAAGTCTTGTACTCATCCAACATTGTCCTTGCCATCTCAATGAGCGCCCTGTTCTTCCTCTCAACCACCCCATTTCTTCGAGGAGTGTAGGTGGTGAGAACCGGTGATCAATTCCTAACTCATCACGTAATGCAGCTCAATCTGAAGTGTTAGTGAACTCCGTTCCATTGTCACTTCTCACCTTCTTGAGGGTACACTCAAAAGCATTTTGGGCTTTCTTTACAAACTTTTTGAAAACATCTCCAGTTGGAGTTTTATCAGGTAAAAAGAAAACCCAAGTGTATCGGGAGAAGTCATCAACAATGACCAAGCAATAGAGATTTCCCCCGATACTCACATATGTTGTTGGCCCAAAAAGATCCATGTGTATAAGCTCAAGAGGTCGAGATGTAGACATGACATTCTTGGCAGGATGTGAGCTTGCCACTTGCTTGCCGGCCTGACAGGCGCTGCAAAGCTTGTCTTTTTCGAATGTCACATCTTGCACCCCGAGAATCAACTCATTTTTGAAAAGTTTCTTCAAATTTGCCATGCCGACATGCCCAAGACGCCTATGCCAAAGCCAACCAAGAGAGACTTTGGCAACAAGACAAGTCGAGACGGATGCGGCAGGCTCATTAAAATTCACAAGAAACAAGTTTTCAAACCGAAAGCCTTTGAACACAAGATTTTCATTTTTGTCCAAAACCAACAAGCCCTCAGGTGAGAAATTACAATGGAACCCCAAATCACATATTTGGGCAACAGAGAGAAGATTATAGCTCAAAGTTTTAACTAGCAGCACATTTTCAATTGAAAGATCAGAAGAGATTGCTACCTTCCCAGCTCCAAGAACCTTGCTCTTGCTTCCATCTCCAAAAGTGACCTTAGGGGGAATCTTGCCTTCCTCCCCTATTGAGGTGAACAACCGGGGGTTGCCGGTCATGTGTTGTGTGCACCCACTGTCGATGATCCAATGGCACCCTCCACTCCGGTAGTTCACCTATCATGAGAGAAAATCACTTATGTGACTCAGGGACCCACACAGGAGGTCCCCGAGGGTTAGCCTTCAAGCCAGAAGCAACCCGAGCATAGCGATCAATTAATGACTTGGGCACCCAAACATGTGCCTTGTGCTCATTCTCAGCCTTGAGCCCAGCAAACCTAGCAGTCATCCTACCTAGATCATTTTTCTTAAGCAAGTAATTACCATACAACTCAGTATGTGCTCTAGGGAATCTAGGTTGTGTGTGGATGGGAGTGTTGCGGTTTCGGTTCCTAGGAAGGTTTGGTCTACCATTGTTGTGCCTAGGAGGACCATTCCAGAAGTTTTGCCTAGGTGAATGCCAAGTGTTGAACCTAGGACCTTGCCAGTTGTTGTTGAACCAGGAACCATTCCTAGTGTTGTACTTAGGACCATATTGCCAGGCACTATGATTTCTTTGTTGCCAAGTGGAGTTATAGTGCCTAGAAGGTCCTTGCCAAGTGTTGTGCCCATTGTGCATCCTAGGAGCAAAGTTGCTAGTGTGCGAGTTGTTATGCCCAGAATTGCTTCTTTTCTTGGGATGAGCATGATGATGACCTTGCCTGCCGGCAGATGCTCGAGGAACACTTGCTTTCTTCCTCCCCTTTGGCTTCTCAGGGGTAAAACCCAAGCCACCCTTTAGGGAAGGTTTTCTTTGTTCCTTGAGCATCTTATCCAAGGCTAGGCTACCCTCATAGCACTTCCCAAGTCCTTTATCAAATTTCTCAAGTTTAGCTCTAAGTTCACCATTTTCAATAGCTAGTTCCCTAGCAGCTAAAGCAAATTTACAATTATCAGGAGTACAATCATGAGCATTGCTAGAGGAACCACTAGAGCTAGAAGCAATCAGGGTCAAATCAATCAAGTCATCACATGAAGTAGAGCTATCAATCCTAGGAGGTGCAACAATCATGGCACAAGCGGGAGCATCATCAATAGCATCACTAGGAACAGGCAAGATAGCAGGCAAAACATCAACCAAAGCATGACAATTAGGGACATCAACAGATTGAGCAACAGGCAAAGCAATCATGGAAGCATTATCGGCTAGAAGCCGCTCATTACTATCCCTAAGCTCATGAATTGTAGCAAGGAGATGTTCTACCGATTCATTCATAGCCCTATTTTCTTCTTCTAACACACTTGTTTTCTTAGTCATAGCATTACTAGAACCCATCATCGAGTCATGTTCAGTTTCTAGTAGTTCATGCTTAGACACAAGATCATTAAACCTAGCATTTAAATCATTAAGACGCTCCTGAAGTCTCATGTTTCTTGATCTTTCCTTTTCAAGAAAGTCAAGTGCTTGAGCAAGGTAACCTCTAGCAACTTCCGCCTCATCTTCGGGTTCGGAGTCAGAGTCACAAACCTCATTTCTAGATGGCTTGACCATCAAGCACTTGGCGATGTCGGTCGAAGTCGATGTCGCCTCTGGTGTAGTGGAAGTAGATGAAGCAGACTCGTCATCATCGGAGTACCACTCTTGAGGCTCGGTGACGACCGTGAGACATCTTGGAGGGAAGGCTGGCGGTGGTGGCACAGCCTGAGTGATTGCCATCCCGGCCAATCCTTGGCCACTTGACTCCTCGTCATCACTTGAAGTTGACGTGTTGCTTGCGCTGTCATCAGTCACCCATTCCCCCACAAAAGCTAGCCTCTTGCCTTGTGAGGAGCGACCCTCGAACCCTGACTTCTGGGGATACTTCTTCTTGTTGTCCTTGTGCCTCGACTTCTCGCCATCGCTCTTCTCCTTCCCTTTGTCCTTGTACTTGGTGTTGCCCTTCTGGGGACACATTGAAGCGATGTGCCCCTTCTCCTGACACTCATAGCATCGGTATGATGCATGAGTATTTCTGCTCATCCTCTTCTTGCCTCCATAGCCATTTCTGCTCATGAATTGACCAGCTTGGTTCATGAACAGGCCGAAGTGTTGGAAGCCCTCCTCAAGCTCATTCCATGTCATTTCACCACCGTCCTCAGCTTGACTTGACTTGAGACCACTTTGCTTGGATCCACTAGCCTTGAAAGCAACCACTTGATTCTTTGCTGGAGCAGGAGAATCCTCATGATCATTGAGGAGCATCATCTCGTGAGCGGTGATCTTGCTGAGCAAAGCTGTGGGAGCTAGCTTCTCCACATCACCACTGTTGGTGAGGTAGGTGATGATGTCCCGGTAGTCCTTCTTTGGGAGGATCCGCAGCATTTTCCGGCACACTTCATCATTTGCAACAGTGTGACCGAGCCCCTTAAGCTCGTTAAGGATGGGGTTAAGCCGAGTAAACATAGCATTGACATTCTCATTTGGAAGCATTCTGAACTGATCATAACGCTCCTTGACAACTACTAGTCTACCCTCCTTAACAGCAGAAGTGCCCTCGTGAATCTCAATGAGTGTGATCCATATGTCGTGTGCACTAGTGAGATTGCTAACCCTATCGAAGACCTCCATGCTCAAACCACAAAACAAAGCGTTCATAGCCTTAGCATCGGTCTCTAAGAGTTTGTTTTGAGCGGGTGTGGCAGGTATGTTGTTAGTGAGTGTGACACCATGAGGAGACTCTACAACCCTCCAAACATCCATTCCCATGGCCTGGAGAAACACTTTCATGCGCAACTTCCAAAAACTAAAATTAGTGCCACTAAACAGAGGGATCCTATTGGCGGCTACACTACCCCCGTCAGCCATCTCTATGCGGTTAAGCAACTAGAGACCCGTGCTCTGATACCACTTGTAAGGATCCTAAGGCCGAGAGGGGGGGGGTGAATCGGACTATTATAAATTTTACTTTTGTTGCACTTAGTCACTTAGGCAAGTTAAGTCACACAACTAACGCGTTTATTCCTACACAAGTTTAGTTAGCGGAAGCAATCGATGCACAAGTGTAGGAGACACGATGGCACTCGCAGGCAGTGGATATCACGGTGCGGTAAGTAAATGGGACAGAGGGGCGCAAACCGATCTTTTTACCGAAGTTCGGTGCTCAACACATGAACACCTACGTCTCCGTTGAGGAAACTTCTCACACAGAGAAGTCGGGACTCACTCGTTCCTAGCCCTCAATCCACTAGTGGTAGCTCTTCACCAACACATGGTAGGCGAGCTCCAAACCTTCACAAGGAGGCGAGTTCCCTCACAAGCGAGAGCTCTCACACCCACGGCACCGACACACGGCACCGACCACCGACACACGGTGGGTTTCACCTCAACACATGAGGCACATCCAACACATAGAGGATTTGGATCCGACACACGGATGCGTTGGCACCTCCGACACACGGAGATGGCCGCCGACACACGGCGGACTTTGCACACCCCGATTTAACGGAGAGGAAGCACCGTGGGAAGCACGGTGACCTTCACGGAGAAGGGTTTGCTTGCGGTATGCTTGATGAAGCTCGGCGGACAGCGATATCTTCGGTGGCAAGAATCCCAAGAGCACAAGACCGAGACACTCAACCTCAACCCACCATGGAGGATGGCAAGGCTACCATGGAGAGGGTACAAACCTTGGAGACGACGGGAGGAGGCTAAGGGGTGCTCTCTTCTTCTTCCTCACTCTCTCACTCAATCTCTCAAGCACATGGAACCCTAGATGGAGGTGGGAACCATGGGAGGAGCACTCTAGGTGGCTAGGGCAAAAGGTGGCTGCTAGTGTAGGCTCTCTCAAGTTTCTCCCGTGCTCCTAGCCCCTATTTATAGCCCCTAGGCGAAACCCTAGAAATGGACTACCGAGATTAAATCGCGAAATCTGATCGCCCGATCGGACGCCGTCCGTAGCCGTGGACGCCGTCCGGCGTATGAATGTGCCATTTTGTGCCGTCGGACGCCGTCCGGTTGCTTACGGACGCGTCCGGACAAAGGCGCTACCACGCGCAAACAGGGCACCCGCCAGGTGCTTGGTCGCTGGTTTAGCCTTCGTCGGACGCCGTCCGGTAACTCGTCGGACGCGTCCGACAGTGTGTACTGTCGCTCCTTCGCCGACCGGACGCCGTCTGGAGGTCGTCGGACGCTGTCGGCTGGGCGATTTCGACCTTCGTCGGACGCCGTCCGATGGTTGTCGGACGCCGTCCGACAGAGACGGTGGGTTTGGGACTTAGCCAAATTTCGAGCTCGCTCTTGTGACAATTTTGCTGCGGACGCCGTCCGGTGGCGATCGGACGCCGTCCGACAGAGAGGAAGTGTCTGGGACTTAGCCAAATTTTGGCTCGGGTTCTCCGAACGTCGTCCGATGGCTATCGGACCCCGTCCGACAGAGGCTAAATTTACCGACTCGCCTCTCTCGCCTTCTCTCGTCACCTCGCTTCGGGTCAAAAGACACTTTGTCGATTTGTGGACACGGCGGGAGGTTCAAATCATTTGGGCGGGAGGTTTCGCGCCTAAACAGAAAATTTGGCTTGGGAACTTGGCGGCTACGAAACCCTGACAGCTGACGCTCCCCTGAACTCTCTCGAACCTACACAGGTGGACTCGCTCTAGATGGTTCGCTCACAACCGACTCCTGTGCTCAGTGGGACCCTGCAACCAGAGAGATATTGTCGATCTGCTGAGTTGGGCCGAAGACACACACAAGGAAAATAGAAGAACTATTAAACAAAGATCCTTATCCTTGGCGTTCCAGCTGTACGGCCTAGTTGCCATCAATTACCAAAATCAATTAGTCCATGGGAGGCTTGAACCTACAGGGTGCATAAATTAAAAGAAGCGAAATCCGATTACATCTTGTGGATTAAAAGTCAGGGGTGTCTGAGAAGCTGGCGGAGGAGCAGGTGTACCATCTTTTTTCTTTTGAATGGGCGATGTGTCCTGAAAGCAAATATCGATAAGGTAAAAGCCGATAGGAGGTTGTGTGGATTTGAAAAGGAATCAGGTGCTTACTGTGTCACATACCGATTCGGTGGTATCAGGTGTACGCACCTTTGGGGGACGCGGCCTCTTGGCAGCCACCTTCTTCCGTTGGCCGCCTTCACCTTCGGGTCTCCCTGTTGATTGGATGATTAAGTAATCAGATTGTCGAGAACGTAAAATATGAGCCGATTATACCTCTCTTTCTAAGTTGTTGGGAGGAGCTCTGGGCAAAAACCGATGCAGATTTCGCCGTGGAGTGGAGTTTGCCGGCTGCTTCTCCAATGAGTTTGGCGTGGGGACGCAAAAAGGAAATAATGTGATTAGTAATCGGCAAAAGATGCAATGAGTTAGCAGACACACACAAGTTAGTAACCTCGCTGCTAGAAGACGACGTGTGAAGCTGGGAATTTGTTCTCTCATCGTCTGAATCTGATGAGGAAGGTCCCGATTCTGAAGAATTTTCCTCTTTTTCATCAGAACTATCGGAATCGGTATTACTTGAGCTGGTAGATTCCGATTCCGATGGCGTCTCTGTCATGCCAGCAATCTTAGGCCAGTTGGGTCTGCAAGTTTCTTTCTGGCCAGTGAGCCGTTCGATTAAGGTTGCGGCTCCACCCTTTGTGGCGTATATGTCTTTGGCAATGGTTTCCCACCAGAGGTCAAAATCTAGAGAAGTGTCAGACCACATTCTGAACTCCATCGGCATTTCAAAGTCAATATGTGCAGCGGACAGGATCCCGTGTGCCGATTGAGGGTTGAGGTCTTCTCTGGCATTCAGGTGACGGTATATGTATAAATCGGGAATATTCTGTCCCAAGTTAAATTGCCGAGCTACCATTGCAGGGTGATAAAACTCATATGATGGTTTTTTGAGGTGGGTCCTCGTGCTTAGAACGGCGAAGAAGACACCTGGGGAGATAAATTCTTTGAAAGCCGATAAGGGTTCTCCCTTCAGGGTGTTGTCTAGTTGGAAGAATGAAGGAACAGGATACTTATCCAAGTCAGCATATGGGTTGAATTGTTCTGTGCCATATTCCGATTCAGACAAGGTATAAAATGAAACCAGAGAATGAGGTAGATCATGTTCGTTTAGGCGTCTTCTATTGCAGTTAACTGAGATCATCTCCCCGTATGATCTGCATGGGTGCTCATTGCTATCGGATTCTTGTTCATTCGGAAATTTCAGACCAAAATCTAGCTCTCCCAGGGAGTTATATATTTGGAGTTTCAAGAACATGCACATGAACCAAAAGGGTCCGCCGAGGTTACCAACTGAATAATCAGCTTTCGGTGAGCAGAGGCCTTCCCTGATCTCATGCATCATCCGATAAGTAGCTCCTAGCAGGTATTTTCCGATTGCCAGTTTTTGACCCGATGCCAATGCCTCGGCTACTCCTTGGTATACCTTGCTTGGGCTAAGTGATTGGCCACAGAAAAAGAACCGATCGAGCCACATGTTCAGGAATGCAATGTGCTCTTCATCATCTACATCGTCGGTTTTCTGATGGGTATTGATGTAGCGTTGCCAGCCGAAGTTCTTCTCGGGTACCAGCTTCAGTGTGGCAGTCAAATCGAAAGCCGATAGCATTTCGCCATCCGAACTAAGGCCAGTCAGCATGGCTACATCTAGAAGTGTGGGACTGATTGGTCCTGTAGGGAAAAGGAAAGCGTTTGCGGTGTCACACCAAAAATATGCCGATGCTGCCATACAGGGTTCATCCGCTGGTGGTGGGGATAAGGAGAGAAGAATAGCATCAGTTATTCCTAATTCATCCCATTGCTCTTGTTTCTAAGCGTAGACCCTGATAAGCCAGTCCTTATATCCCTTGATCAGGCTAGGCCAGGATCTAAAAGCCGATTTCCAGCTGTTGACACTAAGTTTATCGGCAAATAGGAGAAGTCTCCCTACGGAGTGATATATGAAATCCGATGGGTCTTGGTCTCCTACTGGCCCCAAGGAATACAAAGCTTCAGAGTCCGAGCATTGAATTAGTACCTGAGACATGATGCCGATTGAGAGTTGGGGGAGAATTGGCTGTGCGCTGACTGCTGAGGGCTCCGGAAATTCCGATGCAAGAGGCGTGTGCGCAGGGGAGACTGTGAAAATGACGGCGAATGGCGCACTATTTATAGCAGTTGTAAAAACTAGGGTTTTACCACGCTTTTCGGCGTTACAGTTTTGGCCCATATTATCTGTTGGGCCGACACGTGTTCTCCAAACGGGCCGAAAGCGAAGAATTACAGGGGTAAAAATGTGAAATATTTTGGTATGGTAAATCCGATTTTTACTTGAAGTTCGGCTAATGAAATACTCATTGCCAAACTTTGGGGCATATGTTGACACCCAAATTTGGCAGAAATTCGGATATTCGGAAAGGGCCAAATGTGTTAGAATTATTGGGCCAAATCGGAAATGGGCTTCGTGGATAAAGAAAAGAGCATATCGAAGAAGCCGATGGACACAAGACTTCGGAGGAAATACGATCGGACGTTCAACGCGGACAAATAGGGCGTATCGTGTCTTTGTAATAGTATAAATAGGACCTTTAGACCGCGAGAATAGACATCTACTACTCAATACACAAAACTTTCTCTCGAATCCGATCGACCTCGTCGAAAGGCTTCAACTCGCAGGTAGAGCTATCTCGATGGGATAATCGATTCTCTCCTTGTGACCCGTATGCATGGCTGCATCATATTGATCTCATGTATATAAAGCATGTCAGACTGTCTCGGGATTTCCCGATCTTTGATGTGTTCTCGCATGTTGCACTGTCTCGATTTAATTGATCTGTAATATGTGTTTATCCTGTAATGCCGATCATCGGATATTTCATATGCTTTTCCTGAATTCGACGTATTGCAACTGTCTCGTTTAATCGATCTTGCGTATGCCTTGTTTAGGATCTCGCATCTGTGAATGTTTGCCGATTGGCATTGCATCTACTTTTATTAGTCTTTAAATCTTTAAATCAGTTTATTAGTTTATATCTAGATTTGGATTTGAATACTGTCTTGGCCTGACCAATCTATTCGATCTGTTTCTTGGTTTAATCTGATGCATTGATACAAAGATTTACTGCTAATATATTAATAAAATACCAAAAAGAAGTACAAGATTTGAATTTAATTGTTATTCTGAATTTACTTGCTCTATCAAGCATTAAGCCGATAGATCCTATAATCAGATAGGTTAAAGCCGATTATAGAAAACCTGATCTGGCTATTTCAAAAGCCGATTGGGGTGATATTACTGACGATTTTCTCCTTGTCAATTTACAGGTCAAATTGACTGGCACGCTTGGTTTTCTTGTTGCGACACAACCCCAGAGTTGACGCTTCGGCACGTGTGTTCGCGAGAAGCTCACTTTTCGTGTCAACACAAGGACAAAGACATGGTTCTTGGAAACAGCTGCCAAAGATCAAAGAAAAGCCGTGCGGGCTGGCGCGCCTAATTGCGTGTCCACTAACTTTTCCCTACCTAGTCTACAGTAAAAGCAGGTCGGAGCGTGGCCGCACCACGACGGAGTTGGCCGGAATCAATCTCTCGGGAACGAACCGGGAACGATTCCGGCCACCAGAATCCATGTCTCAGGAAAGAACCAGAGACGGATCCGGCGGCCGGAATCAATGTCCTAGGTGCGAACCCGAGAACGACACCAACCACTACGATGTAGCAATAAAGTTGGCCTTACGCCGACGGGGTGCTCCTGCCATCACCATCGGGTCCCTCCTGCTCGCCGTCGACGAGATTGCCCTCGACAGCAGCCTCCGGCGCATCCACCATAATCACGATGGCTTGCGCCACGGGCTCGATCCGAGCCAGCTCCCCCGCGCTCAGCACGCTGGAAGGTTCAACCAAGGCGGCGGCAGGGTCGAAGGCCGTGTCCCGCGTGACGCAGCACAACAGGGCATACCGCACCGTGTCATACGCCCCGTGGCACACATCCTCCACCGCACGGACAGCTCCCGGGGCAAAACCTAGAGAGCCTCCGCGGCTCGCCAGAGGGCGCCGGCGTAGTGCACCGATGACTCGATCAGCGGAGGGGTCAGCTCAACCCCCAGTGACTCCAAGCTCCGGTGCAGGCTGCAGAAGGTGTCCCAGAGCATCCCCGTGCTCGCTTCTAGCTGGGTCTCGAGCACGTGGCGGTCCTCCTGCACCTTTCGCCCCAAAGCCATGGCGGCGGCCAGCGCATCCCGGAGTTGGCGGTCAAGGGCCGCGCGGGCGGAGGCCTCACGTGAGACCTCCTCCTCCAGCCGCCTGGCCTGCCCCTCCCGCTCAGACGCCGCTGCCGCGATGCTTTGTAGCGTGGTGTACACGCTCCCCACATTGGCCACGATCGCGGCGAACGCCGTCACGTCCAGGGGAGCGGCGGGCACCAGCGCCTGGACGTCCGGCTCGGCGGCACGGGGCGGCACCAAGCTCGGCGGCGGCACCGGAGGAGGAACGACTGCGAGCGGAGTGGCCGCCAGCTGAGGCGCAGCGCTGGAGCTAGCGCCCGGCGCGCTCCTAGCCAAGAAGAAGAAGAAGAATGATTACATGGCAGATGGAGGCGAGAGGGCAGCGAAAAGGTTCGTCCTTAGGAAGCAGACGCTACCTGGAGGGCCACCGTCCGAAGCAGACAGCGGTGGCCGGCAAGGAGAGGCCGGCTCCCCTTCCCGGGCCGCGGCTCCCACGGGCGAGGCAGCACGCTTCCCAGAGGCACGCGGCCGCGTCACACCCATCTCATGGGGAAGATGAATTCCCACCGCCAGCGCCGTCAGTCGGTTCCAACACGCGGACAAATGCGTCTCTCGCCGCAGCGTCCCACTCACAGAGCGGGCGGACCACGCCCAGCGGCGCCGGCTCTAGGGATGGCTCCGGAGTCAGCCCCATCAGCCAGAGCTGGAGGACATCGGGAGTGACGTTCCCGTCTCCTACACGAATCAACGCAAGAAGAGCGTAAGAGCTAGCGCGAAAGCGCTCGGCGGGAAAACTCACCCGTTCGAAAAAGAAGAAGCACTCACCGCCCGGGTATAGTCGGGTGTCATTGTCGTCACCGGAGTACGTCCAGGCCGGGCGAGCGCGCCCTCGGAGAGGGCAGATCCGACGTGAGAGGAAGTCCACCAGCACATGGGCCCCAGTGAGCCCATTCTGGGCCAGCTGGAAGATGCGGCCGGCCGTGACATGGAAGGAGGCGCCATCCTCCGGCAGGCTAGTCCACGAGGCGCGGGGGACCGCGGCCTCGGTAGGAAGACGGAGCTCCTCCCGACCGCTGTCGTCCCCCACGTACAGCCACTCCTCCCTCCATCCCGTCTAACCAAGGCGGAGGGAAAAAGGAATCAGCTCCTCGTGGTGCTCCGGGCGGCTGACGAAGAAGCAGCTCCCCAACGCTCCTCCTTGCGTGTTGGTGCGCGGATGGCGGAAGAGCAGCAGTGAGGGCCGCACCCCTGCGAACATTTCGTAGAGGTGGACGAAGACGGCGAGGGAGATGACGGAGTTGGGGATGAGGTGCAGCGCGCAGACGTCGTAGAAGGTCAACACCTCCATGAAGAAATCGAAATATGGTGGGATCAGCCCCACCAACAGCGCCCACGTGAAGAAGATAATCTCCCCTGGCTGCAAGCGCGACGTGAGGGAGCCCGCCCTGAGGAGGATCACCCCCGGCGGAGCGAGTGTCTCGATGCGCTCCACCACCTCTTCGTCCGCGGCGGAAGCCGGTAGCAGAGGCGACATTTTGGCTCTAGAAAGAAGTGGAAGTGGAAGTGATGCCGATGAAGCTGGAGGTTTAAGAAGGGTTGAAGGCAATGGCGGCAAAGGCGAAGTGGGGAGCGCCTAAGTCCTGGGGGCTATATATAGCCGCGGGGCGAGAGGAGGCGCGCCTTGCGTCTCTCCCACTTCTCCTTTCTCAATCGGGCGACACGGCGTTTCGATTTCCGCGCGCCGCGTGTGGATCCCCCAATGAAGCGGAGAAGTACAAGGCATGGGAAAAGTGGTGGGCCCACGCCGGTTCACACGACACGGGGGTGACGCCTTGACTCCCTGCGTGGCCTGTGTCACGGTGCGGGCCCGGGGGCTACTGTCGGTACATAGAGTACCAGGGTACCCACGCCAAAGGGTATGACGAGTGGCCCCGGTCAAAGGGGCCCCCATGTGGCCCAAACAGACCACCCAGAAGGCTAAGGCCCCGGCGACTACGTGGCACCGCGACGAGCACGGGGCGGAGGATGCGAGCATGGCCACCCCGCCCCAGGGCGAGCAGGGCACGTGGCAGCCGGGCGAGCACGGCCTCCCCGTCCTTGGGTGGGCAGAGCAGAGCAAGCCAGGTGGTGTCCCCGCAAGCATGCACCGCGTAGGGACCCACAGTCAGTGGACTCCCGGTGAGAGGAAGCTTCCCTCTTAAGGAGTCTCTCCCCCGCAGCGTATCGGGTGCATTAAATGCGCTCGATATGGCGTGGGACAGAAAGGCGCATGATGAGCGCGCAGAGCGTGCTCTCAGGTGAATAGTGCTGGTGCAGCGCTCTCTGCACGAAGGACAGATGAGACGGGGCAGAGGCGCCAGAGGTGTCAGGCGGCGTCCTCGTCTCTTCAGCCGGAGCAGTTGAGAGGCTGGCGTGTGGGGTCCGCCGAAAAGGAGAGGGCGGCCGACTCGCCGCCCATGCCCACGTAGTTATGAGGATCCCCCGTCTCTCTCTCGCTTTGGTTCTCTCTCTCTCTCTGTATTCTCTCTCGCTCTCTCTGCAGGCGCACGACCCCAGTATATAAGGGGCTCGCCGTGCACGAGAGAGAGGAGGATTCTCTCTCTCACATTCATTCATACGTTCTTGAGCTAATCAGAGAGGCGGGACTAGGGCTGTTACTCGCACCGGGGGCCCGAACCTGGGTAAAATCTTTGTGTGTCTCTTTTTGTGATTTGTTAGCTAGATCTACAGCTGTAAGACCTAGGACTCCTAGGTATAGGTTTTGGCATTTGGTGCCACGTCAACCAACATTAAGGACCTTATTTTCCTTGCTTTCTTTTAATGATTTTGGTTGCGTGCGTGTCGAGGCTCGAGCACGTTAGGTGCGAGTCTCAGCCTCTGGTAGGTCGGTCCCATTGAGCACTCGAGTTGTCGTCTCTATTCCGTGTCTAGGTGAGTCCGGAAGGTTCGAGAGCGATCGAGAGAGTGCCAGTGTCCGGGGGTAGTTCGCTTCGGGTCGAAGTCACCGAAAGGGCTCGAAAGAATCCGAGGCACCTTTTGACGTGTTCGGGTAGGTTTTGTAGCCACCAAGTTCACTCAAACTCTTTAGGCGCGAAAACCTCCCGCCCAAGCCATGTCGATCCTATCCGAAGTCCAAAAGCCGATAAACAGCCCAACAAACCACAGCCGAGCATCCGAGGGAGCGAGAGAGAGCAAAGGAGAGACTGGTCGGTGGCCCAGCTGCCAGCCTAGGCTGATCGAACGCATCCGGAGCCGACCGGACGCGTCCGCTGGGGACCGGACGGTCCGGTGAAGGGGAAATCCAGTAGCATTGCAGCCGGTTTTGGAGGCGTACTGCCAGGCAACTGGACGGTCCGGTGGGGACCGGACGCGTCCGGTGAGGGCGGTTCCAGATCGACCGAACGCGTCCGGTGGGCTCCGGACGCGTCCGGAGAATTCCCAGATCGGTTCACTGTTTTCCGATGTCGACCGTTGATTTGTTTCCCGAGCGATCTGTGTCGTCCACGTGTCCTAGCTCGGGTTGGGGGTTATAAATAGACCTCGTGGCTGAGAGGGGAGATTTGAGAGAGCTCTTCATTTGTTTCCCCTTGGCTTGTGTGTTCTTGAGAGCTTCTCCCCATGGGTTCCCCCTTGCCCATGGAAACATCCACCTAGGGTTTGTGTGAGATAGAAAGGAGAGGAGAGGGAGAGAAGGGAAGAGGTAAGCATGGGTTCCCCCTTCTCCTCCGGTGTGTTCCCCCACGTATTGGTCGGTTCTTGGTGAGTCTCCCGGTTATCTTCTCGAGTGTTCTTTGGGTCCTTCCCGCCGGAGTTGAGACTTCTCCTCGCCGTCCCCGAGCTTCACCGGTCCAAGTCTTCGTCACGCGTACGACTACTTCCTCTAAAACCTCTACACCAACGAAACCCTTGCCGGTGCAAGGTCATCCGGTTGGGAACCGGGTGCTCCCACTTCTCCGCCGAAGAAGTCCGAGGGAAGCCGTGTACGCCTACATCTCCGAGGCGCCGGGTCTTCGTCCAAGGTGCCAGGGCACCGTGCGTGATCAAGGCCTCCGCGACTCTGGCTACGTCAAGGTCTCCGTTCACAAGGTCACGTGTACAAACACCTTCTTCACGAAGGTCGGCACCACATCCGTGGTGCCGGGGTGTCGGAAAAGCCTCCGACTTGTGGAGGATTCCGGCCTCGGTGTGAGGGTCGGGAGCAAGCCTTGGGCTTACGCCCTAAAATCTCGCTGAGTGGATTTGCGGGCACGGGACGAGAGAGTCCCGGTCTCTCTTCGGAGAGATTCCGCATCGTGGAGGTAGGTGCTTTGCGTCGAACCATGTTAAAAAATCGGTGAGCCTTGTCTACTCTTTACTTTCGCATCTTTACATTCCCCGTTGCTTCGACTATGTTGTCTTGTGCTTCGGCTAGTTAGGATAGATTTATTTTCCGTTCCGCTCGTTAGCTCTAGTTTGATTAGATAGTCAAATTAGCTCTCCACTTAGGGTTGGTAATTTAATTTGACTAAATACAAAAACAACAAAATTTAGGTTTAAAATTGACCAACTAGTCCAATTCACCCCCCCTCGCGGCCTTAGATCCTTACAAGTGGTATCAGAGGGCCGGTGCTCTCGATAGTGCTTAACCGCATAGAGTCAATATGGCCGACGGGGGTAGTGTCGCCGGTAATAGGATTCCTCTGTTTACTGGCACTCACTTTGGTTACTGAAAAACTAAAATGACAACATACATTCAGTCCTTAGGTCATCAAATTTGGGTAGTGGTAGAGTCTCCTTTAGGTTTTGAGGTGAACAAGGAGACAGGTCCCACCGCTGAACAAATCACAAAACTTGATCTAGATGCTAAGGCTAAAAATGCTTTGTTTTCTGGTTTGGGAGTAGAGGCTTTCGAGAGGGTAAGCAATCTCACCACTGCACACGACATATGGAAAACCTTGATAGAGATACACGAGGGTACCGATGTTTTGAAAGAGGAGAAAATTGTAGTGTTGAGAAGTTGCTTCGAGAAATTTAAGATGCTCCCTAGTGAAGATGCTAATGCAATGTATTCTCGTCTTAACCCCATGGTGAACGAGCTCAAGGGGCTCGGGTACGCCATCACTGACCTGGATGTCTGTAGGAAGATGATACATGTGCTCCCAATGAAAGGGTACAGGGACTTCGTCGTTCTCACAGCAAGAAGCCCTGAGATCAAGAAAATGACTCCCTCTCAGCTTCTCGGGAAAATCTGTGCCCATGAGATGCTGGTGAATGTGAGTGAAGATGAAGACCCTCCACAGGCCAAGCAGAAGGCAATTTCTCTCAAGGCCAAGACGTCCAAGTCAAGTGGGAAGACAAGCACTAACAAGTCAAGCTCTGAGGGTGAACAAGGAAGCCCGAGCCTGGCCCTTGCGGTGAACAGGCTCACCCGTGCTTTCAAGAAGTACGGCCCTAGAAACTTCAAGGACAAGAAAGCCCTCGCCTCCATACGCTGTTACGAGTGCAACGAGCGAGGCCACATCGCCTCGGTGTGCTCGAACAAGAAGAAGAACAAGTCCAAGGGCAAGGACAAGGCGAGCAGTGGTGAGGATAAGGGCAAGCCCAAGCACAAGTCCAGGAGATACAAGTCTGGTTTCCGTCGCACCGACAAGAGCGGCAAGAAGCAAGCCTTCGTCGGTGAGTGGGAAACTGACAACAGCACGAGCGACGAGTCTTCCTCTTCTGCCTCAAGCGACGGTGGTGCCAAGGAGAACAAGGAGAAGCCAAAGGCACTGATTGGCCTCACACTGCCCGAGTCAGTGCCTCCACCGCCTGCTCTTCCACCTGTGAGCTTGGCGGCTACCTCAAGTGATGATGGCGGCTGGGAGTCCGACATCGAGTTTGCACCTGATATCCTATTCTTCCTCCAAGGTGCCTCTTGGCACATCCCTCCAAGGCTTCAGATGATGAGGTGAGTGTGTTTGCTTCTTCTGATGCAAGCTCTTTGCCCTTTGAGTTGGGATTTCCAGAGTCCTTTGAGCACTTGATGAGCTTAGTTCAGCAAGGATAATACCTGTCACGGCAATATATGAATAAGTATGAGAAACTTAAAGTAAAACATGCTGAAGTGTGCAAGCAAAATGAGGAATACAATAGTGAACGTATAAAATTGCAAAAGATGGTAGATGACTTGTTCAAGCTAGAAGATAGGAATGATATGCTTGTTGCTCGAAATGCTTTGGATGATGCTATCAATGCTCTACCTACTTTTGAGTATGCTTCTAGTGTAGATTGTGTTGATGATGACTTGACAGTGCTTGACACACCTGCTTCACCCACTGCACTAGATGCTATGACTTCTGATCCTCTACCTGTTTTAGCTGGTAGCACACTGCATGTTGCTTTGCTTACACGTGCTAGCTCTGTTGCAATTGTACCTGATTTGCCTGCTTCAGCTAGTAGTTCTTTGCCTGTTGCTCAGCCAGTTGTTTTACCTGCTTCTGTGCCTGATTCTAGCATTCCTACTGATAGCTCATTTCCTACTGTGTTGTGTGCTGATACTCTTGATTCACATGCTCCTTTACCTGTTTCACCTGCACCATTATCTGTTGTACCTAGTGCTAGTGACAAGCAACAATCTATTGCTCCTGCTGAGAGTTTGCTTATGCATATCCCCTCAAGTTCAAATGCTTGTGCTAGTGGTTCAGCTGTGATTGCTTCTTCTTCAAATGGCTCTAGGGGTAATGGTGGCTTGTGTGACCCGACCATTGCAAGGGTGCATTGGCGGCTAGGGAATTGATCATAGAGAATGGTGAGCTTGTGAGGGAAAATTGTGAGCTGAGGGCAAAAGTAGCTAAGTCTGAGGGACTAGTGAGTGAGAACTGTGAGTTGAGAGCCAAGTTGGCTAAGTTTGAGGTTAGGAGCTACGAGGGGAGTTTGGCCTTGGACAAGATGCTCAAGGCCCAACGACCTGTCTTCGAGAAGGGCGGATTGGGGTTCACCCCCGAGAAGAAGCCCAAGGAGAGAAAGGGAAAGGGTCCTGGTCCTCGTGCATCTACCAATGGTGCCGATACCTCTCGTGCTACACCTAGGGGGAGCACCTACTACCACTCTTGGCAATACACCCAAAAACCTCGTCCTAGGACACAACCACTCAACACTTGGCAGCCAAGGTCTTGGAATAGAAATGGGCAATGGATGAACTCTAGGACTAGTCCAGGGAACACTAGACAAGTGCAAAACTATAGGCAGAACACTTGGAACACTAGTACCTGGAATGGCTACAGGAGTGACTCTTGGGGAAGGTTCCCAGCTAGGCAAAACTGGTGGGGTAGTTGGGATGGGTACAGGTAGGATGGGAACTACAGACCAGCTAGACCAGTCTTTGTGCCACGTAGGTTTCAGGAAGCACCTAGGGGTTTGGGAGGTAGAGTACCACCAAGAGCACCACCTAGGACTCAGCCTAGACCTTACACGTGGACTAGACCCAATCCCAACCTACCTAGGAACCACTTAGAGCTTGATGGGAACTACATGCTCAGGATGGGAGAGCATGGTAGGATAGTAGCTAGATTTGTGGGACTTCCTGAAGAGAACGACCACCGAGCACGAGTTTGGGTCAAGAAGTCAGTGATTGATGCATTTACTGTTCCTAAGACTAACCCTCGGGGACCCATTAAATGGGTTCCTGAGTCTTCAAAGTGACTCTTCTTTATGGTTGTGAGTGCAGGTGAACTACAGGACCGGCGGCCGTCATTGGATCATGGACAGTGGGTGTACTCAACATATGACGGGCAATGTGCGGTTGTTCACCTCACTCGGGGAAGAAGGGAGCTTCCCGAAGAAGGTAACCTTTGGTGACGGGAGCCGGAGTCGAGTGATCAGTACAGGGGAGGTACATATTTCTCCAGAACTTTCAATTCAAAACGTCCTCCTCGTAGAACCTTTGCATTATAATTTGATCTCCGTTGCCCAGTTGCTCGACCTGGGGTTCCATTGTCACATCTCACCGACTGAAATGAGGTTCTTGGATCAAAATGATAACTTGGTGTTAAAAGCTTTTCGTTTCCAAAACCTGTTTCTTGCAAAGTTTGAGTTGCCACCCACGTCAAACTCGGTTTGCCTACTCGCCAAAGTCGAACTAGGATGGCTTTGGCATAGGCGCCTTGGCACGTGGGAAAGGCAAATTTGAAAAGTTAGTGAAAAATGATTTCATTCGGGGTGTCAAGGACGTTACTTTTGAGAAGTCTAGACTGTGTAGTGCATGTCAAGCGGGGAAGCAAGTTGCTAGTCCACACCCAGCAAAGAGTGTCATGTCTACCTCGCGTCCACTTGAGCTTTTGCACATGGATCTCTTCGGTCCTACCACGTACATCAGTCTAGGAGGAAACTTGCATTGCCTAGTAGTGGTAGATGACTTCCCCCGTTACACGTGGGTCTTCTTTTTACCTGATAAAAGCCCCGTTAGGGATGTTTTCAAAAGGTTTGCAAAAAGGGCTCAAAATGAATTTGAATGTCCTATAAAACAGGTGAGAAGTGACAATGGATCGGAGTTTGTAAATATTAATGTGCAAAATTTTTGTGATGAGTTAGGCATAGGGCACCAGTTCTCCGCCACATATACTCCAGAGCAAAACGGGATTGTAGAGCGGAAGAACAGAACTTTGATTGAAATGGCAAGGACACTGTTGGATGAGTACAGGACGCCAAATGAGTTTTGGGCAGAGGCGATCAACACAGCTTGCTACTGCATCAACAGATTGTACCTGCACAAATTGCTGAAGAAGACTGCCTATGAGCTCTTGATTGGGAGAAAGCCAACTGTCAGCTATTTCAGGGTCTTTGGCTGCAAGGTCCATATATACAAGAAGTGCCAGCACTTAGGAAAGTTTCAGAGCAGAGTTGATGATGGGTTCTTCTTGGGATATGCCTCCAGATCACAGTCTTTCAGAGTGTTCAACAAGAGGACAGGACTAGTTGAGGAGAGCTGTGACGTCAAGTTTGACGAGACAGCCGGGTCCCAGATGCAGTTCGACAGCTTGGATGATGTGGCAGAAGAGGATTTGACTAGAGCAGTGCAGCAAATGCCAGTGGGAGATGTCAGACCCGTGGAGGCCGAGCCTGAGGTTGAGTCAGCACCAGTTCCTCCACCGACACCTGACAGGGCACCTGACTCGGGGGAGCTTCACCTCAAAGACAAGCAGCTCCACCGAGCCAGCCCATTTCAGCTCCGGCTTCAGAGGACAGACAGACTGCATGTGGTCAACACGCACGCTACCCACACCCAAAGAAGAGTGTCATGTCTACCTCGCGTCCACTTGAGCTTTTGCACATGGATCTCTTCGGTCCTACCACCTACGTTAGTCTAGGAGGAAACTTGCATTACCTAGTAGTGGTAGATGACTTCTCCCGTTACACGTGGGTCTTCTTTTTACCTGATAAAAGCCCCGTTGGGGATGTTTTCAAAAGATTTGCAAAAAGGGCTCAAAATGAATTTGAATGTCCTATAAAACGGGTGAGAAGTGACAATGGATCGGAGTTTGTGAATATTAATGTGCAAGATTTTTGTGATGAGTTAGGCATAGGCACCAGTTCTCCGCCACATATACTTCAAAGCAGAATGGGATTGTAGAGCGAAAGAACAGAACTTTGATTGAAATGGCAAGGACACTATTGGATGAGTACAAGACACCAGATGAGTTTTGGGCTGAGGCGATCAACACAGCTTGCTACTGCATCAACAGATTGTACCTGCACAAAGTGCTGAAGAAGACTGCCTATGAGCTCTTGATTGGGAGAAAGCCAACTGTCAGCTATTTCAGGGTCTTTGGCTGCAAGGTCTATATATACAAGAAGTGCCAGCACTTAGGAAAGTTCCAGAGCATTGTTGATGATGGGTTCTTCTTGGGATATGCCTCCAGATCACAGTCTTTCAGAGTGTTCAACAAGAGGACAGGACTAGTTGAGGAGAGCAGTGACGTCAAGTTTGATGAGACAGCCGGGTCCCAGATACAGTTTGACAGCTTGGATGATGTGGCAGAAGAGGATTTGACTAGAGCAAAGGCAGCAAATGCGATGGGAGATGTCGGACCTGCCGAGGCCGAGCCCGAGGTTGAGTCGACACCAGCCCACCACCGACACCGACAAGGCACGACTCGGGGAGCTTCACCTCAAGACAAGAGCTCCATCGAGCCGGCTCCACCCCACTCTAGCTTCAGAGGACAAGACTGACACTGTGGTCAACACCAGAGGCAGCTGTAACAAGTTGAGTCAACAAAGACAAAGACTTGAGAGAGCACCACACCGCTGTTCGGATCACCCAAATGGCAGGTCATTGGTGATCCGACACGTGGAGTTCAGACCAGGTCCAGGACAGCCAACATTTGTGAGTTTCAGGCCTTCGTTTCCGAGCTCGAGCCCAGAAAGGTTGAGGAGGCACTTGCAGATGCCGACTGGATCAATGCAATGCAAGACGAGCTTAACAACTTCGAGAGGAACGAGGTCTGGACACTTGTGGAGCGACCGAGGGACTTCAACGTGATCGGTACCAAGTGGGTGTTCAAGAACAAGCAGGATGAGTTTGGATCTGTGGTCACAAACAACGCTAGACTTGTGGCACAGGGCTACTCACAGATCGAGGGGATTGACTGTGGAGACACTTACGCTCCAGTGGCTCGTTTGGATGCTATCAGGCTGCTTGTGGCATTTGCAACATGTCACAACATTGTGCTCAAGTAGATGGATGTCAAGGGTGCATTTCTCAACGGGTACAATGGAGAGTTAGTGTACGTTGAGCAGCCTCCAGGCTTCGAGGACCCACAGTACCCCGATCATGTGTACAAGTTGTCAAAGGCACTGTATGGACTGAAATAGGCTCCACGGGCTTGGTACAAGAGACTGAAAGAGTTCCTTACACAGCAGGGCTTCAGAGTTGGACGGGTCGACTTGACCCTGTTCACCAAGGTGACAGATGGGGATCTCTTTCTCTGCCAGGTCTATGTGGACGACATTATCTTTGGCAGCTCCAACGAAGCACTATCCACAGAGTTCAGTCAGCTGATGGCCCAGGAGTTTGAGATGTCGATGACGGGGGAGCTCAGCTTCTTTCTTGGGTTTCAGATCAGGCAGTTGCGCACGGGCACTTTTGTCTCTCAGGAGAAGTGCATCAACAACCTGCTCAAGCATTTCAAACTGCAAGATTGTAAGCCCATCAGAACTCCTATGGCGACTAACGGGCATCTCGATCTCGACACTCTAGGTACTCCTATTGATCCCAAGCTCTACCGCTCAATGATTGGTGCCTTACTTTACTTGACTGCTTCTAGGCCAGACACAATGTTTAGTGTATGCATGTGTGCTAGATTCCAAGCTGCTCTTAGAGAAATGCATTTAAAAGCTGTTAAACGCATATTTAGATATTTGAAGCATACACCTAGCATAGGAATATGGTTCCCGAAGGGTGCACGGTTTGAGCTCCTCGGTTACTCTGACTCGGATTACGCGGGATGCAAAATCGACCGTAAAAGCACTTCGGGGGCATGTCACTTCCTAGGTAGATGCTTAGTATCTTGGGCTTCAAAGAAACAGAACTCCGTGGCGCTATCAACGGCCAAGGCCGAATACATAGCAGCAGGGAGCAGCTGTGCTCAATTGCTATTCCTCACACAGTCTCTGTACGACTACGGTATAAAAATTGACCACATTCCCTTGCTGTGTGATAACGAGAGCGCGGTAAAGATAGATTGCAATCCAGTTCAACACTCACGTACCAAGCACATTGACATCCGCCACCACTTTCTCAGAGACCACGTAGCAAAGGGTGACACTGTGCTTGAGCATGTGCGAACCGAAGACCAGCTTGCAGATATCTTTACCAAACCACTAGATTAGAATAGGTTTTGCAAACTGCGTAATGAACTAAATGTGCTTGATAAGTCAAATGCAGTTTGATATCTAGACTAGACTACGGGAGAGGTCCCATTATAATACCTGTGCATATGAGTTTGTGATTCTGAGCTTTGTCTTTTATACTTGCTTCTCTAGTTGGTTCTTTTAGTTTTATTACATGTTCTAGAGAGCTAGTGCTTGGAAACTGAATCACTTATTCATATGAAGCTTAATTAACATACCTGCTAAATCGATGCCATGACATGTGCTAGGTGTACTTAGAGCCACTTGTTTCTCTCATTACTGTTCTTGTTCATTGGATCATCTAGAATCTAGCACTTTAATTGGGCATTCTATTATTTGGAGTAAGCAGGATGGCTAATTGAGAACCTTTTAAAACTGTTGAGCAATCAAAATAAATAAGCTGAAAATGTCTCACCAGTCCTCCCCGACAAGATGGCTCATCATTGCACTAGATGTGAACTTGGGGTAGTCTGGATTACCAAAACGGTTGCCTCCAGTGTAATGCCGGGTGCCGTCGACAAAGGCTGGAGACAGTCCCACCAGTCATTCCCAACGAGATAGCTCGCCATTGCACTAGGCGTGAACTTGGGGGAATTTCAGTTCAGCACTTCAGTTTCTGACGGCGTGTTCTTCACTTAACCACGGTGAATCACACCCCTGTCAGATTTATATCTTGCTAGCCGATCAGCCCGAGCTCGATCCGATTCGAGCGTCGGACGCGGCGAGGAGCGACACACACAGAGATTACCCAGTTCGGACCCCCTCGCGGGTAATAGTCCTACTCCTGCCGAGCCTTAGCTCTTTTCTTGTTGTGGTTGTATGAGAATGCTTATAGGATGCTGAATGCAACGTAGCCTGCCCCCTCCCTTCTCTCTCTTCTCCTTTTATACGAGCCTTGGACTGGCGGAGAGAGCCGAGGGGGTAGGCAGTACAGTACGCTTAGTACACTGATAAGACGTAAAAGACGGGACAGGAGAGACGAAAACGTGCTGCTACTGTGCCGAGCGGCGCCGCCCACGCGTGCTTCGCAAGTGGCCTCTGACTCATGAGAACACGTCGGTGAAAGAACGGGCGGGACCCAGCTTGCTCCTTCTGACGCGGGCGGCCAACCTGACAACGGCAAACTCTCTCTCTGCCGGTCAATTCCGCAGAGCCACAGTGACAGTTGATCAGACCTGCAGAGGTCACTGTGGCGGTAATCATCTCTTCTCTGGTCCATCCGCGCGTGACGTCGTATTGAATGCGCCTGTCCTCCGCAGCAGAGGAGAGCCTTCGCCCAGAAGACTCCCCTTAGGACACTTCCTGTAGCACGGGCCCCACCCGACAGGGAGGAGGCCTCTCGTGCTCGCCCGGCGCGTTGAGGGGCTCGCCCACTCGCTGGGGCCTGGTCGCTCGCCTGACACGTGGGGCCCGCCTATTCTTCTGAGGGGCTCGCCCACGCGCTGGGGCCTGGTCGTCCGCCTGATGCGTGGGGCCGCCTGTTCTTCTGAGGGGCTTACCCACGCGCTGGGGCCTAGTCGCCGCCTGACGCGTGGGGCCCACCTGGCGCGCTGAGGGGCTTGCCCACGCGCTGGGGCCTGGTTGCCCGCCTGACGCGTGGGGCCCGTCTGGTCTTCTTTAGGAGTCTTCATACCCCGGTATTTATTGTACCGATAGTAGCCCCCGGGTCCACCATGATACGCGAACCGTCGCGCCGATACTCTGTCGTTTCTTCGTGCTGCGGAAGACGAATCGTGGGGGCCCACCTCCTGCTGCGGCCGTACATCTGATCCTCCACCTGCGCACGATCTTCCTTGGGGAACCGTGCAGCTGCGGGAAACCGGCCTTGGGGCAATGATGGCGCCGCATGAGTGGGACGGGATCCAAACCGTCGCGCTCGCTTCCTTCGCCTATAAATACTTCGTTCCTTGGCGCCGCGACGAATCCTTCCGCGTGCCAAAGTGCCTTGAACTGCCACCTGCCTTCTTTGCCGCTGCCGCAGAGTTTCTTCGCCCTTTAGCTCTCTCCACCGTGCTTCCGCCACCCTCCAATGGCTCCTAAACGCAGCACGGGTTGCCGTGGGGACATCACTCCGGCCGTGCCACCGTTCGATGCCACCTTGCACGCCTCCGTTGCTGATGAGGAGACAGTCGCGTGGCTCCAGCGACTTGTGCCGCCTTCCGCCGCCCGTTTCCGCGCCGGCACCATGGCGCCGAGTCCCCACGACGGGGAGATTATTACCTTCACCAGGGCTGTGTTGGCGGGGCTTGCCCCGCCGTACTCCGAGTTCTTCCTGGGGGTGCTTGCCTTCTACGAGATCCAGGCGGCGCACCTTCCCCCCAACTCCATCATGATGCTGGCCATCTTCGCCCACCTCTGCGAAATGTTCGTGGGGGCGACGCCAAGCCTCCCGCTCTGGCGCCGGCTCTTCACGCTGCACGTGAGTTCGCGCTCGAGCGGGGCTGTTGGAAGCTGCTACTCCACGCTTTGCGACGCCGCCGCCTTCATCCCAGTCGCGCTCAAGTCCAACTGGAAGGACTGGGCACGACAGTGGCTGTACACGGAAGATTCCAGCTGCTGCGATGATCTTGCCTTCCCCGAGGGTCCTGCGGAATCCCTCGCCAGCTGGGGGTCTCAGCCTGACGACTCGGCGGAGATGGAGGCGATGCTGGCGTGCATTGCTGAGCTCCGCCGCAACGGGCTCACCGGAACCCATGTGGCGGCGGACTTTTTGCCGCGCCGCCTCTGCCCACTTCGCATGAGGGTGCGCCCCACCTGGCAGTAATATGGCGATGACGATGGGACCCGCATTGCCCCTGGAGGTGAGTACTTTCGCACTCTTTTGGGTCTTCTGATTTTGCGGAACGTCTTTTCTTTCTTTTTTGTTCCTTGGTTTCTTGCCGACTTACGGCTTCTTTTTCCTGCGCCCAGCCGCAAGGAACGTGCCAGAGGAGGTGCTCCGGCAGTGGCTAGCGGGACTCCTGTCGGCGCCAGCCGGCGACATCCTTCTGCCCGCGAGCATCCGTCCCCTCTGCGACTGGGACCCACGGGAGCGCAACCCGTACTTGCGTGCGCTGCCCCCCATGGAACTCTCTGGTCCCGCGGTCCAGGTGGTCCAGCGACCCCTGCAGATCCGTGACCAACCTCCGGCAGCGGCGAAGCTTACGCGCCGCCGCTCGCTCGTGGCCGACGCGCCGCCCGTGCGGCCGACTCGACCGGGCTCTCGGGAAGCGGCGGCTCGTCCTCTCCCGGATAGCGGCGATGAGGAGGAAAGGCGAGCGAAAAGGATTCGTCGCCGAGCCTGAGCTGCCCCGCCTCGCCGACCCTCTTGGCGGGGTCCTGCTGCTGACGCCGCCGCTCCGCCGCCTGGCGTGAGTGCGGCGACCCTTCCGGAACCGGCGCCGCCTGCGCCAGTTTCTTCTGCGCCGGTGCTTCATGCCCCGGCACCTGCCGTCGCGCCGGCTTCTCTTGCGCCGGCTCCCTCTGTGCCGGCGCCTGCCTCGATGATGTCGGACGTGATTGTTCCGCAGGCGTCTCCGCCTCCTTCCTCGCGAGGAGGAGGAGCGGCTGCGCCAGCTTCGCGGCCAAGCGGACTGACGCTGCCCCCTTCTTCCTTCGTCTTCGGGGGACTTGCTTCATGTGGCTTTCTCTGCACTCATGTACATTTCGCGTTAGGGTTAGCATGCTGCATGTTTTTCGCATACCTGAACCCTTTTCCGATTTTTCTTCATGGGATTAGGGCGGATCCTGGGGCTTCATGCTCCGGCTCGCGTGGCCCGCCAGCCCCCAGCTCGTCCGCGGCCCCTTCAACGGAGACGGGACCTCCCGCTGCGGAGAGCGCGCCGGTGCCGGGGCTGGAAGACCTTCCGACTGCTGCCGCAACCGATACCGACGCCGTCTCTGCCATCGCCGCTGACGTCGGGCGCTCCTTCGAAGCGCTCCGTGCCCTCGCCCACACTTGGGCGGCACGAGAAGGCGGTCTGGCTTCGGCTTCGTGAGCTGTCGGCGAGCTGCGGCGGGCTCTTGAGCAGGCGACCACTGCGAGGGAGGCGGCGACCCGCGAGGCGGCGGCAGCGCAAGCCGCTGCGGCCTCCACCACCAAAGAAACTGCGAACCTCCGCGCGGCGCACTCTGAACATCTTCGGGTCCTCACCGCCATGCTGCGGACCGCGTACCGCGACTTCGCGGACGTCTTGTATCCCCTGGGGGTCACCCTGTACGCCCCGCTGGAGGAGACGGCTGCGTAGTACGCCGGCGCAGTGGGACGACGCCGCGTTCGACCTTGATGCCGCCACCGGGGAACCTTCGCGCCAGCTGGACCGGGACGAGCAATCTCGGGTCGAGGTCGCCGCCGGCCGCGTATCCATGATGGGCGGCGCTGCACCGGCAGAAGATGACGATGACGAGGAGTAGCTGAACTCCTTTGCCTGCCTTGCTTTGTATATAAAACCTGTCAATGCAATCTTTTGTTTTTTTCCTGCCACAAGTCCCACTATTCTTTACGCAATTTCTAGCTTTACGAAAAAAGAAGAACTTAGGCAATCGATCGCCGAAAGCTTTAGACAGAACGTTCTACTGAAAGTGAGCGCTCTTCCTTAGGCATCTGGTTACTTCAACCCTTACGGCCTCTCTGCGAACCGACCCTAAACGTTACGTGGCGAGCGCTTAGCTTCCGGAAGTGGTCTAGACGCCGGTGCCGTCGTTGGCGCAGAGGCCTGGACCGAATAGACACACCAGGCTAGAACTCTCCTTCCGTCCGCCTCGCCTCGCCCAGCGCAAGTTTAAGCGTTCGCTTTTGCAACTAAGGGGCCATCAGCCTTAAATACTTTTTCGCTACCAGCTTTCAGCAGAATGTTTTCTAACAGACTTTTTAAGGCGAAAGACAGATGCTCACAGAGAAACAAAACTTATCTTTATATTGCAGATGGCTTTGTACATTGCAGCCCCCAAGGCGAGCGGTGAAGGAAGAAGACCTCGCCGCTCGGCTCCAAGGGAAGACCAAAAGCTTTCTGAAACAGCGACCTACGGGTAGAACTTCCTCGGTGCTCGGCGTTCGGTGTTCGCCAATTAGCGACCATCCTCGGCGAGCGACCGAGCTGGCGGGATCTGAGACCACCTTGAAGGGCCCTCCCACGGGGAGATAGCTTAGTGCGCCCCGCTGCGCTGAACTACGCATAGGGCGAGTCGCCCATTGCGGTGTTCTCTCACACACCCATCTTGCTTGATAACGACGCAAGGACTGCTGATATCTGGCGGCCCGGATCGCCGCTCTATCTCTGATCTCCTCCAGGAGATTTACTTCATCCTGACGCCGGTCAGGGTCTCCGTCTTCGCTATACGCCGCCACCCTTGGGGATCGAAGGCGAGCTCTGACGGGAGCACCGCCTCTGAACCATACACCAGGAAGAAGGGAGTCTCGCCGGTGGCTCTGCTGGAGGTCGTCCTTAGTGCCCAAAGCACAGTGGGGACTTCCTCGGCCTAGCGCTTGCTGCGCTTTTCCAGGCGATCAAACGCCCTTGTCTTGAGTCCTTTCAGCACCTCCGCGTTCGCCCGCTCCACCTGCCCATTGCTCTTCGGATGGGCGACGGAGGCGAAGCACAGCTTAGTGCCTAGCTCTTCACACCAATCTTGGAAGTCAGCGCTCTTGAATTGGGCGCCATTTTCGGTGATGATTCTGTTGGCGACACCGAACCGAACGAAGATGCTCTTCATGAATTTTATGGCCTCGGCGGATGTGATTGCCGGGACCGGCGATGCTTCCACCCACTTGGTGAACTTGTCGACGGCAATGAACAGATGCGTGTAGCCCCGATCGCCCGCGAGCGGGCCGGGATGTCGGCCCCGGACCACGAGCGGCGGGAAAACGGAATGGTTTGCAGAGCCTGGGCTGGTCGGTGGATCTGCTTAGCATGAAATTGGCACGCCTCGCATCTCCTCACCAGCTCGAAGGCATCCTGGAGGGCAGTAGGCCAACAGAAGCCGTGGCGGAAGACCTTTCCGACCAACGCCCGGCTCCCTGAGTGGCTCCCGCACATGCCTCCATGGATCTCAGAGAGGATCTCGCTCCCTGCTTCCCGAGTGACGCACTTCAGTAGAACTCCGTTTGCGCCCTAGCGATAAAGGTCCCCACCTACCAGGGCGTAGCGCTTGGCCTTGCGCGCTACTTTCTCAGCTGATGCATCATCATCGGGGACCACTCTGTCCCGCAGGTAGGCTAGGACAGGATCCATCCACTGACCTTCCCGGACGAGCGCGATGACGTTAGCATTGTCGTCGATGTACTCTGCCTGGCCTGGCATTTCCGCCTCAACCGCCGCAGCAATTCTTCCGCGTCCTCCCTCCTGCTGGGGAGCTGTCGCGGGACGTCGACGTCTCCGCCAGATGTGGGAGCTGCGTCAAGAATCATGCCGTCCCTACCAGGTTCAGGGGCTGCGGCAGACGGCCGCGTGAGTCTTTCTTCAAAGACCCCAGCCGAGACAGGTGCCCCTGACGAGGCAATCTGGGACAGCTCATCCGCCATGTAGTTGTCATGGCGAGGGATGTGCGCGAACCCAAATCCTCGAAATGCCGTTCCAACCGGCGCACCTCCGCCAGGTAGGCCGCCATGACGGGATCTGAACAAGTGAATTCCTTCCTCATCTGGTTGATGACCGGGAAAGTCGCCTTTGACTGCGGCCGCCCGGATGCCCGTGGTTAAAGCCACCTGAGCCAGCGAGTAGTCGCCGTACTCGCGGCGTTGTTGGTAGTCGGAACTCCCCAAACAACGTCGCGGTGGGAACACCAAAGCAGCGCTGCCCCGGCCCCTCGAGCGGAATGAACCGTCGAAAAAAGAGTCGAGGCGAGTGCTGGGACGTCTTCAACTTCTGCTGCTGCCGGAGTCCATTCGTTGACGAACTCCGCCAGCGCCTGCCCTTTCACCGCCATCCGAGGGGCAAACTTGAGGTCGAACTCCGCCAACTACATTGCCCACTTGGCGATGCGGCCCGTCGCCTCGTGGTTGAAGAGGATCTCCCGCAAGGGGTACTTGGTTAACACGGTGATTTCTCGCCCTTGGAAGTAGTGACGCAGCCTTCGAGATGCCGTCAAGACGGCGTACAACATCTTCTGATGCTGCGAGTATCTGGTTTCCGCATCATGGAGGACCTTGCTGATGTAGTAGACTGGGCGCTGAACACCTTCTCTTTTCGCCGCCACCACCGCGCTGATCACCTCCGGGTTTGCCGCGACATAGAGGATCAGCGGCCCACCCGGCTCTGGGGCGACCAGTACCGGCGGGGAAGTGAGGTACTTCTTCAAGTTGACGAACGCCTCATGTGCCTCCGCGGTCCACTCGAATTAGTTGGTCTTCTTCAGAAGCTTGAACAGGGGGAGACTCTTATCCCCCAGGCGAGCTATAAAGCGGCCCAGGGAGGTCAGACGGCCAACCAAGCATTGCATCTGCCGAAGTCGCATCGGGGGCTTCATGTTTTCAATTGCAGCGATCTTGTCGGGGTTCGCCTCAATCCCCCTCTGGGAGACGAGGAAGCCCAACAGCTTGCCCGACGGAACGGCGAAGACACACTTCTTAGGGTCGAGCTTGATGCAGTACTTCCTGAGGTTGGCGAAGGTTTCCTCTAGGTCACCGATCAGTTCCTCCGCCTTCTTAGATTTCACCACCAGGTCGTCGACGTACACCTCCAAGTTCCGCCCGATCTGGGTGCGGTGAGCAATATGCATGGCCCTCTAATAGGTCGGGCCCGTATTCTTCAATCCGAACGCCATCCTTGTGTAGCAGTAGATGCCCATGGGCGTCACAAAGGCGGTCTTGTCTTCATCTTCTTCAGCCATGCTAATCTGGTGGTACCCGATGCGCATCTAGAAAGCCTGTTATTCGCACCCAGTGGAGTCGGCGATGAGATCAATGGGGGCGTGGTGCGGATCGCCGAACACGCCTTGTTGAGGTCGGTGAAGTCGACGCACATCCTCCACCATCCGTTGGATTTCTTGACGAGGACGGGTTCCCAAGCCACCTGGGATGGGCGACACTCCGAACGACCCCCGCCCTCAAGAGCTTGTCCACCTCCTGGCGGATAACGGCCTGGCGCTCCACCGACTGCTTCCGGACCTTCTGCATGACCGGTCGTGCGCCGAGGAACGTTGTCAACTTGTGCTCAATCACCTCCCTAGGGACCCCCAGTCATGTCGGACGGTTGCCAAGCAAACACGTCTGTGTTAGACTGGAGGAAGGAGACGAGCGCGCCTTCCTATTTGGGCGAGGGCGCGCGCCACTGAACGGTCCTTACGGGTCGACTTCGCTTCGGGGAGACCGTCTTAACCCCCGCCGAAGAGCCGGGGGAAGCGCGGACCATTGCCGGAGGAGCTCCCAGGGTCGAGGCCTCAGCCCTCTGGGCGCCGATCGCCCCCCTCAAAGCGAGAGCGTCCTTGTCGCAGCGGAGCGCCTCCGGGCGGTCCACCTTGACGATGATGGGGCCGGCTGGCCCCGGGATCTTGACCACCATGTAAGCATAGTGGTAGGCCGCCATGAACTTGGTCAGCACCGGCCGACCCAGTATGGTGTTGTACGGGAGGTCGAAGTCCGCCACCTCGAACTCGAGCATCTTCGTACGGAAGTTGTCGGCGCCTCCGAAGGTCACCGGGAGGCTGATCGCTAAAGGACAGATTCGGCCCGACATGACGCCGAAGAAGGGAAGCGCCGGCCGAAGCTCCCGCTCCTGGATTTGAAGCGCTTTGGCGACTCGGGCAGATAGGAGGTTGATAGAACTCCCTCCGTCTACCAGCACCTGCCCCAACTTGACGTTCTGGACCGTGGGCGCAACCACGAGCGGGAGATGTCCCGGGCCGGTGGTGCTGGCGGGGTGATCGGCCTGGCTGAATGTGATCGACTGCTCCGACCACACCAGCTGCCTAGCAGACCGCACACCAGGCACGACGGCGCACACCTCCCTCATCACACGCTTAAAACTGGCGTGAGACGGATAGGTGGCCGATCTGCCGTGGATGAAGACGACCTCACGCTCCGCTTGCTGAAAGTCAAGCGAAGCCACTTCCTTGCCCTTGCCGCTACCGGATGCCTGCTGCTGCTCATGGACTCACTTGTCCACTATCTTGCTGACGACCTGGCAATCCGCCAAGTCGTGGGAATTCTGCGGTGAATGGGACGATAAGTTCGCCGTCCACTCGGCGGGCGGCGTCCTCGCCCGCCGCCGTGGCGCGGCGGTCGTCGCCGACGCCGCCCTGCGAGACCGTTCTGCCGCCGCCGCGACTTCCTCCTTTCTTCCGCCCGCCGCGCCCGTCGCGCGGCCGGCCACCGTCGTTGTTGTCATCGTCGTCGTCGTCGTCGTCACGCTCGACGGCCAGGACTTGCCCGGCCTCGGCCACCTTGCGCTTCTTCTTGTCTTTCCCGCCGGGATTCTTGGAAGTCCCGGCTTCGCCGCCCCTAGCGGCCCTCGCCCTTCCGGCTGGGCGGAAGCGGGCCTCCACCTGCTGGGCGCACTTGTGGGCCAAGGTGAATAGCTCCTCCGTCGTTCTGATCTTGCGGGTGGCCATCTTCTCCTTGACCTTGGGGTCTCGGGCGCCCCTCCTGAAAGCCGTGACAACGGCGTCAATGGAGATGTCAGGGATGGTGTTGCGGACCTGACTGAAGCGCCGGATGTAGTCGCGCAACGACTCTCCCTTCTTCTGCTCCACGTTGTGGAGATCGTCTTCCACTCCGGGCAGCTCAAAGGTGCCCTGGAAGTTGGTGATGAAGAGCTCCGAGAGCTCCTTCCACGACCCCACTGACTCCGGGGGTAGGTTCATAAGCCACGAGCGGGCCCCGCCGTTGAGGACTGCGGGGAATTAGTTCGCCAGAACTTTTCCCAACCCTCCAGTCGGCGGCATCACCGTGGTGTAGATCTGCAAGCACTCGTCAGGGTTGGTGGAGCCGTCGTACTTCTCGATGGGGGCCGATCGAAACTTTTTCGGCCACTGGACGCGGCGCAGCTCCCTTGAGAAGGCGCGGCACCCGACGTCGGGAGCCTCCTGCTCCTGGACGTGGCCCTCGTCCCGCAGCCCCCGACGCCTAGGTGGCGCTGAAGAGGCGCCACCTTCTCCGGCGGAGGCGGCCCCACGGGAGTCCTCCTGCTGATCCCCGCGAGCGGCAGCGATGGCGCGGTCGCGCACCTGGTCGCGCTGCCGATGAAGCTTGTCGCGTAGATTCTCTCCATGTAGTAGGTGGCGGTCCTCCAGATGGGTCCGGAGGTCTGGTCCACCACCATTCCTGCCCGGTCGAACCCCCGTAGGAGTTGCCTGGCTCCTATCGTCTTGGCCCCGCTCCCTCCCACCAGGAGATCTGCGAGAGGGGTGCGAAGGAAAGAAAGAACGGGAGGAGGCGGAAACGCCGGTTCCCGCACCTCCCGGGACTTGCACCACCGCCGCGGCGGCATCGACGTAGCGGGCCAAACTGGCCAGCCACGGCGCCGCCGGAGAGTCCGGTGTCACCGGCAACGGCGGGTTGTCCAGCAGGGCCCTGGCCGCATGCAGGTTTTGTGCTGGAGTGCACTCCTCCAAAGCCAGGCGCCGCCTAGCTTGTCCGGGGCGGCTGCTCTCCGCCAGGGTTCCCACCCTCAGCGGACGGCTACCGCCTGGCTGATCTATCGCCATCGCCGCGGCCGACGCCGCGGCCGCGGCTCTGGCGGCTGCTTCCGGGTCCATCGCGGACTGCTGATCCGCCATCGCAGAAGTCGGAGAGCACGGACTGATGCTAGCGCCCCCTACCTGGCGCGCCACTGACGGCGTGTTCTTCACTTAACCACGGTGAATCACACCCCTGTCAGATTTCTATCTTGCTAGCCGATCAGCCCGGGCTCGATCCGATTCGGCGTCGGGACGCAAGCGAGGCGAGCGACACACGTAGATTACCGAGTTCGGACCCCTCGCGGGTAATAGTCCTACTCCTGCCGAGCCTTAGCTCTTTTCTTGTTGTGGTTGTATGAGAATGCTTACAGGATGCTGAATGCAACGTAGCCTGCCCCCTCCCTTCTCTTTCTTCTCCTTTTATACGAGCCTTGGAGTGGCGGAGAGAGCCGAGGGGTAAGCGATCTGAAGACGCTTAGTACACTGATAAGACGTAAAAGACGGGATAGGAGAGACGAAAATGTGCTGCTACTGTGCCGAGCGGTGCCGCCCACGCATGCTTCGCAAGTGGCCTCTGACTCGTGAGAACACATCGGTGAAAGAACGGGCGGGACCCAGCTTGCTCCTTCTGACGCGGGCGGCCAACCTGACGACGGCAAACTCTCTCTCTGCCGGTCAATTCCGCAGAGCCACAGTGACAATTGATCAGACCTGCAGAGGTTACTGTGGTGGTAATCATCTCTTCTCTGGTCCATCCGCGCATGACGTCGCATTGAATGCGCCTGTCCTCCGCGGCAGAGGAGAGCCTTCGCCCAAAAGACTCCCCTTAGGACGCTTCCTGTAGCACGGGCCCCACACGACAGGGAGGAGGCCTCTCGTGCTCGTCCGAGGCTCGCCCACTCGGCTGGGGCTCGCCCGCTGGGGCCCGCCTGTTCTCGAGGGCTCTGGCTGTCGCCTGTCACTGGCGCGTGGGGCCCTTTGTTCTTCGAGGGGCTTGCCCAGCGGCTGGGGCTGGTCGCCCTTTGGCGTGTAGGGCCCTTTGTTCTTGAGGGGCTTGCCCACTTGTGGGGCCTGGTCGCCCGCTGACAGTGGGGCTACTTTGGTGTTGAGGGCTTGCCCACGCCACTGGGCCTAGTCGCCCGCCTGACGCGTGGGGCCCGTCTGGTCTTCTTTAGGACTCTTCATACCCCGGTATTTATTGTACCGACAGTTTCCATATGCATTGATCTAGGGGGAGCTAGGAATCAAGTCCATATGCATTTGCTATTGCTTGCCTTGACTTGTGGTTGTGCTAGTGCCTGCTCTAGATCATTGCTTCAGCTTGTGCTCAATTCCTGCTCATACCATGTATATATGTATCTTGCTCTCAGCTAGCTCACATGTGCTCATGTGTTGTAACTTGCTCCTGCCTTGGTCCATCTGTATCTTGCTCTTGCTATGGTCATGCATATGCATGTGTGATGAGGACATCACTCCTACCGATGCGTCCACTCTACCACCACCTAGTGTGCAAGGACCTATAACAAGGGCACGTGCACGACAACTAAACCACCAGGTGGGCTCGTTCCTTACCACACAAGAGAATACCAATAAGAGCGAGTTACTACCTAATAATATTGTGCTTGTGCTTAGAAATTATGGTGTTGATCAGCGAGGATGGAACTCTACACCAAGACAAGTTGGAAACCAAGTCTACCACGAGTTCGAGTCCGGTTCGGCCACGGCGGAGCAGTCTGTCTTCAAACGGGCGTAGAAGATGTATATCAACTCCGTTTGGGGCGTTTAACTACATTACGGAGAAGCCCTCGACGAGACCTTTCCAACGGATCCGGTCACACGTCCAAATTCCTTCTGAGTTGATCACAATCGTCGAAATAAGAGGCGACCAGATTCTGTTGGGCTGCCGGTGCTGCGTCACCTTTCTTCTGGGCTTCGGCCCGTGTATCCCGAGCAGGGGGGTCGCCCCAAACCCTAGCCGCCGCCCCTCCTGCCTATTAAGACTTAGTAGCGTCATTGTTAGAGTCGGGTTTTGCTTAGATTATTCTGCCGTTGCAGTTTGCCGTGTATCGGTTTGCTGAACCCCAACTTTACGTGCTTATTCGGTAATCTGTAATTTGAGATTGCATCTACCGCGTTCTTGCTCGTGTTCTCGATTCGTTTGCAGGAACTAGCCTTCGTGGTGAGGTCAACCGTGTCTTGGCGTGGTTGATAACGAACGGAGACAGTGGTGTAGCGATTGCAGGCTTAGATCTGTTCTGTTTGGAAGCCGGATCGTCAACGTCGAGTTCTCCACCAATCGTGTTTATCCTACCTGTCGGAAGATCGGGACCCCCGTCCTCATCAATGTGTATCTTGCTTTTGCCTAGAGTTGTGCCTTTGTGCATTGTATCTTGCTCACGATTAGTCACATGCATATGTGTTGTAACTTGCTCTTGTTTGGACCATGCTCATGCTCACCTGCTCATCATCATGACTAGACTGTGCTTAGGAATGTTTGGGCTGGCTTGTGATGTGCTCTAGTTCATGTTGATCTCGCTTTGGCTAGTGCTTAATTGCTCAAATATGGCTTGGATATTGGATCATATGCACTTGCGACTAACCCCCTGCCATAGACCATATGCACTTGTATTTGTGAGATTGATGTTGCAGGTCTTGTCACCAAATTACCAAAAAGGGGGAGATTGTAAGACCTAGGACTCCTAGGTATAGGTTTTGGCATTTGGTGCCACGTCAACCAAGATTAAGGACCTTATTTTCCTAGCTTTCTTTTAATGATTTTGATTGCGTGCGTGTCGAGGCTCGAGCACGTCAGGTGCGAGTCTTAGCCTCTGGCAGGTCGGTCCCATTGAGCACTCGAGTCATCGTCTCTATTCCGTGTCTAGCTGAGTCCGGAAGGTTCGAGAACGATCGAGAGAGTGCTTGTGTCCTGGGGTAGTTCGCTTCGGGTCGAAGTCACTGGAAGGGCCCGAAAGAATCCGAGGCATCTTTTGACGTGTCCGGGTAGGTTTTGTAGCCACCAAGTTCACTCAAACTCTTTAGGCGCGAAAACCACCCGCCCAAGCCAAGTCGATCCTATCAGAAGTCCAAAAGCCGACAAACAGCCCAACAAACCACAGCCGAGCATCCGAGGGAGCGAGAGAGCAAAGAGAGATCGGCGGTGGCCCACCGCCACTGGCTGACCGGACGCGTCGTCTGAACCGACCGACGCGTCAGCTGAGACCGAGACGGTCGGTGAAGGAATCAATAGCGTTGCAGCCAGTTTTGGAGGCGTACGGCCAGGCGACCAGACGGTCCGGTGGGGACCGGACACGTCCGGTGAGGGCGGTTCCAGATCGACCGGACGCGTCCGGAGAATTCCTAGATCGGTTCACTGTTTTTCGATCTCGACTGTTGATTTGCTTCCCTTGCGATCTGTGTCGTCCACGTGTCCTAGCTTGGGTTGGGGGTTATAAATAGACCTCGTGGCTGAGAGGGGAGATTTGAGAGAGCTCTTCATTTGTTTCCCCTTGGCTTGTGTGTTCTTGAGAGCTTCTCCCCATGGGTTCCCCCTTGCCCATGGCAACCTCTACCTATGGTTTGTGCGAGAGAGAGAGGAGAGGAAAGGGAGAGAAGGGAAGAGGTAAGCATGGGTTCCCCCTTCTCCTCCGGCGTGTTCCCCCACGTCTTGGTCGGTTCTTGGTGAGTCTCCCAGTTATCTTCTCGAGTACTCTTTGGGTCCTTCCCGCCGGAGTTGAGACTTCTCCTCGCCGTCCCCGAGCTTCACCGGTCCAAGTCTTCGTCACGCGCACGACTACTTCCTCTACAACCTCTACACCAACGAAACCCTTGCCGGTGCAATGTCATCTGGTTGGGAACCGGGTGCTTCCACTTCTTCGCCGAAGAAGTCCGAGGGAATTCTTTTTTCTAACCCACACTTGTGACTTGTTCTCAAATTCCCATGAGGGTCCTATGAATCTGGCCACTATTTTTCCTTGGTCGTTCTTTCTAAACAAATAGTTCCCATCAGCTTCTATATGGTTCCTAGCAAGGTTGGGATTTGGTGTAGTCCACATGTAAGGTCTAGGCTGAGTCCTAGGTGGTGCTCTAGGTGGTACTCTTCTACCCTCAAAACCCCTAGGTGCCCCCTCAAATCCACGTGGCTCAAAGAACGGTCTAGTTATGCCTGAAAGCTCTACCCTGGCCGTTCCCATTCCAACCATTCCACCCATTCTGCCTAGCTGGGAATCTACCCCAAGAGTCACTCCTATAGCCATTCTAGGCACTAGTGTTACAGGTGGTCGGCCTATAGTTTTGCACTTGCCTAGTGTTCCACGAGCTAGTCCTAGAGTTCACCCATTGCCTATTTCTATTCCATGCCCTTGGTTGCCAAGTGTTGGGTGTTTGTGTCCTAGGATAAGCTTATCTAGTGTATTGCCAGGAGTGGTAGTAGTTGCTCCCCCTAGGTGTAGCACGAGAGGTATTGGCACCATTGGTAGATGCGCGAGGACCACGACCCTTCCTCTTTCTCCCCTTGGGTTTCTTCTCGGGGATGAACCCCAATCCACCCTTCTCGAAGATGGGTCGTTGGTCCTTGAGCATCTTGTCCAAGGCCAAACTCCCCTCGTAACTCCTCACCTCAAACTTAGCCAACTTAGCTCTCAACTCAGCATTTTCGTTAGCTAGTCCCATGCACTTGACTAAGTTTGCTTTCAACTCAGAGTTTTTCCTCACAAGCTCCCCATTCTCTATGATCAATTCCCTAGCTGCCAATGCACCCTTGCAATGGTCGGGATCACACAACCCACCATTACCACTAGACCCATTTGAGGAAGATGGAATCAAAGCTGGACCACTAAAACAAGCATTTGAACTTGAAGGGACATGCATAAGAAAACTTTCAACAGGAGCAATAGATTTTTGCTTGTCACTAGCAATAGGTACAACAGCAGGTAATGGTGCAGGCAAAGCAAGTAAAGGAGCATGTGAATCAGGAGCATCAGCACACAATATAGTAGGAAATGAGATATCAGCAGGAATACTAGAATCAGGCACAGTGACAGGTAAAGCAACTTGCTGAGCAACAAACAAAGAGCTACTAGCTGGAGCAGGCAAATCAGGCACAATTGTAACACAACTAGCAAGTGAAGGCAAAGGAACACAACTCAGAGCATCTAGTGCAGTGGGTGCAGCAGGTGTGTCTAACTCAGGTGTATATATCAAGCACAGTCAAGTCAACATCACCACATTCTTCACTAGCAGCATAAGCAAAAAAAGGCAAAGCATTGATAGCATTATCCAAAGCATTTCCAGCCACAAGCATATCATTCCTATCTTCTAGCTTGTAGAGATCATCTACCAAGTCATCTACCATCTTTTGCAATTTTATGTGTTCTTTATTATAGTCCTTATTTTGCTTGCACACTTCAGCATGTTTTTCTTTAAGTTTCTCATACTTAATCCTATATTACTGTGACAGTTCTTCTCCTTTCTGAGCTAAGCCCAACAAGTACTCAAGACACTCAAGTGACCCCATCTCAAATGGCAAAGAACTTGCATCAAAAGAAGCAGAAACACTCACCTCATCATCGATGGACTTGGAGGAGTGTGCCATCAGGCACCGTTGTGGAAGAACTGGAACAGCTGCAACCTCGATGTCGAACTCCCAGCCGGCATCATCACTTGAGGTAGCCGCCAAGCTCACAAGTGGAAGAGCGGGCGGTGGAGGCATTGACTTAGCCACTGTGAGGCCGATCAGCACCTTAGGCTTCTCCTTGTTCTTCTCCTTGGTTCCACCATCACTTGACGTAGAGGAGGAAGAGTCGGTTGAGCTGTTGTCGGTTTCCCACTCGCCGACGAAGGCTTGCTTCTTGCCACTCTTGTCGGTGCGGCGGAAGCCGGACTTGTACCTTCGGGGCTTGTGCTTGGGCTTGCCCTTGTCCTCACCGCTGCTTGCCTTCTCCTTGCCCTTGGACTTCTTCTTCTTCTTCTTCGGGCACACCGAGGCAATGTGGCCTCGCTCGTTGCACTCGTAGCAGTGCATGGAGGCGAGAGATTTCTTGTCCTTGGTGTTTTTGGAGCCGAACTTATTGAGATTCTTGTTGAACCCTTTTATGAGAAGGGCCAGGCTCTCTCCATCCTTGGACATCTTGGGGCTTCCTTGTTCGCCCTCAGAGCTAGACTTGTTGCTTGCCTTGGCACTTGGCTTGGTGATGCTTGACTTGCCCGATGCTTGAGCCTTGAGTGCGATGACCTTCTCCTTGGCCTTTGGAGCTGGCTCGTCGTCGGGCACATTCACCAGCATCTCGTTTGCGTTGATGTACCCAAGGAGCATGGTAGGAGACATCGTCTTGAGCTCGGGGCTGCGTGAAGTGAAGATGATGAAATTCCTGTACTCCGACCTTGGAAGAATGCTCATCATTTTCCTGCAAATATCTGCATCACTAACATCACAGCCAAGACCCTTTATTTCATTGATTAATGGGTTAAGCCTGGCAGACATTGCGTTCCCATCCTCTCGGGAAGCATCCTAAACCTATCATAGCGATTCTTGACAACAACTAGTTTTTCCTCCTTGACAGCATTAGTACCCTCGTGGATATCTATCAAGATTTTCCAAATTTCATGAGCAGTTGTGAGATTGCTAACCCTCAAAGGCATCTACACTCAAACCAGAGAAGAAAAAAAAAGCATTCTTGGCCTTAGCATTAAGGTCTAGCTTAGTGACTTGATCCGCTATGGGACCTGTTTCCTTGTTCACCTCAAAGCCTAGAGGAGACTCTACTGCTTTCCAAACTTCGTGACCTAAGGATTGAATGTATGTCATCATTTTTGTTTTCCAATAGCTAAAGTGGGTGCCAGTAAACAGAGGGATCCTGTTATCGGCGACACTACCCCCGTCGGCCATTTTGACTCTATGCGGTTAAGCACTATCAAGAGCACCAGCCCTCTGATACCACTTGTAAGGATCTAGGGCCACGAGGAGGGGTGAAGCGGCTATTTTAGGCAATTTTAATCCTAATTTTTTTTTTTGTTTTGTTCTTAGTAGAAATAAGTTACCCAAACCTAGAGCAAGTCTTGAATTGACTAATCTACCGAACAAGTGCGGAAATTGTAACTAGACTAACTAGCCGAAGCAGAAGTAAAGGATAGCCAAAGCAACAAGGAAAGTAGAGTGTGGTGAATAATGCAGAAAGTAAAGGGACAATAGACTCACCGATTTTTTAATGTGGTTCGGCGCAAAGCACCTACTCCACGATGAGGAATCTCCCCTGAAGGAGACCGGGACTCTCTCGTCCCGTGCCCTCAAATCCACTCGACGAGCTTTTAGGACATAAGCCCAAGGCTTGCTCCCGATCCTAACGTCGAAGCCGGACTCTTCCACAAGACGGAAGCTTTCCGACACCCCGGCACCACCGAAGCGGCGCCGACCTTTGCGAAGAAGGTATTTGTACATGTGACCCTCGGACGGAGACCTTGACGTAGCCGGAGTCGCGGAGGTCTTCATCACGCACGGCGTCCCGGCACCTTGGACAACGATCCGGCGCCCCGGAGATGTAGACGCACACGGCTTTCCTCGGACTTCGTCGGCGGCGAAGTGGAAGCACCCGGTTCACAACCGGATGACCTTGCACCGGCAAGGGTTTCGTTGGTGTAGAGGTTGTAGAAGAAGTAGTCGTACGGGCGAGGAAGACCAAGACCGGTGAAGCTCGGGGACGACGAGGTGAAGTCTCAACTCCGGCAAAGAAGACTCAAGGAGCAGTCGAGAAGAACGACCGGGAGACTCACCAAACACCGACCAAACTAGGGGCAAACACACCGGAGAAGAAAGGGGGAACCAATGCTTACCTTCTCCTTCTCTCCTTCTCCTCTCCTCTCTCTCTCAAACAAACCCTAGGTGGAGATGGCCATGAGCAAGGGGGAACCCATGGGGAGGAGCTCTCAAACACACACAAGCCAAGGGGACGAATGAAATGAGCACTCTCACCTTGAACCCGCAGCCCTCGGTTCCTTATATGGCCACCCACCCGTACTGGACACGTGTCACCAATCCAGACAGACAGACTCGAAGAAACGGCTGAGATGCGCCGATCTGGGAATTCACCGGACGCGTCCGGTCAACCTGGATCTGGGCGCTGTGCACTTCTCCGAACACATCCGGTCCCTCTACGCACGCGTCCTGTCAGGATGACCGTACAATAATTCCCGAGCAAACACACCGTCCGATGCTCACCGAACGCGTTCGGTTGCCCATCGGACTCGTCCGGTGACTGGTCAAACGCGTCCGGTCAAGCTGTTTTGACTGTGGCTTGAACCGGGCTCTTTTCCTTTTTCTTCTGTCACTCTCCACATGCTATGGCTCAGGTTTGTTAGGGATTTTATCTGCTCGTGGACTCGGATAAGGACGACTTGACTTGGGCAGGAGGTTTTCGCACCGAATATTTTCGAGTGGGCTTGGCGGCTACGAAACCTACCCGAACACGTGTAAAGACGCCTCTGTCGGGGATAAAATCACGGTCCATTGCCATGGCCCACTCCCTGACGGCCTAGCCGAACAGCCTCCTAGGGCCTGGCTCCCTAGAGGGCTCTATCAGGCCCATGTGCATCCTGCCGAACAGCCTCCTGGTCGGCACAGTGCGTGGCGACCTAGGATTCCTGTTCGAGTCCGACTCGAACAAAGTTCTGCACGGCTACATGAAGACCCGGACGTAGGTTTCCCGGATTGGAGCAGACGTCGTGATCCTCAAGAATTAGAGATATACCTTATCTACCTTGGGATATATTTGGGCGTGTATCTGAGTGCATTACGGTAGCGTGGCGGCTTGCCCGATTATCCCCGGTAGGTCGGTTGCTCGACACTATATAAACCAGGCCCCTGCGGCGTGTAGAGGGGGCCAAGACATCTCATCCAACATCGAGTCCAACATCTCATTGTTTACCACTTCTTGTACACCCAGATCTCGCCAATACCTGTTCGTCTCGCCGAGTTCTCCCTTGTAATCATTCTTATATAAAGAAGCACCTGGACGTAGGGTTGTTATCTCCCCGAAGAGGCCTGAACCAGTATAAAAATCATGTGCCTGTCTGCTGTTCGTTGATTGCTGTTCACCCTGCTCGGCAGTGTCTTCCATCTCCCCTTCTCAAGAACCTTAGTTGACTTGGGACCGATATCCCAACCGTCGACAGTTGGCGCCGTCCGTGGGGATCAGTAGATCAAGTCTGTTCGAGCATGTCGAACTTTCAGCGATCAAGAAGTTCTTCCTGAGGGCTATGACTCAGAAAGGCAGGATGTCACATCCCCTGTCAGATCGGATCGATCTCTTCGATCCCGATCGCCTTCCAGATCTGGGACGGAAGTCTCCGGCTACGTTCCAGAGATGGTCTTAGATCATGCTCCCGTCATTGACGATGATTATGGAACCGACAATCTTTACGCTGGTTTAGATCTCTCGGATTCCAAGGTCATGTCTGTTGATTCCTCATGTGGCGACACAGTGATGACACCGTCTGGTGTGCTACCGCACGGCCTTCGCAGCGTCAACATGGCCGGCACCGAAACCTCATATGCTACCGTACGCGGGCCGCGGCGGCCGACTAGATCGAGCAGGTCGATTCTGCTCGGCGACAGGATGGGGCCGAACTAGCTGCTCGCGAACAAGAAGTTGTTCGCCGTAATCTGAATGCCTCAATTAATCAAACCTTGCCGCGGTTTCATGATCGGCGCAAGCGACAGTGACGCGACCCGCCTCGCGTACCTCCGCCAAGTCCCCCGGCAGACGCTCTACCTGCTCGGGGAGAAATCCCGCGTAATAATACCCCAGTCGAACAAAACGCGGACGCCTCAGGGATCCCAGGAGCCCTTGAGCAGAGTCAGGAACGACTTTAGGCCATGGCAACGGTGATCAGATCCACCAACCAGGCCAACCTCGCCCTCATGGGCGACGCAGTTGCTTCTTACCTAGAGCGATTGGCTGAAGGCCTTAAGTTCATAGGCGAAGTTAACACCTCTCCCGGACAACGCAATCAGCCTGCCCGAAAGGACTCGGACAGCGAGAGCTCCGGTCGATCGCGTAACCCTCGCCACCGTCAAAGGGTGACTCGCAACGGGCAAGATCTCCGTGGTCAACAACACTCGCCAAGTCCGCGTGGTCGCCACAACCACAAGGGCAAACGGGCGCGCAGCGATCACGGACGATCCCCTCGGGACGAACACATTGTTGCGACCACGACGAAGGAGCGTGGAGGACTGTCTCGGAGGGAATACCACCAGGCAGAATCTTCCTGCTCGGCTAGAGACCCTCCGCGCAACAGGCCTAATGTCTTTTCAAGACTAAGACTCTGAGGAGAAGATGGTGGGCGTCTGACTTGGGCTGCAAGGCTTTCTCTGAGCGAGCTCCATGTTTGTCGGTGGCCTTCCAAGTTCAAACCTGGCCACATGGAGAGGTGCAATGGGACCCAAAACCCAGAAGAGTTCCTTTCCATCTACGCTACCACCATCATGGCAGCCGGGGGTGATGAGCTAGTCATGGCTAATAACCTTTCGACTGTTCTTGAGGGTGCTGCTCGGACGTGGCTATTCAATCAGCAGGAAGGTCCCATCCACTCTTGGAACCAACTTTGTACGCTCTGATCGCCAATTTCTAGAGCTGTTACATGCGTTTTGGTAAGGAGGATGACCTGCACCAGATGATCCAGATGAATGGGGAGACCCTCCGTAACTTCGTGAAGCGTTTCATCAAGATCCGCAACACGATCCCGAACATCTCGGATGAGTCAGTTGTCTGCGCCTTCAAAAACGGTGACCGCGACGAGCGGCTCACCCAGGATCTCGAGATCAATGAGACCTGGACCGCCAATGATCTTTTCAAGGCTGCTGATCGCTATGCCAACACGGCAGAGCATGTTCAGTACAAAAAGGTGTTTGACAAGGGCGAGCTTTCCGCCCAGCTTGGTGTCGATGAGAAGAAGAACAACACCAATCCTGGTGACAAGAAGTCCTAGAAGAAAAGGAACAACAAATGTGCGCCAAACAATACCGTTGCGGGTATAGATCGCGCACCTCCACCTAAGAACGGGCAGAAGAAGCCCGCCAATAACTACAAGGGCAAGAAGCCTAGCTAGGGAGGCGATCAAGGCAAGAAAGGTCCGAGTGACCGATATTGCCAGTTCCACCAGGGCTACGGCCACGATATTCGCCATTGCAGGACCAGGGCTGCAAAGCTCGAGGATTTCTACAACGGCAAAGGTCCCATGCCCACCCTGCCCGAAAAAGGTGATGCTGGCAAGGCCAAGCGCCAAGCCGATGATGGCGATCGAGACGATGAGGATAACTATCCTGAGCCCGTGAACCACATAGCCGTTATCTTTGGCGGCTCCTCGGCCTATCCCTCTCGGCGCAGCCTCAAGGAAGCTGCTCGGGAGGTCCACAACGTCGAGAAGGACAAACCAGCCTACCACTGCGTAAAGATTCCGGGCCCCAGCGGCGTGATCACGGTCAAGGGCAACTACAAGGCTGCTCTAGATTGCAATGAGCAGTCCCTTACCCTGGTCGACCAGCTTCCCCCGCGTGGTCCCGAAGAGGCGCAGACCAAGTCTGCCCATCCCAAGGTTTCTCTCTAGCCAGGGGGAGAGACCAAGGAAGTTCCGCTGTCTCCTGACGATCCTTCCAAGACAGTTCATATGGGGGCTAATCTAAAACCCAAATAGGAAATCGAGCTCGTCGCCTTCCTCTGAGCTAATGCAGACATGTTTGCCTGGAAGCAATCTGACATGCCCGAGGTCCCAAGGGAGGTTATCGAGCACAAAACCGCGATCGGCCGGACAAAAGCCTGTTCGCGAAACCGTCGCCGGTTTGAAGCGAGGGATCATCAAGGATCGACTTGGAAAGCGCTAGTCATTGGTTCATCCGCGAGGTTGATCACACCGAGTGGCTGGCCAACCCTGTAATCGTAAAGAAGAAAGGCGGCAAGTGGAGGATGTGTGTCGACCACATTGACTTGAACGCGGCTTGTCCTAAGGACAATTTCCCACTGCCTCGCATAGACCAGCTGGTCGACGCGACTGCGGATGCCCAGCTTTTGAGTTTTTTGGATGCTTACTCCGGTTATCATCAAATAAGCATCTCCCACAACGATGAAGAGAAAACTGCCTTCACCATCCCCTTTGGCACTTTCTGCTATATGACCATGTCTTTCGGTCTGCGTAATGCTGGTGCCACCTTCCAGCGCTTAATGGAGAAAACTTTCCCAGAACAGTGCGGATGGAACCTGGAGATCTACGTTGACGACATTGTAGAAAAGAGCAAGTATGCTTGGGATCATGTAAAAGACCTGGCTGAGACATTTCATAATCTCACCAGGCATAAAATTAAATTGAATCCTGAGAAGTGTACCTTTGGTGTTCGATCCGGCATGCTGCTCGGCTATGTGATTGGGTCGCAAGGAATTTTTGCTAACCGTAAAAAATCGAGGCCATTGAAAATATGAAGGCTCCGACCACCGTTAAGGAAGTCCAGAGCCTCACAGGACGAATGGCTGCTTTAAGCAGGTTTATTTTCCTTCAAGGCGAACGCGGGCTGCCCTTCTTTAAGGCCCTGCGCAAGCACAATGGCTTCGAATGGACAGAGGAGGCTGACAGATCATTCAAAGATCTAAAGCAATACATGTCCAACCCACCTATCTTGACCACCACGCGATATGGCGAACAGCTTTTGTTGTACCTTGGCTGCACGCCACAAGCGGTGAGCGCGGTCTTGACGGTGGAGAGGGACGGCATCCAGCGGCCAATCTATTACGTGAGCGAGGTACTTCATGGATCAAAGGAGCGCTACCCTGAGGTCCAAAAGTTGCTCTACGCCTTTCTCATGTCCTCCAGGAAGCTTCGGCATTATTTCCAGGCGCACCAAGTACTGGTCCCGACCAAGTTCCCTCTAGGCGAAATCCTACGGAACAAAGAAGTGGGCGGACGCATAGCTAAGTGGGCAATGGAACTATCAGAGTTCGACATTCTATTTTCTGCCCGAACTGCTATTAAATCCCAGGTCCTAGCTGACTTTGTCGCTGAATGGACCTGCCCGCCCAAACCCTAAGAAGCTCCCGAGCAACCTGAAGAAACCCCTTAGACCATGTTTTTCGACGGCTCGCGCACTGGAAACTTGGGGGCTGGTTTTGTTGTCATCTCCTCTCAAGGAGAGCAACTCCAGTATTCTATCCAACTACACATTGCGGCAACTAACAACGTCGCAGAGTACGAGGCCCTCCTCGCAGGACTAAGAGCGTGCAAGTCGCTCGGTGTCCAACGGCTAACTGTGAAGGGAGAATCACAGCTGGTCATCAATCAGGTAAACAAGGAGTATCAGTGCTGCGATGACTCAATAGCGCGATACCTAGTTGAAGTGAGGAAGTTGGAGCGGCACTTTCGATTCTTCGAGGTGCTCTTCGTGCTCAGGAAGGACAACTTCTTGGCCGACCAGCAGTCCAAATTTAGATCATCACGCGAACTTGCTCCGGCAGGGGTGCTCGTCGAGCACCTTTATAAGCCCTCTATCACGTCTCCGGACAAGGCAACAGAGACAGGTGGTGCTGTCTCCGTCATCGAGCAGGCTGCGGACTGGGCAACGCCATTTGTCCGGTACCTTGCAGATGGGACCCTGCCCGGCGTTCCCGGCTTATAAGGCGTGCTGGCCCATACAAGCTTGTGGACGACATACTTTACCGGCAAGGTGCTTTGGGAGTACTCTCCAAGTACATCTCACAGCAGGAGGGTGTATTCCTTCTTAGGGACATACACGAGGGTGCATGTGGCAAGCACGCCTCCTTCAGGACTCTGGTCGGTAAAGCGTTTCGCATAGGTTATTACTGGCCCACAGCGCTACAAGATGCCCGGGATATGGTAACTAAGTGCAAGGCATGCCAGTTTCACGCCCGAAAGGCCCACAAGCCCGCCCAAGAGCTCCAAACGATCCCCCATCATGGCCTTTCTCCACATGGGGTCTGGATCTGCTCGGCCCATTCCCCAAGGGGTTCAAGGGCTACACGCACTTGCTCGTCGCCATCGACACCTTTACAAAGTGGATTAAGGCCGAGCCTGTGTCATCTCTTCACGCCAATACGGCTGTGCGTTTCTTCAAAAGCAATGTGATCATGCGCTTCGGGATTCTCCACAAGCTGATCACCGATAACGGTCCCCAGTTCAGAAGCGAGCTATTCTAGGAATACTGCGAACAGCTGGGCACGAAGGTATGCTTCGTCTCTGTGGCACATTCACAGAGCAATGGAGCAGTCGAGCGGGCTAACGGACAGATAGTCCAGGGTATCAAACGACGGGTGTTCGCCACACTCAAACCGCACAAGAAGGCCTGGGTCGACGAAGTTCCTTCCGTCCTCTGGGCCGTACGCATTACAGCCAGCCGGGCAACCGGAGAAACTCCTTTCCAACTGGTCTACGGTGCAGAAGCCATCTTGTCCGCCGAAGTGGTACTCGGCTCGTCCCGCACGAGCTCGGTCAACCTGGTTGACGCAGAGCAAGAGCGCTTGCTCGAACTCGACCTCCTCGAAGGCACACGCGACCGGGCACAAGTCAGAATGGCGCGCTACCAGTAAGACCTTCACCGGCACGCTGCCAAATCTGTCCGACCAAGGGCTTTGAAGATGGACGACCTCGTTCTGCGCCGCGTCCAGAACATGTCCAATGCTAACAAGTTAACTCCCCGATGGGAGGGTCCATTCACGGTCGTTTCTACTACTCGCCCGGGGGCTGTTCGCCTGGCAATGGAAGACGGGAGAGAGCTGATCAGCACTTGGAACATCGACCAGCTTCGTAAGTTCTTTGTGTAGGTCTTTCAGTTGTTTTTCTTAGCTCCGCGCTTTTGTAAAACTTCGCGCCTTGGTTCGTCCAAGTCTTTCGGGCCGCCATTTAAAGTTCAATCCAATTAATAGTGAATGCTCGCGGTCCCCTGCGGCCCTTTTCACATCTTGTCTTCTCAGACTATTGTCTCTCTGGTAACACTTGATGCCTGTCCGGTCTTGCGAACTCTTGGCTCTGCGATCTTTAAAGTTTCCCTGCCCGCATCTGGTTTCAGCAATTTTCTGAACTCAGGGTTGCGTAACATGGCTTTCTGCCTCGCGGCTAAGCCTACTCTCGTAAGCCCCCCGCGGCAGAGGCACTTACCGCGCTCGGCACAACCACTCGGCAAAGTCTGCTCTCATAAGACCCCGCGGCAGAGGCACTTTCCTTGTTCGGTTACCTTTGAAATCGCGTAACTTACGTTGACGAGCAGTTTATGGAATGAGTCGATCAGGATACGGGTGTCGCTCTATCTCTCTACACACGTGTTTGAATTCGTAAGCTTAGGTCTTCAAGCATCGTCCGTACCGGGGGCTAGGGTGTCGCTCTTCTGCTTGTGCACCTGTTCGAGTTCGCAAACTCGGGCTTTTCGAACAGCTGCACAACGGAGGCTGGGAGTTAGGCAGGCGTCCTAGCATTTTTTCAGAAAACTTTCTAGCGCTGTTTTGCCTCCCTCTTAGTTTCATGTTCCTTCTTGTCTTTTGCTGCCCTTTTTTGCAGGAAAAATGTAAGATTTTATTTCCACTAACAAATTTTTACAGGTACAAAAGGCCCTTTCGAGTACAGCCCTACGGCTACTACTTAGAAGCAAGCTGCTCCTTCAGCTCCTCAATCTCTAGCTTGAGGCGCAGGGCTTCCCTTTGGGCTTTGAGACCTTCCTTCGCTTCAGCTCGGAGGTGATCGGCTTCCTCCTTGCTGACCGTTCTATGCTTGGCCTGCTCCTTGGTCTCTGCACGGAGGGCTTCGACCTCCTCGGTCTTGGCCCGCACCTGCTCGGTCAGACTTTCGATCTGACTCCGGTGCTGCTCGGTGGTCTTGAGCTGCTCGGTTAGCTCCTTGACCCTTCCTTCCGCGCTACTCGTCCTTGCAGCCAGCGCGCGAAGCTCCTCGGCCTCCTCCTGTGAGATCCACAGGGTCGACACCCTCTCTTGGAGGGCCGCGGAGGACTGCCTCTCCTCAGACAGCTTGGCCATGAGCTTCTTCACCTTCGCCTTGAGTCGCCTCCGGCTTTTGGCCGAGGCGATGAGCTCCCCCTCGAGCTCCTTCGTCCGGCGCTGCTCCTGTAAGACTCCCAAAATGGCGCCGCGCTCAATGGAGACGCCTTCTTCGAAGTCCTCCATGGTGCCCTTCAAGACCTGAAAGAAAGAAGAACAAGTCCGTCATATTGGGTTGCTAGTAACTTAAACGGACAAGTTTTGGTTTAGAGTTTACCTCTTGGAGCCTGTGCTTCAAGTTTCGGCGTAGGCACTCTCTGAGGCCGTGGGCTGCGAAGCCCTGGCTGCTCGGAACGGGCACACCTCGCCTGGGGGCTCGCCTCCTCTCCTTAGCACCTTTAGTCCAAGGAGGGCTGGCGGCGGCGTAACTGTCGCCTTTGAGCTCCTCGACTCCAGCTGGCGAGCTCGTGCTCGCCAATGCCGTGCCAGCAGGAGGCACGATGTCCAACACCGCCGCGATGGTCTGCTCGACGACTGCGGTGGGGCTGGGCGTCCGCAGATCCAGCACTGTTGGCTTGGGGGCAGTGGCGACGGGCGGGGTTTGTTCACCCCCGATCCCCTTCCCTTCTTCTTCCTCCTCCGCCCGAGTCCCCTCGGGCAAGACCGGCGTTTCTTTGCTCGGTGACGTTGGTGGGGCCGCAAACAGGGCAACTTGTGCCCCCTGCTCGCGGCCATCTCTATCCTTCCTGGTCGCAGGTCTCTCGCCCTGACCGCCAGAAGTTTCCGTTGCCATAGGGGTGAGCCGCCCCTGCGACGAAGTGCCTGGCAGGACCGTCTGCTCGGTCCCGCCTCAGGCAGCCGGCGGAGCCGACTCCTTGGCCCCGCTACTCGTGGCCTTGTGCCCCGCCTCCTCGGCCTTGAGCCGCTCCACTGCGACCTTCAGCGCCTCAACCTGGCCGGTGGAGTCCGGCGGGAGCACAGTCCACGCGGCCAACTTGTCCTTGAGGGCGCCCAACCACAACGTCCGTGACGCACCGTGCAAGTGCTCGGGCAACAGGGACCGCTCGATCGCCGCGTCCACGTCATCGCTGGCGATCTCCTCGGCAGCTGATGAAAAAGTGCGAGAAGCGCATTAAGACCTAAGCGGTTCGGTAGAATGTAAGGGGGAGGACCTCGCCATTGCATACCTGCCGTGTCCGCCGTGGGAAGCCTGATCCTCCTCTTTGCCCCGTGGCGGATCTTGCGCTTCTTGCTCGGCGGTTCCTCGGCCTCTGGTTCGCCTTGGTCGCCGCCGTCCTTACTTCCACCCGGCGCGATGGTTGTTCCGCCCGGGCTCCTCTCCTCGTCGTCCCGGCGGCCTCTGGGCGCCCGTGGCGACAAGCTCAGCTCCCTGGTGAGCTGAGCACTCTTTTTGCGCAACGCAAGGAGGGCCTCCTTGCGTGCAACCTCCTCTTCGAGCCTCCTCTGCTCGGTGATCTGTTGCAGCCATTCCATGTGACCCGGGTGAGCATGTGCGTAGCGTTTTAGCCATTGGGTCAGGTTCCGTACTTCCTCATCGCCTTGCTCGGTGAGAAGGGAGGGGCTTGGGCGTTCACCCCTTGGCTGGCCGCTCGCGCGCTTGGCCTGCTCGGCGCGGATCGTCGCCGCAGGAGGCTTCGGAGGCAGTTGGTGGCCACTGCGGCGCGGTGAGCTCCGCGTCAGCTCAGCGACCACCTTGGGCTTCTCGGCCACCTTGGCCTTGCTCTTTCCCGCTTCCTTCTTCGCGGGCCCTGTGACCTCATCGACTATCCCGTCGATGATCAGCTGCTCGTCCTGCGTATTTGGAGGTGGATGTTAGCATGTCATAATCGTGTAAGTCTAGCAACTTGGACGGGGCTCTTCGTATGTTATCTCTGCTGAGCGAACAAGCACGTTCCTTGGGCATGTGTGGACCACCACTCCAGTCACCTTAGTGTCTTTCTTGGCGGCCTTCAGCATAGCGTCGACCTGCTCGGTCACCCATGCGTCGGTGGGTTTCACTGCCCGAACAGAAGAAATATTTAGTCCCTGTTCGGATGAACTACCAAAAAGGATGAGCGTTTGAGGAACTTACCCGAGCTCTCCCTAGTGATGTCGTTCCATTCTTCTATCTTAAAAAATAGGTAGGACATTGATGTGACCATGTCCATCATTGGTACGACCAACACTACGTCAGTGTGGTGGTCATCAATATTTTCATCAACTACTTCCCCAGCATGGACGTTGACGAGTCTTCGATCGACTATTTCATCTTCGGCCTCCTCATCTACGACGAGTTGGCAACACTTCACGGGATCTTCTACATCATCTACATCAACTATGGTGCCATCATCAACTATATGGCATCATCGACCTGCACCATGGCCAGGTCGTGTGCACAGCCGGCAATATCATCATGCTGGCATTGCGTTGTCGCCGCCAGCAGTTCGTCCTCCACCGTGGCCACCTCCCAAAGCTCAAGACGTATTCAAGAAAGACGCATCTCCACCACTTCGACGCCCTCTGGTCCCACAAGTCACGTCGTTGCAAGGCTAGCGCACGAGACAGCCCAATTTGTCCCCGAGTCAGGTTCGGCCATCTCCGCGCAGTCAACTTAAAACGGATGCCCCGGTGTCATATGAACTCCGTTTTGGACGTTCTTGGTATGCACGGACAAGCTCTCGACGAGATCTTTCCAACGGATCCAGTTCCACTTCCAAATTTCTTACGGATCAACAGGAATCATCGAAACAAGATTACGACCAGAATCTGCCGGGCGCTGTGAGGCTCCACTTTGGGCCCATGGCCCATGTGCCTCCTAGGGCTGCGCCCCAAACCCTAGCCGTCGCTATAAATTCAGTAGCCGTCGCTAGTTTAGACTTGGGTTTTGCTTAGATAATTTCTGCCATTGCAGTATCGCCGATCATCGGTTTGTGGAACCCCAAATTTGTGATCTTAATACATATTCGCAATTTCAGATTGCATCTTCTTCGTTCTTGCTTGTGTTCTCCATTCGCTTGCAGGAACTAGCCTTCGTGGTGAGGTCGACCGTGTGCTTGCGTGGTTGATAACGAACGGAGACGGTGGTGTAGCGATTGCAGGCTCTAGATCGGTGCTGATCTAGGTCGGATCGTCAACGTCGAGTTTTCCACCAATCGACTTATCCATACCTGTCGGAAGATCGGGACCCCGTTCCCCATCAGACATCCTCCGTAGCGGACAGATCCTGTTCACTACGAAGTCCCGGATGATATCCCTGCCCATGAGCCCGAGGCCCACGAGGGAGGCGATCTTCCGGGTCAGGAAGCACTCTTCGCCGGACAGTTCCGGCCGAGTCATCTGTGTTCCCTTCACTGGAGCTTGTCCGGTGAAGAAGAACTTACTGTCGTCGCTCCGCTTGGTGTAGAACCACCTCATCCATCATGCTCCCATCGAGTCGAGCAACGGTGGACGAGTATATGGCGCGTCTTCGGCAGTTACCCGGAGCTTGAGGTAGTAGCACCCCAGCCCAGAAGCGGCGAAATTGCTCCTCATTACTGCGTAGTAATGGGGGAACAACCCCACCGGCGGATATACGCCCAAATAGCCCTCACACAGGTGTGCGAAGACGACCATCTGGGGGAACGAGTTGGGGTTGAGATTCACAACCTCCAGCCCGTTGATGTTCAGGAGAGCCTCCACGAAATCGCTTTCGGAAGACCTCAACCCAAACAGTGCGAAGAACTCGAAGTTGACGAACTCATCTTTGCGCGGCTTCGGCATCTCCTCCTCCCCGGGCAGCCTCCAGCTGCTGGCGTCGACGTGCCCTTCCGTCTCCAAAGTCTTCATCTCCTCCTCGGTCATGCTAGTGCCCGCGAACTTGGCCATAGCAATCCCCAGGTTCGTCAAGCGGCTTCGGAGGTTGGTTGCGGGTGGTTGGTGCTAGCGCGGTAGAAATAGAGCTTGGGAAGGAAAGGCGCGCAAGAGCGGAAGTGGCAAGCCGCGGACGGCTTGGATGCTCTTTATAGTCCTAGCTCGAGCAGCTCTGCAACGGTTTTTTACCACAAAACGGCTAAGTTTTTTACTACAACGGCTAGTAAAAAACGACCACCCGTTTTTTACTGCGCAGCGAAAGTTACCGTTGGAATCTGCCAACGGCTACTTTTTCAATTTCTGCATTGAGGGCTAGGTGCTCTGTTCGGACAAATGTTGTTCCCTGTTCGACGCAACAGAGTTGCTCAGCACTGGGCGGGTTTGTTCGGTCTCGAACAAGACTTTTTCGGTTGAACCGCAACCTGTTCGCTCGCCTGCTGCACGTCTTTATAGCAGGAGAATTACCCTCTTTGTGACTTGGAATCTCAAAAGGAAGACCCCACTCTAGTGAGAACTTTCAATTGAGTCTTGGGGCCTAGCTATCGGGGATAAAATCACGACCCATTCCCACTCCCTGACGGCCTAGCCGAACAGCCTCCTAGGGCCTGGCTTACTAAAGAGCTCTATCAGGCCCATGTGCATCCTGCCGAACAGCCTCCTAATCGGCACGGTGCGTGACGGCCTAGGATTCCTGTTCGAGTCCGACTCGAACAAAGTTCTGCACAGCTACGTAAAGACCCCGACGTAGGTTTCCCGGATTAGAGCAGACATCGCGATCCTCAAGAATTAGAGATATACCTTATCTACCTCGGGATATATTTAGCGTGTATATAAGTCCGTTACAGGCGCGCGGCCAGCCTGGCCCGGTTATCCCCCGATAGGTCGGTTGCTCGACACTATATAAACCAGGCCTCTGCGGCGTATAGAAGGGGCCAAGACATCTCATCCAACATCGAGTCCAACATCTCATTGTTTACCACTTCTTGTACACCCAGATCTCGCCGATATCTGTTCGTCTCGCCGAGTTCTCTCTTGTAATCGTTCTTATATAAAGAAGCACCTGGACGTAGGGTTGTTATTTCCCCGGAGAGGCCTAAACCAGTATAAAAATCATGTGTCTGTCTGCTGTTCGTTGATTGCTGCTCGCCCTGCTCAGCAGTGTCTTCCATCTCCCCTTCTTAAGAACCTTAGTTGACTTGGGACCGATATCCCAACCGTCGACAGCCTCGGATCCTTTTGGGCCCTTCCGGCCACTTCTACCCAAAGCACACCAACCCTGGACACCTGGCACTCTCTCGATCGCTCCCGAACCTTCTCGACTCGGCTAGAAAGAGGATGAGGATGACGACTCGTGTGTTCAGTGGGACCAACCTGCCAAAGACTGAAGCTTACACCTGACGTGCACAAGCCTCGACACGCACGCAACCAAAATCATTAAAAGAAATCTAAAAATAAAATCCTTAATCTTGATTGACGTGACACCAAATGCCAAAACCTAAACCCTAGGAGTCCTAGGTCTTACAATATTACAAGATTCTTTCTTTGCTGGACCCATAATTACACTGAAGTGTATTGACTATTGACATAATTTGAGGGCGCAAAACTGACAATCCTTCATGTACCTACAAATTAATGGAACGTCAAATTATTATTTAGTAAGAAAACCAACATAATGGATAGAAGGATGGATCTGGTCTTTGAAAAACAACTTGGCTGGAACCTTAAATAGGAAGAAATGGTACTAAAAAAGATTGTATTTTTGCTGAACCAAAATGAAGTGTATTGACATCATGTGAGGGCAAAAAACTCAAACATTCATGTATCTACAAATTAATGGAACATCACATATTATTATTAAGTAAGAAATCCTACATAATGGATAGAAGGAGGCATATAGTCTTTCAAAAACAATTATGTGGTGCCTCAAAGATGGTTAGAGCATCCCCATCTCACCCCCCAAATCCCCCTCTATTTCAAAAATTTTCAAATGCAGCAGAAGGGAACTTGATGTATGTGAGGGAATTTAACTTTATAGCGATCTTGAAGCGATTCTTGTGGCGATAGAGGGAAATTTAGAGGCCCTGCTGGGGATGCTCTTAGTCGAGCATCACTCGGTAGAATCAGAAGCAAAAATCCTGTGCCAATTAAATAGGTAGAACAATGACTAAACTTCACTATGTATGCTGCCTCCTGAAATGCATGATATTATGGCTAAAATGAATGAGCCAAAACCTGTAAGCACACCAAGCTGAACCTTAAATCATACCCTGACATTTACACCGCCAAAAAAATCTGTATCCTAAGATCATCTCTTGTATGCGCCTCTAGCACCCTATCAGATAGATCAAAGTTGGTACAGAATCATACAACCATGTATATATTACCTTTTTTGTTCAAAGAAAACAATTCATAAAAAAGCTGGACAGTGGACATCTGCACACAAAATGGGAGCAGATGGAATGACTGGCTGGAGTTGGAAATCCATGCAGTGGGGAGAAGCGGTGATAATTCTCTGCATGGGCGAACCAACACAATAACAACCAATCTGTTGTAAGTCAAAGGGAGAGCTGCGTATTATCTTTTGTGCAACATGATTGCATCTTGATAATAGTTCAGCACTTCAGCCTCAATTGATCAGTGCATCAAACAAGTGATACCTAGATTATAAGTATAGTTACCTGCAGAAATTGGAGAGGGAGATAAATCTGAGCATATCTCGTGCCACAGCCGACCAAGTTCTTCCTCTACAAGAGCCATTGCAATATCGTCAGTGTTACAATTAATTATTTCTTAATCAATGATTAAGATAATTAAGTTAATGGTTAAAAAGGAAAACCACTTTTCTCTCTCTGTTTACGCACAGGAAAGGCAGAGGGGGGAGTTGTTCGCTCTCTGGAAAATAGGAGAAGGCGCCTCGTCTCAACCGACGCGATGCAAGGCAAAGGACGCGACCCAAACGAGAAGACGCGTTGATAGGAGAAAGGACGCATTGTTTCTCAGTGTATAAAAGGGGATACGATCCCCGTTGTAAATCTCTGTTCGATCAATCAATAAGAACACTTCATTCTTAACACGTTATCAGCGATAGACTCTGCCCTGAGAGAAGGTAGGCAAACAATCTCTTCGATTCCACCGAGAGAATGGCATACCAGGGAGGTTCTTTGGGAGATGGCCATCCAGTTTTTCGCTTCAACCGAAGGATGCCCAACGCCGGCCACCGTGTTGCTCCAGGGATGAACGGCTGGACTCCTAGACGCCCATGGATGTCGCCGTTCGTCCGAGGACCAAGGCCGGCGCCACGTCCATGGATGCGCGTCCATGGACAACACGTCGTGGGTGCCCGAAGGCCTCCACCGCCGGCGATGATGGCCCGTCGTGGGTGCCCGCGAGTTCCGCCACCGCCGCCGCCCCGTCGTTTCCGTCCGTGGTCGCCAACAACCATCCCGTCCGTCCCCACGCCGCCTCCCCCTGCATACAGGCCAGTGGAGTTAGGAAAAAATTGTCAAAATACCACTCCCCATGTGGTGGCTTCGTTAAAATGCCACTCATATCACAATGACATGAGGGACCATCTGTGTCTATGACAATGGGGTAGAGTGGTATTTTGACAAAACCACTTTTAGAGAGTGGTATTTTGGCAACTCTCCGAGTTAGCCCCTCCACAGTACAACCCAATGGAGCCCTCCGCTCCCCCCGGCTTCCCGTCGAGGCCGGCGACCCCGTTCCCTTACCGGGTTCCGGTGAGGGGAGGGGACTCAATGCTCTAAATCAACAATGAAGGAGAGGGGGGAAGGGGAAAAGCATTGGACGGGAAGGCGGCGCGCTCGCATTCCAGTGCGCTGGAAGCACCGACGGCCATTGGCCGGCACCGGAGGCGGGCGCCGCATGTGCCTGCCTTTGACGAGCCAGCTGGAGCCCAGACGCCAGCGGCGCGCTTGCGCTTGCCTTGGCGAGCCAGCTGGAGGCCGATGGCGGCGGCAACGCTAGATGGCGCAGGCGGTGGCGCGAACACATCACGCTCAAGGAGCAAGCCACGGGCAACACGGTCCTAAAGCGAAGAGCTCAACGAGGCCTATTAATTTTCCCCAAACCGGATTCCCTCTCCGAAGCATGGGTGGGCGATGTCCACCCTTATCCTCTATGTGTTTATTCGTTTTAGTCCCTCAGCAATGTAGAAATCACGTATATGTGTTTTGTGTGCATGACTGAAAACAAGAAATAGGCAAATTTACCCCAGTAGGTAAATTTTACCTTGTACTCAGTATACACGTGTATGTAGTATGTATTTAACCCCTGTAGTTCGGTGAAATACATGTATGTGTAAGAAAAACATGTAATCGTGATTAATAAAGTGCTGTGTTATATATAATTGGATCCCTGAAGTATGATTCCATTATATTCAGCATTTTGTATTGCTTTTAGACCCTTGAAGATTGGTTTGATTGGAATATTTGACACATTCGTTTTAGGGACTTAAAAATGTATTTACATATATTATATGTTCCAAATATTAATATCCTATAGATATTAAATTCATATAATTTAATATATAATATGTTCGAAGATATGTTATATACAATAACCCTAAGATATTAAAATATTGTTTATGTTCATTAAAATTGTCCCAAAGACAATATATGATTCTGATTGTTATATTAATATCCGAAGATTTTGATATACAATATTATAATATCTAAAATGCATTTCTTTATGCATAGTCATTTTTGGCGTATTTTTTTAATGCCCGAAGGCATATTATTTAATTTTCTTGAAGAAAATTAATGGCAATACATGTTTTACATATAGGAAATGGCTGACTTAAATAAAAAGGAATTTGCCGAACTTAACATCAATGGTAGTAATTACCTAACATGGTCAATGGATGTTAAGATCAATCTTCTTTGCCGTAATATTAGTGCGACTATAGAAGCTCCTGTTGAGAACGCACTAGCCATTCCGGCACATTATAAATATGCAGCATTACAGTACCTACGCCATCATATTCATCCCGACTTAAAATCTGAATATATGATGGAAGAAGATCCCTTAGTGCTTTGGAACTCCCTGAAGGAGAGATATGATCAACAACGATCAGTTATATTACCCGAAGCACAAAGGGAATGGAGCCTTTTACGGTTCCAGGATTTTAAATCTGTAGCTGCATATAACTCTGCATTACATAAGATAATCTCTAAATTGAAATTTTGTAATAAAGAGATTACCGATGCAGAGAAAATTGACAAAACCCTATGTACTTTCCATCCCTCTATGCTGATACTGCAACAGCAGTATCGTCAGCATAATTATGAAAAATACTCTGAGCTAATTTATACTCTGCTTCAAGCAGAAAAACATGACGAGTTGCTTATGAAAAATCATAACAATTGTCCGACCGGTTCAATGCATGTGCCTGAAGCACATGCAAATACTCAGAGGAATGGCAACGGCCATTTTAAAAATAAAGGGAAATGGAAGAAAAATAGGGGACGTCAAAATAATGGAATGGATAAGAGGAATTCTTTTTCTAAAAAGGATCAGGGCAACAAAGATCAAATTTGCTTTAGGTGTGGTACTAAGGGACATTGGTCTCGCAAATGTCGTACTCCTAAGCATTTGGTTGAATTATATCTTAAATCCATTGGAAAAGGCAAGCGACAGCCAAGAGAAGCTGAAGCTCACTTTGCTACAACGCTGAAGCGACTACAAGTGTTGGAATACGGATCTTCTTCCAAGTCTTGATGAGAAGAATGGTATCATTAATACCGATGGTATTATGGATACCAAAGACATGATCGTGGAATTCCAATCTCAAGATCTGTTTGGTGACACCATTTAGTGTGTCATTACCAAATTTATGTATCAGCCTACCTACAATGTAATAAGTAGCTTAAGTTCCTATAGAACTACCTACTATGTAATAAGTAATTTAAGTTCCTGTAGAACTTTGCTCATAGAGAGCATCTACCATTTATGTAAAACTATATATGTATTGTCTATGTACTAGATAAATTTTATATTAATTCCTGTAGAATTAATATCTTGTCTATCATTGATTATAGATCATTGTACGAAGATCAGATGGAGAAAGAGCTTTGTCTCGTGGATAGCTGTACCACTAATACTATTTTAAGGGAAACTAAATATTTCCAAACTCTTACTAAAAGAAAAGGAAATATTATGACCATCGCCGGAAGCGATGCATTTATTATTGGTTCTGGAAGAGCCATAGTTGTTCTCCCTATGGGTACTCAAATTATAATTGAGGATGCACTTTTGTATCCCGAATCTAAACGTACCCTATTAAGTTTTAAAGATATTCACGCCAATGGTTTCCATGTGGAGACTTGTAGTGAGAACGGAAAAGAATTTCTGTTCTTAACTAAAATTCATGGATGCGAAAAACAAGTGGTTGAAAAGCTTCCTTCATTTTCATCTGGTTTGTACTACACGCATATTAAACCCGAACCATATGTTGCGTTAAAAACTATATTTAAGAATCTTGACAAGTTCAAGATTTGGCATGACCGTCTTGGTCATCCAGGTTTGGGTATGATGCGTAAAATCGTACAAAGTTCTGTTGGCCATAATATCAAAGGTTCTGATTTCCCGAGACCTGAAGATTTTATGTGCATTGCTTGCGCAAAAGGGAAATTAATTTTAAGGCCATCATACCTTAAAGTGAAAAATGAACCACTGAATTTCTTAGAAAGAATTCAGGGTGATATATGTGGACCTATACAACCCTTATCAGGGCCATTTCGTTATTTTATGGTACTCATTGATGCATCTACAAGGTGGTCTCATGTAGTTTTGTTGTCTACAAGAAACCATGCTTTTGCTAAATTAATTGCCCAAATCATCAAATTAAGAGCCAATTTTCCTGAAGAAAAGATTAAAAACATTTGTCTGGATAATGCTGCTGAATTTAGTTCAAAAGCATTTAATAATTATTGCATGGCTCTGGGCATTAATGTAGAGCATTCTGTACCATATGTCCACACATAAAATGGCTTAGCTGAATCTTTGATTAAAAGGATTAAGCTCATTGCTAGGCCTCTTTTACAGAACTGTACGCTACCAACCAGCTGTTGGGGCCATGCGGTTTTACATGCTGCCGCATTAATCCAAATCAGACCAACTGCATATCATATAGCTTCCCCATTACAAATGGTACGTGGAAATGAACCAAGTATTTCCCATCTCCGAAAATTCGGATGTGCTGTGTATGTACCAATCTCACCACCTCAGCGTACACAAATGGGTCCTCACCGGAAGTTGGGGATCTATGTGGGGTATAATTCTCCGTCAATAATAAAATACCTAGAGCCACTAACGGGATCTATTTACGACTAGGTATCGCTGATTGTATCTTCGATGAAGATAATTTCCCGGCATTAGGGGGAGATAATAAGTACCACAAAGAATGCCAGAAATAAATTGGGATGCCGTGGGCATTCAATCTTTGGATCCACGTACTAATGAATCTGAACTGGAAGTTCAGAAGATTATAAATTTGCAATATATTGCAAATAATTTGCCGATGCATTCTTGACCATAAGGGTGTAACTAAGTCGCATATACTGCAGCTAATGCACGGAGAGAGTGGAGGTACCTAGAAAACCACTCCTACCCCTAATGCTAGAAAGAGGGGGAGAGCTTCGGTTGTAAGGGATTTAGTTCCGAAAAAGCGCTCAAAGAAACAAAAATCCCCTACAGATTTACCACCAAAGTCAGTAAATGATAATCAACCTAAAAAGGTAATGCAACTAGCAGTTGTAACTCGACCTGAAGTTGAGGATCCCAACAAGAATGTGCGCACAAATACAAATGTTGGGACATCGGAACACTTGAACTCTATTTTGGGAAATAAGGAGTTCGAAGATATAAACGAAGAGATCTCAATCCATTATGTTAATTCAGGAGAATTATATAAAAGAAATGCTACAGTTGTCGACATTTATTTTGCTTCTAATATTGCTAAAACCCTTCAGCTGGACCCTGAACCCAAGTCCATGGTGAGTGCGAGCGCTTCAGATTGGGTCGATGGAAGGAGGCAATAGAAGCGAGTTGAGCTCATTGAATAAAAGAGAGGTTTTGGTCTGTTATACCAACTCCTCCTAATGTTTTCCTGTAGGAAACAAATGGGTTTTCATCCGTAAAAGGAATGAAAATAATCAAGTGGTGAGATATAAAGCGAGGCTCGTAGCACAAGGGTTTACAATGACCGGCATCGATTATGATGAGACATACTCTCCTGTTATGAATGGAATAACGTTCCGATATTTAATTTCACTGGCAGTAAATTTGAATTTGAAAATGCAGTTGATGGATGTAGTGACAGCATATTTATATGGGTCCTTTGGATTCGACATATATATGAAAGTCCTGAAGGGCTCAAATTACGAATCCCAAAGTTAATCGCAACATGTATTGCGTCAAATTGATTAAATCATTATATGGTTTAAAACAGTCGGGTAGAATGTGGTACAACCGACTAAGTGAATTCCTCCTGAAGAAGGGATACATTAATAATGATGATTGTCCCTGTGTTTTCATTAAGAAATCATCGAAAGGATTTTGTATCATCTCTGTATATGTAGATGATCTTAATCTGATTGGAACCACAGAGGAAATTAAGGAAGCTAGCAATCATCTTGTGACGGAGTTTGAAATGAAAGATTTGAGTAAAACCAAATTTTGCTTAGGCAATGACTTCAAAGCACTTCCGGAAGGAGTCCTTATTTACCGATCGCCTATATCCGAGAAGATATTGGAGAAATTTAATATGGATAAAGCTCATCCATTAAAACCCCTATGGTCGTAAGGTCACCGATAGAGATAAAGATCCATTTAAACCAAGGAGTGATAATGAAGATATTTTGGGACCTGAAGTTCCATATCTTAGTGCAATTGGAGCACTAATGTACCTTGCAAATTGCACCAGGCCGGATATTGCATTTGCAGTTAATTTATTAGCTAGGTTTAGCTCAGCACCAACCAAAAGACATTGGGCTGGTGTTAAACATATTTTCAGATACCTCCGAGGTACACAAGATCTTGGTTTATTCTATAGGAAAAATCAAGAAATGACCATGGTGGGATACACTGATGCTGGCTATATGTCAGATCCCCACAATGCCAGATCTCAGACTGGATTTGTATTTCTCTATGGTGGAACGGCTTTTTCATGGAAGTCTTGTAAACAGACTTTAGTGGCCACTTCTACTAATCATTCTGAAATAATCGCATTATATGAAGCTTCACGTGAATGTGTGTGGCTTGAGAATGATTAACCACATAGAGAAATCATGTGGAATTAATCCATGTGGCACCCCCATAATTATTTATGAGGATAATGCAGCTTGTATAGCTCAAATGCAATCAGGTTATATAAAGAGTAATATGACTAAGCATATTGCTCCCAAATTCTTTTATCCTCACGAACTCCAGAAGAGTGGTGAGGTTAATATTTTGCAAACTAAGTCTTGCGAAAATTTAGCTGACTTATTCACTAAGTCTTTACCTACTTCTTTGTTTCAAAAATATGTTCATGGAATAGGTATGAGACGATTGCGAAACTTGCGAAATTCAGGGGGAGCTAATCTCTAAATATAACTAGATTTGTATTTGATAAATACATGATCCTTTTTACCCAAGGGGGAGTGTTACAATTAATTATTTATTAATCAATGATTAAGATAATTAAGTTAATGGTTAAAAAGGAAAACCACTTTTCTCTCTCTGTTTACGCATACGGGAAAGGCGAGGGGAGTTGTTCGCTCCGGAAAATAGGAGAAGGCGCCTCGTCTCAACCGACGCGATGCAAGGCAAAGGACGCGACCCAAACGAGAAGACGCGTTGATAGGAGAAAGGACGCATTGTTTCTCAGTGTATAAAAGGGGATATGATCCCCGTTGTAAATCTCTGTTCGATCAATCAATAAGAACACTTCATTCTTAACAGTCAGGAAACGAAGGCACCTTGGCGTGGCAGCTCTTCTAGGCTAGGAGATCAATCAATTGTTTTATGATTTGTGTCGTAGAAAGGGTAAGAGCAAAGTTTAAAGAAAGTAGCAGTTTACCTTATCATATAATTTTAGAAAGAGTAAATTGCATTTTTGCCCCTTAAAGTTGGACGGAAATCTCACTTGGCTCCTTAAACTTTGTTTTGTGTCATGTGACCCCTCAAAGTTGTTTCTGTATACCACAAAGCCCCCAAAAAGTTGGATTTTGTTGCACCACAATCCCCGAAAGTTGGCTTTGGATGCTGAAAAAAATTAACCTGCAAACAACTTCAAAGGGCTGGTTAACACAAAACAAAGTTTAAGAGGCAAAGTGAGATTTTCGTCCAACTTCAAGGGGCAAAAGTGCAATTTACTCATTTGATTCGAAATGATCTCAGGACTATACACAGGAGGCGATGCCTCGTTGTTGTTCAGATATGAAACCCAATCGGCTGGTCTCCAAATTCCAAACAATCATCCCAATCGTGTTGGTCTCAAACTCCATCATCCCAATCGAGGCGCCCAAGCGGCGAGGCGCACGCGGGGCGGCGATGGCGGCGAGTTGGAGGAGACGCACGGGACGGCGGCGGTAGGGCAGCGGCGGCGAGGCGCTTAGGCGGCGGCGGCTAGGAGAAACCCTAGCCGCCCAGAGACAGAGTGACTGAACCGCCGCCACGTACGTCCTTATGAACATTGCATGGACCAAAGCTTACCAAAAAAAAAAAAAAGCATACAAAAAAGCTTTTTTTTTTATGAACATTGCATGGACCAAAGCTTACAAAAAATACATGTTAGGTAAGAAAAGCAAAATATTGTCTGACTATTAGCACCAGCACACTGTCCGACCTATCTAACCACGTGCAGGAGGCATTGAAAACATTGAAAATCCATGCTCTAAAACACGTGTTGAGCTAAAACAAAGAAATGCATTGCGAAACCAAACATGATTATAATTATTAGTTCCATAATTATAAAATTATAACTCATAATAATCTCATAATTATTACGCATAATTATTGAAATAATGACATGTTTAAATGCATTGTCTGGCTGAAGGGATCGCGCAGCCCCGCCTCCATTATTGATCAGGAATGATAATAAAAAAATGTATATATTACATGGCCTTGAAAATATGAAATTAGATAGGAATAACAAACTTGCAAAGTGGAAAAATACAACCATGTAAACAGATATATCTTGAGAGAGTATGCAATTTGGGCGAGATTGTGAGATGGCACTTGAAGTTGAAGACCCAGGTTCACATTGCATAGAAGCATTTGATTTAAAAAGTAAGATCTCATCCAATTAATGCCGAGCTAGAGCAAATCAAAATAGAATGCTACTACCTCCGGTCACAAAAACAAATCGCCATTTGACTTTTAATCATGTCTTTGACCATTCGTCTTATTCAACAAATTATGTAAATTATCATTTATTTTGTTATAATTTGTTTTATCATTAAAGGTACTTTAAGCATGATTTATATTTTTGTATGTTTGCACTAAAATTTTAAATAAGACGAATGGTCAAAGACGTTTTCAAAAGTCAACGGCGACTTGTTTTTGTGACCGGAGGGAGTACCATATTCCATATTGACTATCTAAAACAAATGTATAATTATGTTTGGCAAATATTGGTCTATAACTGATTTTGTAAAGAAATGAAATGGGTGTTTCTGCAATACTTCATATATACAAAAAAAAAAGATGCAAATCCAATTGTGGCGAGGATAATATAGTCTGTCAGCAACATCTGCCGCACCCTTGTACATGTGAAAAAAAAACACACAAAATGAGATTGATTACCAACTAAAGAATAGAAAGGAGAAAAAGATCATAATTCATACAAACAATGGCTCTATGGAGTGGGAAAAATGCATGGAAAAAAGACACGTCATTTACCTTCACAGTAACTTGTAACCCTGCTGCAAAAAGTTCCAAGAAATAGGTGCAGTAAACGGTGGCACAAACGTACTGTAGAATGAAAATTGTGGATATCCCGAATCCCGGCCATGAGAATTAAAACCAAATGAACAGGAGTGGTTGGACACATGATCAGATAAGTTAACCAATGATATCTTTAAGAGCATATTGTCTACAACAGATAATATGCACCATTCTTGAACCGAGATGAAGAGAGTTAGTTGAACAGAAGTGATGTCTATCTATCCTAGATGAATTCGAAAGTATAAGTTACTGTCTCCCTCCTTTCCTATAAATTTGAAGTATACACCGTAGATCAGGCAACATAAATCTCCATTCAGTGTAAAGTGCTTGGGCATTCAACTCATAGTGCATAGCCAACCTAAAACCTAGAGTTGGCTTACCTATGCTCATGAAGGACGTGCACTGAACTAAATATTGACCCAAATGCTAAGCATATATCAGTCTTCCTAAAAATAGATATGTAGATGTCAACAAACAATAAGCTATGAAGATAAATAATCTTGATGCAAAGAAACCACCAAAAAATTTGACCAGAAGTCTTGAAGTGTTAAAAGGCCAATAATAAACAGCTTTATATCATAGATATGAACTGAATAAGCTAAGCAAAGACTGGAGGGAAAAACAGAGGTTAGCTATAACAATAAGCCTAAAAATTGAAAATGGTACATATAATCTAGCTATAAAAAGAGAAACTATATATCTCCATTTTTTTAGAAGGCTAATAGCTTGACAACATGTGTAGGGAACATGAAACATTTCTTACGCAGAATGAATGTAATCAGTTCATGGAGACCTCATAAAACTGAATGTTTCCCCTTACATTCCTGTCTGAAATTCTAAGTAAAACAAACCGAAAAGCACCATGTCATACAAAAATCAGATTAATACAGTTCAAAGAACCAAGCAAAAATATTTAGGCAGAGAAAAAGTGACCAATATAAAAGGGTATTTCCATTAAGCCCTAGAATCTCTTGCAAAGACTGGAAAAGGATAGTCCCATAGTTGCAAACTCCTAGTTTTGATCTGAGATTTTGTTCAACAATATAAGGTTGAAGGTAAAGACCCTAACCATAAAATATGCCTACAATAAATGCAAGCATAATTGTAAAGGATATCATGCCTTTCACCTAGCAACATTAAGTCCCTGAACTTCCCCCGGCAAAAAACCAAGCACAATGCACATGCATAGATGAATGAGGATACTAAAGAAAGCATCCACACCAGTTCTATAATTCACCATTTTGTGTTGCACAATTAGTTCTAATTATTTTGTTCCGTGCCCATTGGTTGAATTTGAACTATTAGATGAGAACACTATCTCATAGAAATTTGTAAACGACCGAATGTTAGGTCTTCGAGACAACTCTTGCTACTCCCATTTGATTAGGCCTGACACTGCAGGAAAAAATCATATAAACATTGTTCCTCTTCATGGAGGTCTGTGTCTCAAGCTTCCTCTGCGGAACAAGTGGAGATGATGGCCTGCAAGGAAGGAGTGGCTTTGGCTGCAGATTGGATCAAACAGCCTTGCATTTTTTAATCTGACTGTGCTACCTTCATCAGCTTCATCAACAAGAAGGATAGCCGCCCCAGGTGGTATGCTCTCTTATCAGATATCCGGGGTGCTGCCCAACTATTGCCAGAAGCTTGTTTTAAACATGTCCGGAGAGATTGTAATCGGGTGGCTCATGCTTTAGCTCAATTAGCGAGGAGGTCCAAAGAGTGTTCAGTGTTGCGGTTTAATTTTCCAGATTGTATTAAGGACTTGGTCCTAACTGAGTGTATTAATCCTCTCTAATTAATTTAAGCCTTTATCGCAAAAAAAAATTAAAATTAAAACTGCTATAACACAGGTAAGCAACAGCAATCATAGGAGAACATGAGAGCAGTAACAATCCTAGGAGAACATGTGAGTAGCAGCCATACTAAGTGTAGAATCTTTTAATCACAAAGCACAGTTCAAAGAAAACAGAGGACAATCCCAGGAGAACCTTCATTTGTCTGTTGGGTTTTTTTTATAGTTTCTAATATTCGTGGACTCCGAAACAATGTAGATAAGAGAAAAGGCAAACAGAATACAACAAAAAAGAAAGTAAGACTGGTAGTTCATGTAGGACGCATTGAAAAAATAGTGAAATAAATAAAATTATTCGATCTGATATACATTAAAGGAACGTAAAGAAAAGGCACCATGCTTCTCCAATGGCATAAGAAATATATGTACACTTTTTCTGTTTGGCTAATGCATTCAAAATCGGAAAACAACTTTTAAGGGGTACTTGAAGAATAAAGAATCTAACGTAACATATGTACTGAAGCATTCTTACTTTTTAAAAAATCCCTTGTCGCAGTTCTCCAACCCATGTGAAGCCTCTCTTTTTATTCCATGTAACTGGACATATGAAATAATGGAAAACTAACCATACAATCAGTACCGGTTGCAAAGATGGCAATTCTTCTTTTCTTAAAAAAAATAGGATCATATAAATGAAACTAAGTTATAAAGGTGAGACCTGTCATTTAGGTTAACCATCATTTTTTTTAAGGGTAAAAGACATACATGCCACTGTAGAGTCCCCTTTGGACAGAAATACCATCGTAGAGATCGAAATATCTGAGACGCCATTATAAAGTTCAAAAATGTGCACATATGCCATTATTTGGGCTGGGAGGGAATTTCGGACGAAATACACATGGAAATACGGTTTGAAATACGGTCTGACATATCGGACCTACATGTCATACCTCCTATTCATCTTCTTCCTCCTCCTCCTCTCTCTCTCTCCCTCTCTCCCCGAGCGCGCCTCCCACCCCCTCCCCAAGCTCGCCGCCGGCCCTCTCCACCGAGCTCATGCATGCCCTCCCCGCCTCCCAAGCTTGCCTGGCCCCCCCCCCGCCTCCCAAGCTCGCTGCTGCCCTCCTCCTCCCGATCTGCCTCTCTCTCTCAGTGCAGTGCGAGCCTGGGGAGGAGAGAGGCCACGGCGAGCTCGGGGAGGAGGCCTGTGATGGCGAGCTCAGGAAGGGAGGAGGAGGCAGCAGCGATGGCGAGCTCGGGAGGGGAGGAGGCCGAGCGAGCTCGGGGAGGGAGGCCATGGCGGTGGCGAGCTCGGGGGAGGGGAGGCCGCGGCGAGCTCGGGGGAGGGGAGCTTCCGTGCGATCGGGGAAGGGAGAGGAGCAGTGGAGAGAGAAAGAGAGGAGAGAGAAGAGAGGGATGGCTAGAGGTGGAAGAAGGCTAGAGGGGATGACATGTGGGCCCCGCTCGTCAGATGTATTTTGGAATGTATTTTCAGCTCATATATCCCCAGTACTCTGCATAATGGCATATGTGCACATTTTTGAACTTTATAATGGCGTCTCAGATATTCCGATCTCTACGATAGCATTTCTGTCCAAAGGAGACTCTACAGTGACATGTATGCTTTTTACCTTTTTTTGAACTAAAAGCTGCCAATAATAACAATGAAGAAGATGGCTTTACTCTAAAAAGGGGTGCCATTGAACCAAGAATGACCTAACACTGGTACATGTCAAAAGTGAAAAGCATATATATGTAAACTATAGCAAAATATATCATACTTGTAGTGCTTCAGAGAATTTTGCATGCATAGTCACACACATCATGAATTTATTGAAATGAAATAGTATAACTGCTAACACTTGGCAATTTAAGTACAATGAACAACACAGAAATGCTTAAGGTTGTGTGCCTTGGCTGTGAGAGTGAACAATGATGAAATATTAGTCATGAATGTGCTCCAAGTGAACCAAAAAAATGGTTAAGACAAAATTTCCATGCATTTGATATAGGACAGCTAGATATTTATGTGCAAATCAAACCATTCCAACCTATGTGATTGACAAAATATCCCCATCAATATTTTAAACGAAAGTAATGCATACAGGTATTCCAACTGATCTTACAAAAATATTGATTTCTGGAAAAGAATATTACCATATGCACTGTTTGCAATTGCCGCCTCAACAGCAAGCAAGTTGTCATAACAGCTTCTCATATCTGCCATATCCTGAAGAATTTTGAAACAGGTAAAGTTTTAACAGTTTTAAAGGAAATGTTGTTTAGAACCTAAGCTCTACTGTTGATAAATATCGCCACATGTTTCCTCATATTTTGTAACTACTTAATTATAGATACCTCTCTTTCAGTGATTGAATTTTCAATAGCTAAAAGCTAAATTGACCCTTGGGAATTTAGAACCAGCCACTCTCTTGTCAGGTTAAAAAGAAACCTAAAGTCTGCCAACAAAAACCAAACAGTTGGAGGCAAAACCAAACCAGACCTGATAGACTGACCCCTTCAGATAAATTCATAAAATTTCAAGTGAAATTTAGCCAAGCAACCATGTTAATAGAAAATCAAAGGAATTCATCTAATAGTTATATGAAACTCTGCTCATGAACAGAGTAAATGAGAGCAAACGCGATCAACCAAAATTCTCACGATTTTCAAGCGGAAACCAAACAATGCCCAAGTGTGCCACCAGGGAACAACACCAATCGCCTTCCGAGCATCAACAATCTCCCGCATATGGTTCGTGCTGAAATGGAGCATACATCCTAGCCTACTCGACGTACACAGGGAAATTCGGAAGCAATTCGCACGGCAGGGAAGGCTCCAGACCCATGCACCAGCTCCGATGAAACCATCGGCCATCGCGAGCGGCAACACCCAGCATACCGATCTGCACAACCCACACATGTGCGCTGCAGATCGGACGACGTCTCAACACCGCTCGCTCACGAGATCTCCACATCACCCCCCAAGTCGCAACGAAGCTTCTGCAGTGACGACTTCATCCCACCCGCTCGCTCGCGAGATCTCCGCATCACCCCCCAAGTCGCAACAAAGCTTCTGCAGCGACCTTCATCCCTATTCCCTCCCCCACGGATGAGGCACACCGCCGGAAGTGTAAAGTACAGGAGATCAATGCATGGTTACAGAGGGGAAGCAGCTGCTGACCTCGCAGCCCTTCTGCAACAGCTTCAGCCTCACCCATAGCATGGCATTCCTATACCATGTTGAGAGGAGATTGTTACCATGCTAGAAAACAAATTACTGCAATTTATTATAGAGAAAACATTATTACGTTGAAAATAGCCAAACAGCAACTATATCTCAAATGAGTCATTTCAGTAGCCGTGCACCTTGATGCAGGAATAAAAAATTAAGCATTCCGTTGGAGAGATATGGCCTAAGAAATTTTTTTGGCGAACAATACTAAACGCATTGTACACCGTGCTGGAAAATAGCATGTGTATTGTGCAATGCATGTTAATTTAAACATGAGAAATATTTTCACATCAGTAAATGTCAAATTTGGTATCAGAAAGGTGAATCGTAGGTAGACAAACCATTTTTTAAAATCTCAGTGAGAATAAATTGTAACCTGTAAGTGAAACATTATTGTTGAATTTCCTATAGAAAAATGTCACAAACAGTTGAACCCAACTGTGACCATAGAACAACATGATTCTGGACAGAAGAATGATATCGATGGGTATGAACATACCATGAAAATAATGATCGAAAATGCCATAGCACGCTTAAAAAAATCTGAAGTAGATGAAAATACACAAAGACAGGGAGAGGGAAGGAGAGGGAGTGAGCATAACCTATTTCTATTCCTTGAACAAAGCTCGAAGCTAGTTCATGTGATGGTCGTTTCTATGAGCAAAGAGGATAGAATTTCATCAGATTTGGCGAGGACTCAAAGCAGAGAGGAACCATTTTTACCAAAATAAGAAACTATGGATGGATGACCAGGCAATCTCTATAATGCCACCTAAGTGCAGATGTTAGTGTGTTAGAATGCAATTGTCACGGTAAAAGTGAATAATTTTTAAGAAAGTAAAATATTGTACTATGGCATGATCTTTTTGAACATTGCTGGAAGCAGCGTAAACCATAGAAACAAATAACACAACTCTAATTGCAATCAGAACCTGAAGAAAGTAGTCCTATGGACAATTTAACGGAAATATTTCGATTATGACAGAATTTGTTTGAACATGGACGAAAATATTTTTCTTAAGCAACCTAATTCATGAAAATAAAAAGCAATCCACTCATCCTACATAACATGCACTGAATAGTGATATAGCTATGCATTTTAATAATTAAATTCAGATGACCCATATAAATTCAAAGAACAAATCATCAATTTACATGTATATGCGCTTTTGAATCAAAAAACAGTGAGAAGTGAGACAGCAAAATAGCCACATGACAACAGTTGAAAACAACTTCATGTAATAAGAAATCTGTTTACCTGAAAACTGAGGTGAGAGAGAGAGAGCTGGTGAGGGAGAAGCAGCGAGGAAAAAGGAGAGGGAGAGCAGGTGGCAAGTAAGAGCCTGCAAATTCAGTGTTATTGATATATACATGTTTTGCTACAAAAGAATAGGGACATATTGCTGCACGTAAGGTTCGACAAAATGCATAAATAAATATATGAAAAATAGGTGACAAAGGTCAGTTATAGTTTATCTATTTCTTTTAACATGTTAGACTATTTAGATTTCTAAGTTCCAGTCTATGGTTTTCAAACATTTTTTGAGTGGATTATATATATCTATAACCTTTATACAATATATCAAGTGGAATCTAACTATGAACGAAACAAAGGCATGAGATGACTCATAGCAAGAATACTTTTCCATTACTTACCCAGTGGAATAACAAATATTGTTTTAGATCTTTCAAAGAACAACCCAAACACGATCAATCTGAAAATTTAGAATTTTGCAATTAGAACTATGCAAAGAAATTGTTGCAGCAAAAGAAAATGCAGGGGAGTCGCCCGGAGATCGTCGCTGCTGAGGAGTCAACGCCTCGCCGCAGCCCTAGATCGAAGCCGCTGGGAGTCGCCGCCTCTGCTGATGCCGGAGCCATGTGTTGCTAGAGCTGCCATCGTACCCTTGCTGGAGCACCTCAGTCGTGCCCTTGCCGCCCACTCCGCGAAGCTCGTCGGAGCCGCAAACCACTGGATCCACCGCCGGAGTCGCCCCGTTGCCGGAGTAGCCGCCGCCGGGGAGAACTACGCCGCTGCCTGAGCCCTACCCTCACCGCCCGCTTCTGCCCTGCCGTGCCCTGCCGCCGCTTCTGGTCCAGATAGGTAGAACGGTGCAGTGCGGGAGGGCGAGGGAAAGAGGCAGAATGCCAGAGAGGAGAGCGAGGGGCTGCGAGAGGGGGAGAGAGAGAGGGCGGGACTGAGGAGCGACGCCGAGGAGCGGCGCCGCCGCCGCTAGGGTTCACCCGTGCTGAGAGGGAGGTGGTGGGGAGAAGAAGAGGCCGGCCCGGGAGAGCACGGGGCCGGCGAGCAAGAAGAGAGGAGAGGCAAGGGTTTGGCTCGAACGGGAGCACAGTGCGGAGGGAGGGGAGAGCAGCTGGCGGTGGCGCGATGGGGGCAACGTCTGTAGAGGAGGAGGCGACGACGTGGAGGGAGGGGGAGAGCACTTGGTGGCGGTGCTTCAGGTGGGGAGGAGAGGAGCGACTACGGCGTGAGGAGGAGGCGAGAGGGGATTAGGGTTAGGGGCTGGGACGGGAGGGTCAGGAGGACGTGGATGTAAAAATATGAAAGTTAGGGGTCATTTGTGACAACGCGGCTAAGGGTCCCTCCAGTACCTACATGGACGGCGGGTTGATTATCGAGAGCTCAAAGGGTTGCCTCCAGTACCTCGCTGTTTGATGTAACGGACAGGAAAAAAAACGGACGACGTGGCCGCAGCGAGGGGGAAAACGCCACGTATCGGGAGGAGATGCCCTCAACTCCCTCTTGTATATAGACTAGCAAATATGCCCGTGCGTTGCAACGGGAGAAATATAAATGCTCGCATGCCAATAATCAATTATTTTTTCTCACATAATCATAGTCACACAGTAATATCTTCTTCAATCCGTTTCAACAAATATATCTTTTTAAAGGATGAATATTCATAAAAAGAAGTGATATTAACAATTTTAGTAGGCTCTGACCTTAAGAATAACCTGATGATGGTGGTTTCTCCTTTGGCGGAATAACTTGATGATGGCGGTTTATCCTTTGGCCAGAAATAAAGACATGATTAACCTGACAAAATTTAGTATGGGAAATCCTGACAATTGCAAAAGGAAGCTGCAAGCACAACGATTACCTAGCAGGCCATCTTTTGCTGGAACAAAAAGGTAACTTAGGATGTGTCATCAGGTCAAGACATGCAGCTCAATCATTCAAAGGATGTAGGCCATCATTCCATTTGTTTATTTGTAAAATTTGCAGATGTGATTGCAAAGCAAGACAGGGCAGGTTCACATGCATACCAAATTTTTTGTGACCGCAAGGATGATCATATGGAGTTATCAGACACAAAGCTACAAGTGAAAAGGAGTTGGTACCTGCACTTTTCACTGGCACACACAAACCTTTTCAAATTCATCCTACCTATTAAGTGATGACTGCCATGAAGGAGCAAAATCAGTACCCTTGGCGACAAAGATTTCAAAATCTGCAGAATTACACATTGTCAGTAAGTACCGACAAAAATATCAGTTGGGAGTCCTAGGGTTCTTAAAGTGTTCTTGTTGATCATTCTGGCACACACACAAGTCTTGCCAAATAAACTAATTATATACTTCCTCATAAGTGGTATTAAGTCTTCCACTCGTGAGACATTTGTCAAAGTTCAAATTTAAAAAAGCAGAATTACACGACACATAAATAGAAGCAAACTGAAACTGAAGAATTATATAAGGTTCAGATGTGATAAGACTTAGTTGGATAAAATAGAATCATAATTATGAAATTAAATGTGTTCTTAATACAATTTCTTGGTCACTGTTTATTCTTACTTGCACTATCATATTACGCATTCAACTCAATGTCACACTACACGCTACGAATAGCATTGTGCAAAAAAAAAACTTAGTTGTGGCGTGCACATCAGTTTCAACATTACATATTGCTCACTACTGACAACTCTCAAATAATCAAACCAAACAAATCTTGTCACTATTAATCTGAGTCATAGTGACAGTAAGCATTGTCAGGATGCAATAATTAAACCGAATAATATTCAAGTACAATGGCCGATCTGGATAATTTGCCTGACTTAAGAGGCATTTTGTTGACAGTTTCACTTCTCTTTGGTCTGGTTTTATTTCCAGATTTCCGATGCTTGATTGTTCAAAAATAATTGAGTCCTTCAATGCATTAACATTCAAGCAGTGCTCTCCGCACAGAAGAACAAACTTAAACAGACATCACACAACCAACCATATCTCAAAGGAGGCTCTTACATCAGGGTTCTCAAACTCAATGAATCCATAGTGCTTGGTCTTTCATATCTGGACATATCATCGGACAGCAGGTTAAAGGTGTACAAAAACCAAAGTAGCAAACACAAACCATGTAGTACAAATGTACAATGATAGATGCCTTGCGGTTCCAGGCAATCCTAAGCCTCTTGACAGCCCCAAACTGCTGAAAGAAACCTGCAAGAACAAACAGACGGACAAACCTTCATCCCCTACCCTTATCTAAACTATACTGGTTCCTAACCACACACAGTCGGACAAACCTTGTATCTGATCCTCGTAGAAGCCATGGGGATGTACCTCATATACAGGACGATGGCCTTGTTCTCCGGCTCCTCAGGCTTGTCCTCCAGGATCCTCTTCCCACGCCCTCCTTCCAGCGGCTGCACCAATATCACAACCGCAACATAGGGAATTAGAACCAAAAGGTTAATTTTTTTCTTGTCAGTTTCGATTTCATTCAAACTTTCGGGAGACAAACGCGTACCAGGAAATCCTTCTCCTTCTCGGCGCGTGGAGTTGACGTGCGCTGCGTGAGCACGCACCTCTGGTTCCTCTTTTTCTCCCTCAGCCCCATCTCCCTCAAGCTACTCTCTTCCACGCTTCCTGAAATATCCCTACAGGAGTGCGGCGGCGAGGACAGGGACCTCCTACAGGAGTGCGGCGGCGAGGACAGGGACCAGCGAGCGCCGGCGGCGGACACGCTGGAGGAGGGGAGACCGCGCCCGAGAGATTGAGAGAAGGGGGGTCGTATTGGATCGGGTCTCGGTGGAGAGGACGGGAGAGGAGGAGAGGGAGGAGGCGGCGCGAGGGACGGCGTCGGCGACGGCGACGTTGGCGTGGACGGCGTCGTCAAGGTGGCTGGTGGGGGAGAGGGAGGCGAGACGTTGGATAAGGGAGAGGGAGGAGCGGCTGGAGATGGGAGGGAGAGAGAGACGTGAGGGTGAGGGACGCGGAGGCGGGTTTAGGGTTTTGACTTTTGAGACGGCCAAACGGCCAAACGGGAGAGGAGGCGACAGGCGAGTCGAGGCAGCAAGCTAGATCGGACGGCTGCTTTTGTTGATCCGATGGTTGTAGAGGATGACGGACAAAGAACAAAGAATCCCACCTCTCTTTAGACGAACGAAGAAAAAATACGAAGGAAGAAAAGAGAGGAAACTCTATTCTTTTTATTATTAGGTAAAGATATATGGCAACATATCTAGTGCTGAAGGTGGTTTCAGTGCTAATGTGCTAAACTCTAATCTAGACTATTGGATCAAGTTTTGAAGGTTGAGATCTAACTAACCAGATAGGTGTGAAAACATTTATGACAATGAGTTGTCTCGCACCTCAAATGTGTAAGCATTTAAGTGAGTGAGTTGGCCTTCATCTCACTAGATCTTAACCTTCAAAACTTGATCCAATGGCCTAGATTAGAGTTTAGCACATTAGCACTGAAACCACCTTTAGCATTAGATATGTTGCCATAGATATATAGATATAGATATAGATACTCCCTCCGTCCCTTGAAGAAAGTCATTGTAGAATTCAAAATTTATCTCACAAAGAATATCATCTTGTGTTATGGGTCAGACTTCTTTTATTACTCCACTCCTATCCCAAGCACCCACCACCCTCAATAGCCAATTGTTAGTCTTGCATGCACATTAATTAGGTTTCTTTTCCCAAATAAATAGGGGCACATATCTCATTTGGCTTGGATATTAGTATCTCTATTTGAATGGTAGAATGACTTTCTTCAAGGGACGGAGGGAGTATAGAGTAATATGGAGAAAAGAGATGCTAGGTGGAGCACCTAGAATTGCTCTTATAAGAAAAAATCCACATCTTTTTGAAGTTTTCCTATAATTTCACTTTGGTTCAAAAATTTCAAAACAAGATATCTGAGTATACGAAGTTATATTTTTGTTTCAGTTAGGTCCAAAATAGTACGAAGATGGTGATTTTAATGGCATGACTATCTACTCAACATAATATGTGACCATAAATGACCACATGTCATTATAATCAATAAAAAGGTAAATTAAGTTTTAGAAAATAATAAAGGAAAATAAAATTTTAAACATATAGAATCAAATAAAAACACACTGTAAAACTATAAATAAACTTAGAAAAGGTAGTAAAACATATTAGAAAGTCATAAAATTTCTAATAAGTTACAAAACAACAAAATCTAAAATCCATTTGAAAGATTATAAAATCCTTATAAAAATCTAAAATGTGTTATATAGCTATAAATTCCAGATTTATTTCAAAACACATAAAATCCTTTAAAATATATAAATATTGTATGTACTCTAAAAGTACATAAAAATAGATAAAAGAGATTAAAATACTAAATTCATTAAAAACCTTAAATTAGAGGACTAAAGGGTCGAGGAGGAGGACAAATCAAGATAAGTGAAGAAAAGCAATGGTGGAGATTTTATATTTTTACATATTTTAAATTTTTAAAAGGTTTCTTCAGATTTTATATGATTTTAAAATTGAGTTTTAGAATTTTTATTATTTTATATTTTTTGTGATTCTATCAAAGTTGCTTTTAAAGATATTTTTTATAGATTGATGGCCTTTTTGTTTTATGAATATGAATTCAATCATTTATTGATTTATAACGACAAATGGTTATTTATGGTCTCATATTGTGTTGACCAGGTAGCCATGTTATAAAACCACAATCTCTATACTACTTTGGATATAACTGAAATAGAAACACAACTTCTTGTATATAAATATCTGGTTTTGAAAGTTTTGGGTCTAAGAGAAACTTCGAATCAACTTGAACGGCCTACTTCCTCCGTCCCTTGAAGAAAGTCATTTTAACATTCAAAATTTGTCTCACAAAGAATATCATCTTGTGTTATGGATCCAACTTCTTTTATTATTCCACTCATACCCAAGCACCCACCACCCTCAATAGCCAATTGTTAGTCTTGCATGCACATTAATTAGGTTTCTTTTCCCAAATAAATAGGGGCACATATGTCATTTGGCTTGGATATTAGTCTCTCTATTTGAATGCTAGAATGACTTTCTTCAAGGGGACTAAATAAAAATTATCGTCTCGAACTCACAACGTTAAAGAGACTAAATAAATAATTACTCCAAGAACAGGCTCTTAACATCGAGTGTGTAGCCTAATTATTACCACCTTCCAAGGTCATCCATTCATCCATTTGGATTCGGATTATTGTTATTCTGATTGTCGTAGTACTCCTAGCAAGCTTTGATTTCCTTAATCTTTTTACACATGATGCGATAAAATTATACTCCTAGCTAGCTACTCCACTGGATTATTAGCTCTTAATTAACAGAAAAACGATTGACCTCCGTCGCCATCCTGCGTGCCGTGCCCGTAATGTACGCACACAAAGTCTACCAAATTAAGCCAGTTCTATCCATCGATGGGCCTACCTTGCTGGTATATTATATGTTTGTTTCGAGTTACTCCCTCCATCCCATAATAAGTATTCGTTAAGATGTTTTCTAAAAAATAAAGTAAATAATATGTAGGTGAAAATCTAAAGTAATTTTTAGTGATGGCAGAAGAATGTAGGAGTGCGTAAGAGTAATTTATGAGTACCTTTGTAATGATGATAGATAATTTAGAGGTGTGGAAGTCTAAAAAATGAGCACTTATTTCGAAACAGACTAGAACCCTCAAATGAACACTTATTGTGAGACTACTAGTATGTGACTACTGCCATTACATGCTAGCTTAGTACGGAGTACGTACTACTAGCTAGCTCCTAAACCGTGGAGGGAATAGTTTATTAAATTTAAATTTATGATATATCAGTTGCGAGCTCATCGAATCCAAAGCCTGTTGATAAGCTAGTAAGGGTTACTCCGGTTTTAGGCATGAGATCATGGGTTGCGCGATCTTGGTTAATTAAATTAATTAACTAATCCACTTCACTTCGGTTAGAGAGATGAAAAATATTCTGGGCCGACCGATACCGAAATGTTAAAACCAGGCCCAGTTAAACATTGCTTCGATCTGATTCTAGAAGATATTATCTGCAGAGGCCCATCTGTAATTCTGAACCATAAACTAAGCAGGCCAGCCCGAAACAACCCGGCCCGCACATAATATATTAGTCAGGCCGGCCTGTAGGCCCGATCAGCCCAAATGAACCCTGGCCCAGCTGATGCATATTTTCTTCCTTTCTTTTACACGGACTGTTTTCTTTTTAATTCCGCCCGAGAGAAAGAGACAGTTGCTACCCTCACTGATCGGGCCCAAATGAACCCTGGCCCAGCTGATGCATATTTTCTTCCTTTCTTTTACACGGACTGTTTTCTTTTTAATTCCGCCCGAGAGAAAGAGACAGTTGCTACCCTCACTTCAAAACACACTGGGCGCGCCGAGGGCTGCCGTGAATGTTACTGCTTACTGCTTGCACGTTTATCTATCTCGGTATTCAGTTAATAACAATAAAGATTACAGGCCAGACATTAGTGAAAGTCGTTATATCTCAAGATTACAGGCCAGGCATTAGTGAAAGTCGTTACATCTCAAGATTACAGGCCAGGCATTAGCAAAATGAAGTAGCACTCTAAAATGTTGTATTCCTCTTTTACAAATGTGGCATACATGCAAACATTCCAGTTTTCTCTTTGCTCTACTAGTACAATGCCCCTGCTTTGCAACGGACTAAAAGAGAAGAAAGAAAAACATAAATAACACGACTTATAGAAATTCAAAGCATAACCCAATAGCCTCGACAAATATTACGATTGTTAGTGAATGCTTCGTAATATTGCACCGGAACATGGCGAAATCAATAGTGCTGCCCATCATGCTTCAAAAAAGCAATCACTGATTGCCCGAACAGTTATCAACATTTCAAGAGACATTGGTAAGTATTTTTAATAACACACAAGATACAAATCATGTAGAGCGTTAATGGACAATTGGGACAAAGCTAAATCAATGCAGTCTCACGATTAATCTTCTCCAACCGATATATCAATGTGAAACACAACAGCATGGCAATAGTGCATGCTTAGCACTTAAACTCGTTGCACATATATACATGTATGACTTGACCGCCCAGCTTTCATGATTTCATCGCTGGTGTTCCCTGGCGGCGCGCCACTGCAGCAACCTCACCCACAACCACAATATAGCTGATGCTTGCGCGGAGCAAGATCGCTCCCTACAGCATGTAGGCAAGAGATCGCATGAGATTGCATCACCATTCCTACGGCATGACCTGTAAACAAAAGAGAATAACTCCGCTTGATGAACAATCTCAACACATCAAAACTATCCAGGGTGGCAAGGTATAAACAAGGGAAACACTAATGATTGAACTTGAAAGGAAACATGGGCACAAGGGCGAAGTGCCCATTATGGTTATCTTGTTTAGTTCACGTTTATACCAACCAGCACCAAGAATGTATTCCAAAAGATAACAGTGGATATTGTACTTTGCAGTCCTGAATTTGTTCAGGCAAAGGAGCACAATCAAAACCTAGTAATCCTGCAAAAGAACTGTACCACCTGACCTATTACAGGTTGGCAACAATGTCTAATTAGAGCATCCAGTCCAATGAAAGGCACATGATATTAACAGGCCACATACTATGAATCTCACCATTTTGAACCAGCCATTTGTGATATGCTCTCCCTTTCACTATGAACAACAGAACAAGACATCCATAGAGACATGTGTTCTTTCTATCCATTATGCTATGCAAGTACCGACTGAAGGCCTAATTCTGCAATGAGCATAAATTTAACATACAATAAAATAACCAAAACATGAAGATTTTTTGTACCACTACTTGAATTGGTTGTTGTTGTTTGGAAGTTGAAGATAACTAAAGTGATTTTGATCCAATCACAAATGCAGTAATGCACATACAATAGATTGCTAGCTTATGTTATCTAAGTTCAACAATAGTTCTCGGCCATGGCTTACAAAAAATTGCTAAAAAAATATCAATACTGTAAAATGGGTCATTGCTCATCTAAAGAATAAACAGCTCATCTAAAGAATAGACATTGTTTACTAAAATCAAAAGCAGCCAAGTATCTCTGCTGTAAAAAAGGCAGACATGACATTATCTGACAAAATCAACTACACTAAGAAGTAATAACCTAATGCTAATCACATTAATAAAATTTAACCATGGTAGCAATGATCTTATTCGCTAGATACTAAGGGTCAAATTTAATAAGAAAATCATGCCCAAGAGAATTATTCAATGGCCCTGCAACTCTCTACCGAGTTATTTACCAGTATGTTAATTAGATAGCATTTTTCTAGTAAGAAACTGAAAGAACAATGGTAAAGGAAAGGATTGGAAACTACTTCTTCAGTGGCCCTGCAACTCTCTACCAAGTTATAAATGAAGGGTGGCTCAAACCAATCCTCGGCAATTTCTTGTTGGCCTTCCATGGAGATGAGCAGTTTAAACTGGTAACGTAGGCCATCAGCCCAAGCAGGCAGATTCAGTGCTGCCATTAAGTAAAAAATGTTACATGCAATCCTACACAAACCACCATTAAGTGCTGCCATTAATTAAAACATCTGCTATACCATTAGGATCAATCAAGTAAGAAAAAGTTGTGACCTTTTACAGAACTTGTGGAAGATGATGAAAGGGTTGACCTCAAGCTCTGACCTGCAGGAGAAAAAAGAAAAAAATATCAACACATTAGAAACAGTGATCATTGCAAGGTCAGAGGAGACAGCCAGAGAGAACGCTGAAATTTAGATTCAGTAATTTGGCATGGTTTTCACAAATTCACTATGTCTTTACTAATCTATCCACCAAATAATATATTGCACTGAAATACATTAGAACAAAAATCATGTTCTGTACAATTTAAGATATGACTTCTAAATTTATTTTTTAAGGATCATGTTTAAGCTCCCTTGAGCCATCTATACCTGTCACTAAAAAAATAAAAAGGACAGGAAGAAACCACATGCAGAGATTTGGCTGAGTAAGGTTGAGTCATATAATAGTTACAAGACATACATGACTAAAAAATATAGCATCTGATAGCATTCAAAGAACTAAATAATAGATGCATGTAGCAATGAACAGAGTCCTAATGGCACCGACAAAGAAAGTCATCAACTTGTCATAAGAGGATCAGGAAATTTTAGAGCAGCATGTTTTGCGATGGACCATCAGTATGCAACTCTACATAACAAATGGCATGAGCAACTATATAAAATTGGTACCATGTATGTATGTGGAAATTTCCTAGAATAAATAAATAGCCTGGATTTGTTGGATCGCAACACAAATCTAAACTCCCACGGAGATGATGGAACTCCAAATTTGTGCTTACCTAGCCATGCCTAAAACCTAAACCAGTCGAGGCTATTGACTCTACACTACCAGTCTACCATAATTGCTCAATTCTAACATGAAGTGCAGCAGTGTTAAAAGAGTTTCAGAAATACAAAGCATTGAAGTTACATATTTTAAGCATGCAGATTCTAACGAGTACAAATAAACACACACATTCTAGGATGAAGGTTCTGCGATCTGCATACTAAAAAAAAGCCTAGAAAATTAGTGACATAAGTTGATGACGACAAAGGACAACATATAGCTCTGTTGAACTTCAGAAATTCGCATAACCATAATGGCATAGTGGGTTTCCAACACACACAATGCAGAACCTTCATGGCTCCAATCAGCACTTCCAAAGTATCCATGTGGATGTGTTCCTCCTAAGTTGAATTTGCATAGAATCAATATCAGATCAGGTCATTGGGCCATTTAAGCCCAACGAAAAGGATTAGTATGATCAATCCAAAAGGTGTTAGAATTAAATGTTACCAATATATACAAATGAGCTTATCTATATTTTCTCTAACCAGGATTGCATGACCTGTGCTATTTATTTTAATTTAACACTAAAAAGGACAGCAAAAACTCCAGAAATCACTTCTACGATATGTTTTTGCCAAGAAGGCAAAAAAATAACTTTTTTGCAGAAACATTGCAACCCAGTTGCAATTTTTAATAAAGAACTCTTCCGCCACTCACCAAAACTCTTTGCCACTCTCCCAAAGTACTTGCCTAATTCACAGATATCACCAAGCTAGACTTTAGCTCATTTCTTATTTAAGATTTACATTTAAATTATACATACAAATATCCCCCATTCTTTTTAGTATGTCTAGTAGGAAGATGCAATTTTAACCTATATATGAGACAATGGCTTGAAGGGAAAGGAAATAAATCAAGAAGCAAATAGGACCTGAGCTCAATGTTCAGAAAGATTTACTAATAGATTGAAACAAGCACATAGAGAAGCCGAGATATATCTTAGCTCATAAACACGCAAGGAAATGAATTCATCAAGATTTCAAGAGAAAGGAGATGGATGCAGATGATTTTTTTTTTTAAACCGACTGATTCCGGGCTCTGTGTACCCGTGAGTCGAATCGCCTTCACAATGACCACCTAATTCAGGTCCTCCCCCTCCCTTCTCCTAGGGGTGGAAACGAGCCGAGCCGAGCCTAGCTCGGCCGAGCTCGGTCAAAAACGAGCCGAGCCCGAGCCGGCTCGCTACTTTCCCGAGCCGCAAATGTGGGCTCGGCTCGAGCCAGATAACACCTCCAAGCCGAGCCACGAGCCAAAGGCATTTCACGTTCAAAATATGGCAACAAGCCGAGCCAGACCGAGCTCGGTCAGAAACGAGCCGAGCCCGAGCCGGCTCGCTATTTTCCCGAGCCCAAAAGTGGGCTCGGCTCGAGCTCGTAAACACCTCCGAGCCGAGCCGCGAGCTATTTTTCCAGCCCTACCTTCTCCCCAACCAGTGGACCAGGGCGAAGATGGTGCGGCGGTCAGAACGGCGCAAACTGGGACAAAAACATACTCAGAGAGAGAGACGGGAGGGGGGATGAAGCTACCTAAGCGGCGTTATACCGGCGTGAGGCAGTGCAGGATGCGGCACGACCTATAGCTGAATCGAAACAGTCACAACAGCGGTTCCCTTGTGCCCTGCTCGGGGAGAGAGGGGTCAGGGTGGATGAGAGAGAGATGGAGGAAGGATGGCGACAACGTTGAGGTAGGGTTCTAGGAGGAGGAGGCCGGCATCAAGCAGGCCGCTGCAGCGTTCGGCGTCTTCGATCGCAACGACAAGATAAGGGGAGGAGTAGGCAGCGTGGGAGGTGGAGGGGCGATGGACAGACCGGCGACGGTGGAGGAGGGGGAGGCGGCCTGTGGGGAGAGGATGAGGCTGCGGTGCGTGGGGAGAGGAGGTAGAGGAGAGGGAGGAAGGAAATTTCAAAGGACCCGGGTCCTTCAAACAAGTGAAGGACCCTGTCCAGATGCTTGCCACGTGTTTGCACAAATCTCAAAGCAGAGCTTCCTCTTCTTCCTCTGTCACAGCTCTCTCTTCGGCAGCCGCAAGAAGAGCAACGACGGCGGCGTTGGCGAGCTTGGCGGCGGCGGCGAGGCGTGGCGCGTTAGCTTGGCGGCGGCGGCGGCCACGCTGGGCGGCGAAGCTTGGCGGCGGCGGCGGCGACGCTTGGCGAAGCTTGCGGCAGCGGGCGTGTGTGCCATGAAGCTTGGCGAGGCGTGACGCGTGGCGAGCTTGGCGTCCGCGTCTTTGAAGCGGCAATGGGCGTGGCGAAGCGGGCAGCCTTGATCTGCAGCGAAGCTTAAGCGGGCGTGGCGCGGCGAGCTTCGGCGTCAGCGTCTTTGAGGCGGCGGCGTGGCGCGGGCGCGACGAAGCTTGGCGGAGGCGGCAGCGTGGTGCGGCGAGCTTGTCCAGCCCGCTCGTCGCCTAGCTCGTCGCCGGCCGCCACCCAGTCCGCCCGGCTCGTGGTCAGCCATTAGAGGAAAGAGAGAAGAGAGAGGAGGGGATAGGGGAGGAAGGAGGACCACGTGTTGCAATCTGGACAGGGTCCTTCACTTGTTCGAAGGACCCGGGTCCTTCGAAATTTCCTACCGAGGAGAGGAGCGTGGGGCTGGTTGGATTCTTGAGCCTGGAGGGTGGGCCGCACCGGTGATTAGGCCATGTGGGCGGCGGAGTCGGACAACTGGAGGAGTGCGCAGGAGATTGCGATTCAAAAATTTTTAAACATAACGTGCCACCACCACCACAAGCTGCTTTTTAGGAGTAGAGATGATGATTCTAATTTCTGTATCCCCATATAAAATGGATAATTACATCCAGTGCCATCAAAAACGTTATGACAACACTATCAGTCCACATTGTGCAGCGGTACTGTGAACAAAATAATAAATGGCCCTATTAAGTTCAGAAGATTTAAATTATGATTAGAATAGAGTATTTGTCAACAATGAAATTTTCTTTAGATGCGTGGATCAACACCACCAGATGAGTCCCATTTAATAAAATTAGGATAATAGTGGACCTTCCTGTAAAGGCTAAGATTAAAAAACAGCCAAGCGTAAACCTTCCTGTCAAGCCTGTAAACCACTTGAAATATATAGATCAGATATGCCTTCATTTGTAGATGAGACATGCTAGGTCAACATAAAAGCTTAGCAGAAAATACAGTTAAAAGAACACCAAATCCCTGGATATAAACAATTTCTATGAGCTGGCCTAAAACATCTCATATATTATACTAAGAAAACAACATTTTTTTATCCTCTTTAAGTCATAAATTCATAATAGTTTGTTATGCAGGACCATTATAAGCCATAGTTAACCAGACTTACATGAGGCATGCAAATAATAATAAAATTACACAGATAGAATACATATAAACCTCTTGGCTCTGTAGCTCATGTTGTTCTTAACTGAACCATCGTGGGTTCTGTTTCTATAAAAAAACAAAGAAGGATGATGCATCGAAACTGTAAAAACAGAAGAATGAAAAAACAACCACTGGAGTTCAGCCAACCATATCTAGCGCTAAAATAATGAATGTAAACTTTCCTAATGAACACATGAAAAATAGGGTCAAAATGCAGTGTAAAAATGTAAACTCGCAACCTCAAGAAAAACATTCTAGAATCATTTGTTGTACATGAAAAAATGGAGTAATCGTCATATGCACATCATTTGGCAAGGTATAATAGTTCTAAATTAGAGATCATCTTAACCTGCTTGACTATCAACATATTCAATTAGATTATCCAAGATTTTGTAGCAATAATATGAGAGAAAAATCACAAATGAGTTAATCAGGAATCCAGGATCAAGAAACTACAATTAGCAAAAGGAACATGTCTAAGAAAATAAACAGTCAGCAGTGCAGCGCTTCCGGTAGCATCATTAAGTACCCAATGGTGATATATAATACTCCCTCTGTTCCAAATTATAGTTCACTGTTGACTTTTGGACAAACCTTTTGACCATTCGTCTTATTCAAAAAATTTATGCAAACATAAAAAAATGTAAGTCATGCTTAAAGTATGTTTAATGATAAAACAAATCATAACAAAATAAATAATATTTACGTATATTTTTTGAATAAGACAAGGGGTCAAAACGGAGATTCAAAAGTTAACATTGAACTATAATTTGGAACGGAGGGAGTACGACAAAAAAAATCAGCCTTCGTGGTCAGCTCAATTTCTACAGGAATGGAGTCAAGGTAACACACAAAGAAGAAAATAGTCGGAAAGCATTCTCACTTCCAAATGCTTGTGTGAATTGGTATGTTAAGACAATGCAAATGGAAGCTCCAAGGTCAGATCTTTTAGGTTATTCCATGAAATATATTTTATATACATAACAAAAAAACTATACAAATATCTGACTTGAAGAAAGTAAGGAATAGGCATGGCGATAATGGAAAAATCATTTGGACAATAATAATGTTGAAAATTCCACAATGACAAAAATGTAATAGACATGTTTTTTCTGTAGAAAATAAAACGTATCTTGTAACCCTGACCATTTAAGCAGGAATTATTTTTCATCAGAACAAATAGGCAAAAAATATGTTGGCAAAGAGAACAATATGATTTTTTTGTAATCAAATAAGTTTTTGCTTAGTAGACGACCATATAGTGTTTACCCCTATCCAACAGGAAAGAACAAATCACCAGACGTCAGGTAGTGCAATATTGCAAGTAATGCAATGAAAAAACTAAATAACTAAATGGCTACACACGACATCTACATTTCTGATATATTCCGATATATACTTGACATAGGAAATGAGCCGCTCCACTTTGAAAAGATATAAATCATGCATAAATCAGAAGAAATTTACATATGAGTTGCAGTTCAAAGAAGAGACCGAATCTATGCAAGAGGCAGGTAGAGGCAGCGCAATATTAGACGCCACACCTAGTAACTTAACCGAAGTAACCTAAAACTTAAACAAATTAGATCCAACAAACAGAGAAATGAAAAAACTAATAATACTGCTTGGATCGAGCAGTAGTTTTATACTTTTATCCTAGATCATTGGCATGCAGATCCCAAGCCCGTAACTGGAACCATAAGGTCATGGCTATATACCGACATAGTAACCATGAAAACAAATGGTGTCGGCAAATTCTAGCAATTGATCATCAAAAACACTGAACAGGGGTTTTCTTCAAGCACATACCACATAGTCACAGCTGACATAACATCGTTGTAGGTAAGGTTACGTTATCATCATATATAAGAGCAGTCTTGAATGGCTAGTGCAGTAGCTTCAATTAACTTTAAAATATTTTCGGCATAAATAGGGCCTGATGTTTAAGCATTATAAAGAACCAATGAAGATACTATGGTTTTTATAAGGAAGAGGCAGAAAATTTTATGCTGTTTTACATGGAGGCACCTATGGGTGAGTGAGCATGGAATAGTTAGAAGCAAATACTGAAGTAGTGAAGTATGGACCGAAAGGCTGCATAAAGTTTATAGTATTGCTGAATACAAATCTATAAAGTTAAATGTATCAAAGTGGACAAACATAAACACCAATGCGAGGATTCGAAGACGAAAGATGATTAGTTTCTCTGCACACAAATAGCTTCCAAAAGAGGCAAAGGTGTGTGCCTAGAAACCAAGGGAAAGTAAATCCAATACTAATCTCTATGGGAAAGGGCCAACCAAGAGATGTTGACCTTAAGGCATAACACTCAAAACAAAGTACGCACCTGGTGATAGCTTCATCTCCACATTCATTGGGAAAAACAAACATATCTTGTGCAGTCTAGCTTCTTTCAGCAGGACCGTAGTGTCCACATTCCAACGCAGCCCCAAGAAATGCTCCAGGGAAAGAACATCGATAAAGAACATTGAACATTCTGGCTTGTAAGATCATTTGCAGGTGACCTTGTAATAAAGCAAGGAAAGAAGATTCTTATTTATCGATGCGGTAAAAAGACATGAGAATATATCCATATAAAGCAAACATTACCGCTGAATTAACACAAAAAAAAAATCAAAGAGGTTGCACTATGCATAAATAAGACATCGCATCATATCATACAACACTAACATTGTTAGGCTTAAGAGTTTACATGTTGCTAGTAAGCAACTGCTAAACCTAACCATGTTGCTTTGGTGAACCGGGAAAAAACAAATTCTAAACTATAAATAAACTACATAAAAGAAAGCTATTTTTACCATGAACCATAATATATGATTACAAACGTGAGCTATTTTTAGCCAGCTCTTGTCATATGCTTGTTCCACTGAAGTAGCATTTTTTATGTAACACAATCTGTTGTGGAGTAACATTTCATAATATACCTAAATGGTCAACATTTTTAGTAAAAGTATTAAATGATCAGATCACATAATATGGAGGACAGTCTAGATTCAATGGTCCTTAAAAAATAACATCTATTTTATAGATGGGATATCTCTCTAAAAGAAATGGTTTGGCCAAGATCATGCAGATACTTCCATCAGAGTTTTTGCAAATATATACAACGTGTGAAAGGAAACCTACCTCATTGCACTGTTTCCTTGCATGTTTGTAGGATATCTGATCTAAGACAGAAAGAGCTCACATAGACTAACAATGTAATCTTAGAATAGTGCCAATATCCAAATTCCCACTCCCATTCAATGGGAAGCAAAGAGAAAGCTTCAATTAGTGAAATTAGGAAGGCTGACCAATTATGAGAACATGCACAAACTGTGTGAAAATAAAAACCGAGGGTGTTTTTTCTTCCTACCAGGTCCACCAAACATTGGATGTGACATGGTTTAAATTTTCATTTGTGAAGCTCTCAAAAAAAAATAAGTAGAATAATATATGTATTTATAGGTAAAGAAAATAGAAGGCATGAGCACATAGAACTAAATGCAAAGGGCTAACTACTACTTTTCTGAAAAAAGCTAGGATGAACCATATGAATTGTTTTTCAAGAGCCTAAGAAATCACCTGGCCTTCAGGTATCACTTTACATGAATAAATGTAAAAGCTATCTCAACAATTGAAAGATTATATTTCTAGAAAATAATATTAATAATTACCCTATCAAAGCCACATAATAGGAGCCATTAAAAAAGAGACTGACCAACTAAGCCAAGAGGACGATAAGTAATCACAGAACATAGCTTCACCATCAGGCAATAATAGCACAAAACCATCACATGCTTTCCTTATTAGATCACTATCCTAAACCAAACTTAACGCAGCCATGGGCATCGAGAGCAGGAATCAGCATGTCATCCGGTAGAGCCGAAATTTAAAATCAAACAAACTACCTGGATCGATGTAAGCAAACTCTACAATTAAAATCAAACAAACTACTTGGATCAATGTAAGCAAACTCTAAAATCAACGAAAATAGCACCTAAGAACAGAAGCCCAAACGGATTTGATACTTAGGGTTACGCAATAAGAACAGAGGAGAGCACATACCTCAGTGATAAAAATTGAACAATTATTCATGTAGAAATACAATTGAATAAACGATGAGCACAATATCTTTGAAGCAACATTAACTACATGCTCCGAAACACACCATTGGTCAATGAAATTTCACGAAACAATTTGACGTAGCTAAAACGAAAACGCAACCTCTTGTACCCAAATATCTGGTTCTGAAAGTTTTGGACCTAAGTGAAACTTTGATACAACTTAAAGGACCTGCGGTGCAATTTACTCTAAGAAATATAGTACAACTCTGCCAGGTCTACAAACAAACCGTAACAATGAAAATGGTAGCACAACATTCTGAAAATTTTTAACCAAGTAATTTTAACTACCAAAAAGAGCAGTTATAAATGTATTAGCAGTTTGGTGGCATTATATCAGCAGTGTTGCACAACCACATCATACTATTTCTCAGCAAAGACCAAACACTCTGAAACCAGAGAGAAAGAATAGAGTAATCATCAAAGCTCTTTAAGACAAAAGAAAACTATGAATGCATCAGACTATTAACACCAAGAAACTACATAGCAATGTTATTTAGAACTTAGAAGCAAACTATTTTTTTCGTTGAAAATGGTAAAGAAAGCCTACAGTGGATCAAATAAGAACTTCAAAGGTGAATGCAACAAACATATGGAGTGAGATTTAAAACAATGTCAATATGGCAAAATGACATGGACCAAATAGCATTGATGCTTAAAGCTTAGGTATTTTGCTCATGAAACTATCTTGAAACAAAGATGTGAAAAGCAAATATAAAACCAATAAAAATAAAATGTTCCATAAACCAATCTGTATTATATCTAAGTCACAAAAAACAACCACCAAGAAGTTCATTACATGGGAGGGGTGAAATGTCATCACAGATAAAGAAGGGTAGAACATATCGTAGAAGGAAAAGTATTGCATGACAAAGAGGCATTGCAGGCGGAATCTACTTGTCCCTCTTCCAGCCAAACAAATAGAGTGAAAAAGAGCCTGTGCATAAAAAATAAAAAAAAACTAACAGTGAGATCTTGAAATGCATATCTGTAATCTTTGCTAGCTAAAACCACCTGTCTCACGGAATTGCTGGTTACATCATAGTTGTACTACACTAAGTGTGGACAACATGGGCCCCGGGTATCCTCAAGTGCGGCCCAAGATACACCCGGTAGGGGGTGGCCCAAGATGGTGGCCTCCAGGTCGTGTATTAGTCGGGCATAAGAGAAGACTTGTGCGGCAAGGAAGGGAAGACCCCCTAATATGTATGAGATATACAAGGAAGCTTACCGGCCCGACCGAGTAAGGCATCTATCGAAGGGATTCTACTACGAGTAGGACTCTACCGGTTATATCCTGATTAGGAAACCACCCTGTGACCTAGACCCCCTCTACTATATAAAGGGTAGGGGGTCGGGATCCAAAACATAAGCTCTCATACGCAACTCTCTACGAGAGATACATCCACATCTCGACATACAACAAGCCTTGTAATCGGGATCCACCTCATAATTCCAGAACACAAGACTAGGGTATTACTTCCTCCGCGAAGGCCTGAACCTGTATAAAAAAGTCTCCCTTGACTCCTGTGTTACCATCAGATCGGATATCTTGACACCCCCCTTCATCCTGAATATCAAATTCATTGCCGGCAAGTACCCCCCAAGGTCCAAATCGTCGATAGTTGGCGCGCCAGGTAGGGGAGCGTCAGGATCATCTTCGTCAAGTCAAGTCTGATGGCGCAAATCGACTCTTCGATCGGCGTCTACGCCCCAGGTCAAGCCTTCCACTTCGGAAGTCTTGACTTCATCGCTAACCAGATCGGAGAGCTTTGTCTTTCGGATCCAGAAGAGATCCAATCTCAAGACTCCACTGTCACTCAAGTGCATCCCTTCGGGTTGGAGAACACCACGGCTCATCTCTCCCGAGTGGTGGGCCAAAGGCTGTCTTAGTTCGGACACGGTTGTACTCCCTACAAGGATATCCTTCCCATTGGAGAGGTCAACACCCTTCAGCCAGGGAACCCCCTCAGGACTTGGTCCGCCATAGCGACGTACTCACGCCGGTGCCCTGATTCTGGTCAGGGAAACCCTTGGTTGGATCAAGTACCACCGGTCGGGGAGGAGCTTCCGATTCAAGACTCTCGCAAGAGCCTGCTCAATACGGTTACCAAGAGAAAGTATCATGCCTGGTGGGAACAATCATAGTATTCCTATCGACCAGAGCGAGCAAGTCAGCCTATCTCACTCGGATTCCGCATCTAAGGATAGTGTTGGAGATTCCGCCCTCGAAGTTAACTCACCATATCGAGGAATCTTCATGGTACAACCGGAAACCAACTCGCAGCGGGCCAGGCGTGAGGAGGAACGAAACAACAATGCCCTTGCCCTCGCCGCCGAACCAGTCGGTGGCGGAGGCCAGGCGTGAGGAGGGACAGATGTTGCAACATCAAAACCTTCGGGCGAGGGCACGCCAAGTCAACCAAGAGATTCTTATGACCAAGATGGGCGAACACGATGTTTTCGTCATGCCCCAACAAAATGCGTTGGCCTCCAAGCAAATGCTCGACGTCCTTATCCAACAAGCCGGTGCCGATAACCCAATGACTCCAATATTGGTGAAGGCATCAGCTCATGTTCAAGCTGCAATGTGTCAAAACGCGGAGCAGGAAAGAGCCCATCAACAAAACCAGTCGGGAGGGAGCCGGATACCGGTGGCTTCGCGTCGCACCGGGTCGGTTTCCAATTGGCTGAATTCAAGGGGCAATCGTCTGCCACCACCACCGCAAGAGCGAGACCTTCGACAAGATCTTGATGAAAGGAGGAATCGCGACCAACGAGACGATCAGGTTGCGGAGAGTCAGCACAGCTCCCGTCCTGATCCTCCCCGGAGCCCAAGGGATCGTCACAATAGACGTGACGGTGACCGGAGGTCTCTCGAAAGAAGAAATCGCACTGCACCTAGACAGAGGTCATCCCGCAGGGGCAGGACGCCGCCACGGCAACGTTCGCCGTAGCACGACAGGTATCCACCAAGACGTCGTGTCGAGGGGATCCGTGCGTTTACGGAAGAACTGCTCAATGTCCAGTGGCCGGATGGTTTTGCTCCTAAGGGAATCCAAAAGTTTGATGGAGACCGCGATCCAGAGACATGGCTTCAAGTATATTCTTTAGCAGTCAGGGCTGCTGGAGGAAACGAGAAGGTCATGGCCAACTACCTCCCTATCTGTTTGACTCCAACCACGCAAACCTGGCTCACTGGTCTCCCAAGTGATTCCATTAGAGACTGGCAGGATCTTAGAGACCAGTTCATCGCCAACTTCCAGAGCACTTACGAGCGACCCGGAAGCAAATGGGAGATCAATCAGCTGGGGCAGAAGAAGGGCGAGACACTTCGAGATTACATTCGGAGGTTCACCCAGAAGAACTCAATTCAAAATCTAATGGAATGTGAAATCATCGACGCCTTCTACAAGCAATGCAAATACGCCAACTTGACCATGGAGATGACAAACAAAATGCCGACCAACCTTCAAGATATGTTCACCTTGGCCGACAAGCATGCCAATGTAGAGGAAGCCCTCATCGACCACGGGATCGAAACAAGAAGTGTTCCAAAGCCAAAAAAGCAACAAAAAGACGAGGTGGACAAGCCGAAGGAGAAGAAGCGAAAGGGGGATGACACAGTTGCATTCATGCAGCGCAGCCGTCCAAAACCCCCGACACCTAACGACTTCAAAAAGTTGATGGATGGGCCTTGTCCTTTCCATCCCAATGGGAAGCATTCGGCCAAGGAATGTACCCGTCTGGAGATATACGCTGAGGGAAAGCGTTCTCTTCAGGCTAACGACAAAGATGGAAAAGATCCGGAAGACAAGTCGGGTGAATTCCAAAGTGCTCACCGAGAGATCAACTACATATTCGGAGGATCGGAGGCGTACGAGTCCAACCGGAAGCAAAAGCTTACCGCTCGTGAGATCAACGCCATTATGCCGGTGACCCCGCAATACCTACGATGGTCCGAGGTGCCTATAACTTTTGTTCGATCAGGCCATCCTGATCGCGTGCTCCCCCGGAAGGTATCCTCTCGTTCTTGGTCCGGTCGTCCGCGGCGTCAGGCTCAAGAGTGTGCTAGTCGATGGAGGCAGCGGTTTGAATGTTCTTTTCGTCAAAACCCTGGAGGACATGAAGATCCCGCGTTCTGAACTAAGGCAAGGATCATCGCCTTTCCATGGGGTCATCCCCGGGACTAGCGCGGTACCACTCGGACAGATCTCACTGCCTGTTACATTTGGGACAAAGAACTACCGCACAGAATACCTAAGCTTCGAGGTGACCGATTTCGAGACTGCGTACCATGCTATCTTGGGAAGGCCAGGGTTAGTCAAATTTATGGCAGTTCCGAATTACACGTACCTGGTGATGAAGATGTCCGGGCCCAATGGGGTCATTACCTTGCCCGGCGAGGTCAAGCAATCGTACATTTGTGATAAGGAAAGTTGTGAGATGGCGCATGCCCATGTAGCTTCTGCTGAGATGGAGAAAATCCGCTTAGCGGCTGTCAACCTCGAGGAAGGAGAAATTCCAGCGAAGAAGCAATCGAAACTCTCCATCCAGCCGGATGAGGGGGTTAAGAAGATACCGTTAGACCCGTCTGACTCAGCGAAAACCGCTGTGGTTGGGACAGGGCTCGATCCCAAATAGGAAAACGCGCTCGTCACTTTTCTCCAGGCTAACAGGGATGTGTTCGCATGCAAGCCATCGGACATGCCTGGCGTCCCGAGAGAGCTGATCGAGCACGCCCTACACGTGGATGAAAAGGCGAAGCCTATCAAGGCAACGCCTTCGGAGATTCGCTCAAGATCGGAAGAACGCGATCAAAGAGATCACTAAATTGTTAGCCGCTGGCTTTATCAAGGAAGTGTATCACCCCGACTGGTTGGCCAACCCGGTCTTGGTCGAGAAGAACAAAACGTGGCGCATGTGCGTCGAATACACCGACCTCAACAAAGCGTATCCCAAGGATCCCTTTGGACTGCCTCGAATAGACCAAGTGGTAGATTCTACCACTGGTTCCGAGCTCCTGAGCTTCTTAGACGCGTACTCGGGCTATCATCAAATCAGCCTCAAGGAAGAATATTGTATCAAGATCTCGTTCATCACGCCCTTTGGAGCTTTCTGCTACATCACAATGCCATTCGGGCCAAAAAATGCTGGTGCTACGTACCAACGTACCATACAACGGTGTTTCCACACCCAGCTCGGACGCAACATGGAGGCGTATGTGGATGACGCCGTGGTGAAGACTCAGTCAAAGGAAGATCTCATAGCGGATTTAACCGAGACATTTCAGAGTCTGCGAGCTTTCAAGATGAAGCTCAACCCGGAGAAGTGTGTCTTTGGCGTTCCCTCAAGCAAGCTTCTTGGTTTCATAGTCTTGCACCGTGGAATTGAAGCAAACCCGAAAAAGATACGTGCCATAATGAAGATGCAGCCCCCACAGTGCCAGAAGGACGTTCAAAAACTCACTGGTTGCATGGTTGCACTTAGCAGGTTCATCTCGCGCCTTGGGTGCGGGGCATGCCTTTCTTTAAGCTTCTACGCAAACAAGACAATTTCTAGTGGGATCCGGAAGCACAACAAGCATTTGAGGATCTGAAGAACTTTCTCACCACTCCCCCGGTTTTGGTCCCGCCCTTGCCGGAGCCTCTCCTGCTTTATATCACCGCAACAACCCATGTGGTTAGCATTGCTGTGGTTGTAGAGCGCACAGAGGAAGGTTTTGTTCAAAAGGTGCAACGCCCAGTCTACTTCGTCAGCGAGGTATTGGGCGTCCAAAAGAAGATATCCCCAAGTGCAGAAGTTGCTGTACGCAGTCCTCATCGCGTCACGCAAGCTGAAACACTACTTTCAAGAGCATAAGATTTCAGTGGTTACATTATTCCCACTCGGAGACATCCTCCACAATCGGGAAGCCACCGTAAGAATTGCCAAGTGGACTGTCGAGCTTGGAGCCTATGACCTGGTATTCAAGTCTCGACTAGCCATCAAGTCTCAAGTTTTAGCAGATTTCGTCGCCGAGTGGACTGAAGTGCAAGTCCCAGCAGCAGCAACACATCTTGAGTACTGGACGATGTACTTTGATGGCTCCCTCATGCTCAGTGGCGTGGGGGCTGGGATTGTACTCATTTCACCAAGCAGGGAGAAGCTGAAGTACGTTCTTCAAATTCATTTTTCGGCAAGCAACAACGCCACTGAGTATGAGGCCCTTATCCATGGACTGCGTATCGCCATCTCGCTCAGGGTTCGATGGATATTGGTAAGCGGGGATTCTCAGCTCGTGGTGAATCAAGTTCAAAAGGAGTGGTCCTGCGTTAAGGATAGCATAGCCGCTTATTGCCAGGAAGTAAGAAAGTTGGAAGACAAGTTCAATGGGATGGAGTTGTCCCACGTACTCCGGCGCGACAATGAGTTGGCAGATGAGCTCACGAAAATGGGTTCTAGTCGGACTCCAGTTCCGGCTGGGATATTTATGCAGGAGCTCCACAAGCCATCGATCAGCCAGCCCCAAACGCCGGCTGATCCAGAAGAACCACCATCACAGGAGGTCCTTGTTATTAATCCACACTGGACTCAACCCTATTTGGATTATATACTTAGGGGAGAACTCACACAAGACAGGCAGACTGGTGAGAGCATCATGCGCCGTAGTAAAAATTACAAAGTAGTCGGGGACGAGCTGTTTCGCAACAGTAGTTCCGGAGTGCTTGGGCGATGTATCTCAGAACAGAAAGGCAGATTACTACTTTAGGAAATCCATTCAGGCGACTGCGGCCATCATGCAGCTGCTAGTTCCCTCGTTGGCAAAGCTTATCGCCAAGGCTTCTTCTGGCCTACAGCGGTGACCGATGCCAAGGAAATCGTGCAGCGGTGTGAAGGATGCCAGTTCTTTTTTCCGGCAGATCCACGTACCTGCACAAGATCTTCAAACCATACCCATCACATGGCCTTTCGCGGTCTGGGGGCTGACATGGTCGGACCCTTTAAGACCGCTCAAGGTGGCTTAACGCATCTTTTCGTCGCGGTGGACAAGTTCACCAAGTGGATTGAGGCAAAGCCAGTCGCCAAGATCACAGCAGCCAAGGCTATTGACTTCTTCAGAGACATTGTGGTTCGCTTCGGCGTACCCAATAGAATCATCACTGACAACAACGTTCAATTTAAAAGCAGCGAGTTCCAAGATTGGGGAGATGACCTCGGTATTAAGATCTGCTATGCTTCTGTGGCACACCCACGGAGTAACGGTCAGGTCGAGCGTGCCAACGGCATGGTATTGCGTGGGGAAGGAAAGGAGGAGTGAGGATGTCCGGCGTAGGAGGAGGCAACGACGGGGAGGAGAGGAGGCGGCGACGGAGGGAACGAAGACGGCGCGGGAGACGCAGAGAGGGAGGCGGCGGCGGCCGCACGGTGGTCTGAGGAGGAGCGGCCGATTAGGGGCAAGCGAGCTAGGGCACAGGGGATGAAAACCTGGGTTCTATCCGGTGGCAAAGACGGGTAATTTTTCCCCCAACCCTAGGTACATCTACAAAGGCAAAAAAGACCAAACTGCGAGCAACGGAGAACCCGGAGGGCCTGCGAGAAATTGGACATGGAGGTAGCTCTAGCCAGGGGCACCCCGCGAATGGACGGGGACCGTAGGAAAATTTTGAGAACCTCGAGGGGCCTTTCTGCAAACCTGTCCCCCCGGGAGGGGCTCAATCGGGCGGCTGGGACATGAGCCACGCGGCGCGATCGGACGGACGAGATTTTGAGGTGACGTGGCCACCGCGAGGGTAAGCCTTAGCGAGGCGCTATATAGTAGCACAGCTAGAATACACGAGTCAATTATACCCTCCTAGAGATATACTACGTTTGCATAAGTATAATATACTAACTTCGTGTCACAACCCCGGCTTCACCGGGATCCACTCACAATCCATTGCTAGTCCCAGAGATCAATGCTAGCAACTTGTGAGCGACAATTAGTTGAACATCATCACACAGTAACAATAACTAAGAGAAATTACATATTATGCAAAAGTAATTGTTACACAACTACTTATTACACTTGTTTGATTAAGGATGACATAATAATATCCATAATATACCAGAGTGCGGAAATTCAAATATACAGCGGAAAAAGTATGTTGATGCTCCAATCCGACCCTTGAGCGCCAGTTAATTCTCATCAAAGTCCGGGACAAGATCCTCCTGATCCTGAAGATAGACCGAACCTAATCCTTCTCCTGAATACAAATTTATCCGTGGTTTTTGTATAGTGAGTACACGGCTACCCAGCAAGAGTCCTTATAAATGATGCAAGGATATAAACAAGAATACGGTGGCTATTTTGCATAAACACCTACACTAGTCAATATTAATTAAAATGTTGTAAAACATTTGTTGAACAATTAATAAGGTGAACGACTCCCAAAGTAACAAAGCAGAGCTCGGCTTGAAAGCCCTCTGCAAAACGCACAAGCCTCGAATACTCAAAACCAAAACCATCCCACCAGATTATTATTAAACACATGAGACTACCATGTACGGCCTACCTCCCCTCCCATAACCGTGGGAACGGCTATCATGATAGTTTTAACTCTGCAGAGTGTAGCACACTTTACCCATAAGCCGAGTGAAACTTTTGCATCTTAGCTCTTCCTTAGGAGCCTGCACCAAGTAACAATACAAGGCGATTCATTAGTTCCTCTTAACACCGATACCCCTCTAAGGATTCGCACTCGGGCCCCCTCTTGAGCCAACGGACCACAGCCCGATCTTTTCAAAGTAAAGTGTGTTAACAGTCTTCCCTAACTACTAAGCCAGGACTAGCACATGTTGGCCGACATGCTAATGCTAGCACTTATGGTTGCGCTTGTTTGGTTTGGCGGGATTGGCACACGCCCAAAGTCCTTAGACCAAGGTGACTACCTCCACACGATCCACATTCCACAAAACCACCCGACTATGCCACCTTTAGTCAACACACGCCACGTAGGTTTTAGTTGATTAGGTTAAAGTAACTCAGCATCTCCAATCATACCAAGTCACAAGAATAATTAAATGATGAACCTAAATCAACTACCAACCCACGAGCACTAGCATCTATGCACAAGGATAGGCTAGGAATAACAAATAAGGCAGCAATAAAGGCTAATTCACAGGGTCAATGACACAGTGTGAATATTAGGTTTCTACCCTTCCCATCATTTTATGCATGAGAAAAATAAAAATAATAAACGGGTGAGTTTTATAAATTTGGAAGAGCAAGATGCAACTATCTTGCCTTGGTAGTACTCCGGGTCTTGAAATCCTCCTCCGATCGGCTCCTGGAAACCTTCCGAGCAACGAGAATACAGACGATCTACACGTATATGCATATATGCAAGAAACAGCAAAACAATCAACAGAACATATAGCTCAATAAAATATATAAAATTCTAGGGGATTTATGGAAAATAATGGCTCTGGAATCACCTAATTTGGAGTTCGGATGCTCCCGAAACAATTCCTGGAAGTTTAGGATAAATCAGAAAAGCTGGAAAAGAATAAACCGGTTTAACAGAGAAAACCGGCCGAACCGGCGGTTTCACGCAGGCGAGCGGCGGACGCAGCACGCGCGGGGCAAAGGGGACACGCGGCGCAAGCTTACAGGCGGGCGCGGACGCGGGCGACGGCTGCGAGCGACGCGTGGCGGCTTCCGGTTCATTGACAATGACGGCGAATCCGTCACCGACGCGTGGCGGTCTTGGGGACGCAGCACGGGCGGCGCCGCGGGCGCGAGCTAGCGGCGGGAGGGACAGGTGTCGGCGCTGGGTGGCGCGAGGCTGATGCGGCGGCGGGCGCGATGCCGAGGAGGCGGTCGGCGGCGAGGACGACGGCGGCGCGGGCTAAAACTCCGGCGAGCTTTTCTGGGCCCGTTTCTCCACCGATTTCGACGTTCCAGGTATCCATCTGGACCGCCTCGACGAGATCTTCAACATGGCACCATCTAATCTTGAGGTTGGGCATGGAACAGAGAGGGATCTGTAGAAAAGGGTTTCGATGGGGAGGATTTTGGCGGCTAGGGTTTGGCACTTGAGGGATTTCGTGATGAGGACTTGGGACAGGGGTCTTGGACTCTTGGGTGGTTTATATAGTGTCTTGGACGACCTAAGCTTGGCCTTGGGCTAAAAGGGGTTGGATTAGGACTCGAATTCTAATCCGGGTAGAATTCAGTTTGACTGTGGGCTTCTTTATGAAGAAAACGGAGTTTCCTTTGCTGGATTGGGCTGAAATTTGGAGGGTAATTCGGATTAGGCTTCAAAAAGGTCCTCTCCAAATTTGAGCATGAGATCCCCTCGTTTGCTCCTTATTTGATGGATTTGACGAGCTCCCGGCAGGACGGCAAAACTTCAAGGAATCATAAGCTAGCTTTGGAATTTGGGCATGAAATTTGGAAGGTGGCTAACTCAAGGCATTTAGGATTTTTGGGAATTGTTACAGAATTTTTCAAAAAGGTCTTCTAGGGTTTTGGCTTAAACCTTAGTTTAAATTAATTTAAATCAGGGTTTCGTATATAACAATTCCCTTTTATTTAATTTTAATGTTTTTGAAAGTACAAGTGACATACGATAAAATAGAGGATGTCACACTTCGTAGTATTAAAAAGTTAAGGACTAATATAAGCCTTTAGATCAAAAGGATTGGATGGCTCATATTTATTAGAAGGTACCGTAAAAGAAGTGCACTTACGATTAGGACTGGATTTGATCATTGAGTTAGAGTATATGCATGTCAGCTGAGCTCGATCCTTTTTTTATTTTTAAAAAAGAGAAATGTCTTGTACTAATCTCTATATATCTTCTATTCTCTCTACTACCATAAAGCAGCTAGTGGCGGTGGCGGGGGTGTCCTCACCGTCTTAAGATCTTAGCCGTACTGTTCTGTATCAACGTTTCTCCGCACATATGCGTCTACCCGGCACGCAGCGCAATCAACATCCAAATGCATGCATGGCTCTGTACGATGACGTCCGCGGCCATGGACGATATATATACTCGCTTGATGATACGAATGGCATGCGTTCATGCATGGAATGAAGTGAAATATGCATGTAGAAGACTGCAGATGAAGTATATTGTGCAGAAAACACTGATCAATGAAAGAGGAATTACAGTGGTGAAGAATAACCACCATCATTATATGAATTAATTAAATTAATTATACTTCGATCGATCGATCGATTGGTGTTACTATACTAGAATTAATGCTTCATGCATGTAATATATACTAGAATTAATGCCGCTTCATGTAATATATCGAACGATTATATATGTTGTGGCTCCTCTCAAAAAATTATGTTGTGTTGGCTGCATGATGTATGTTGACGATGGGCATTAATCAACTTAGTTTTTGACTATTCAAAGTTAACACTGGACTGGTATATACTATTACTATCCCTTCGTTGAAAAATGTAGGGCGTATTTTGAGTTGGCATAAGGTTTAAGATAATGATAAATTCAAAAAATAAGTGAGAGAAAATGACTTAAATATAATGAGAGAGAATATTTTATATGGGAGCTAATGAATAAATATATGTAGTTGAAGACAATAAATAGGGGTATATAAGAAAACATCTCATTAAGACTACATGCAAGCCTTATATTATACTGCATGTCTTATATTTTCCAACAGAGGGAGTACGTGCTTTGATCATTAGATTCTACACACATGACACGTCAACGTTTTACTTTTCATCAAAATTTGCAAAATCTTAGTCGATTTGACTCATGTCCACCATCATTATCTTTCTCCTCTCCGGTCGTCGCCTTCCTCCCCTTCTTTCGGTACCAGCACCGCCAACGCCACCAATAGGATTAGTGTTATTGTATAGTATGGGTTAAGGTTATCCTTTCACTTGCATCCATTCTACTCCCTCCATTTGAAAATATAAAACAAATTTGTTCACTAGTACAAGGTTTGACCAATAAATAGTCTATTTGTACATAATTTCTATGACACAAAATTGATGTTAAAAAATAGTTACATATGATTATAATTTTATATCACATAAATAACATATAATGAAGTAATTGTTGGGTAAAAGAAAAGTCTTGTCCTAGCGAAGCAAAATGTGTCTTATATTTTAAAACGGAGGGGTAATAATTAAGCAGGGACCCGCATTTTATCCTGATGATCACTGTGGAACTAGCCCTCCTTACAATTTTCCTTAGCGAGGTACCATGAATTGCCACACTATTCAGGGAGATTTTAAGCAAAAATTAATTACATATTTGAACCCACCAAATTATCTAACATAGTGGCATTGGTTCCCTCTAATCATGTCTTACATGCTCCACCACTGCCCATATATAAGGCATGATCTAGTGCACATAAGCACATACACACGCGCGTACACGTACATGGATCGTCTATGTGTAAATTAAGATTCACGTCAACTTGTGAAAGCATCTTTTCAGAGGAAAAAAAAAAGAGAGGCAGAATGGAATCGGGCTGATCACATCATCACGTGGCTCCATAGCTCCAAGGATCGAGGCTTTTCACAAGTGGGGATATTTTAGAACTTTGGTTTTTTCTCAAAGAAAATATCGGTTAATTATGCTAAAATTTCAGCTTCACTTGCATGCTGTAATACTTCCATAAATAGATATAGTCGAATAAATATGATAAAGATCTTGTATAAGGCGACATGCAAACATGCTTGACATGTTTTTCACTTGTCGACTTCTGATAATTAAGCTTAGAAAATAAAGGTAGGTAGAACAAAAATACATCAAACCATCTATTTGACACTATACCTGAAATCACATGCAACCCAAATTAAAGATCAAAACGTGCTCACCAAACGTTGTTGAAGTGATCGGTATACTTGATTTGTTTTAACCAAGGGTAGTACGTACTAGCTAGTAGCACGCATATGGTACGGTCATATATTTGTGGATTAAAAGTCTTTTTTGTAAGAAGCATGAAATTACGCTAATTTGAACCTACCACGCTCGTAGACTAGTCAAGACAAAACTAGTTTTTCCCTCATTTGAATTTCCGTCTTCCCTTTTCGTTTTGCATTTTTTCCTTATTTCTATATATGCAGTGAAGCCTTTTTTTAGTCTTTACAGCTCTGACTATTCAGTTTAGAATCGAGAGTATAGTGAAAGGAGAGGTTGCCTTTAAACATTTCCGAATCGATCGCCTAAAAGGCCAACAGATAGAATCAGCCGCAGGCGAACAGAGGGTGTTTTTTTTTTCTTTTCCTTTAGTTTGAATCGCCTAAAAGGAGGAAATGCCTTTCACTAGATCACAAAAAAGGGTGTTTTTTCTTTTCCTTTAGTTTGAAAAAAGAAAAACAAATTCAATTGTGGAAATATAATACCATGGACATGGCCATGCACTAAAAGGTTGGAGCTAAGATTGCTTTGATAATATTCTCCTCTGGAAAGCAAGATATATATGCTCCTAGATCTTATGACCACACCCTCTTTCTGGTGATGGAATCCAATCTCTACTATTAGCTATTTGATGATAGGGACTGAATGTTCTGAACGAAATAATTGTGTAGTTCCTTTACAAGCCACAATATTTAGCGCCTTTTCTTATTCAGATGCAGCAAACTATATATCATACTTTCTCCCTTAAGCGTGCAATGAGGACAAAAACAGTAGAACACATCAAAATCATTGTCACAATTAAGGAAAGAACTCATCGTCAATATCAACCTCCGTTCTTCAGTACTCTAAATGAACATAAGCTAGTTGGAGAAATCAGGGCATTTTACTAGCAGGTTATCCCTGACTATCAGTGACAACGGATCCCATCACCCATTCTCCCCAGGAAACTAAACCAAAAATTCTAATTTGAGTAAAGATTGTTAAAAGTATCAGCCATTATTTTTGGTCTTTTTAACGGAATCACTTCCTATCGGTTGCTTGGGCAGGGCAACGGGCCGCCGAGGCAACTTGCCAAGATCACCGCACGCATGCCTTTTCCTTCTTCTTCCTTGTCGTCCACATGCCATCTCCCTCTCCTTAATTATCCTTTTACCCAAGGTGTTTCGTGCCACCGCTTTGTCACTGGAGCTCTGTTGTTGTTCGATATTGTCGGTACAATAAATACCGGGGTATTAAGAGTCCTGGAGAAGACAAAGCGGGCCCCACGCTGTCAGCCCTGGCACATGGCGAGCCCCTCAGAGGCCAAAGGGCCCCACGCGTCAGCGGGCGACTGCAGACCCAGTGGCGTGGCGAGCCCTCGAAGGCCAGGCGGGCCCCACGCGTCAGCGGGCGACTGTGCCCCAGCGCTGGCGAGCCCTCGAAGGCTCAGGCGGGCCCAGCGCGTCAAAGGCGACTGTGCCCCAGTCTGGCCGGGCGAGCACGAGAGGCCTCCTCCTGTCGGGTGGGGCCCGTGCTGTGAGACGCCCCGAAGGAGTCTTGGCGAAGGCTCTCTCTGCTGCGGAGGATGAGCGCATTCAATGCAACGTTACGCGGATGGAGCAGAAGAAATGATTGCCGCCACGGTGACCTCTGCGCAGTCGATCAAGCATCCTTGTGGCTCTGCGGAATTGACCGGGAGAGAGAGTCGCCGTCGTCGGGTTGGCCGCCCGTGTCAGAAGGAGCAAGTTGGACGCCGCCCACTCCTACACTGGTGTGTTCACACAAGTCAGAGGCCACTTGCGGAAACGCGAGGCGGCGCCGCCGCGCGAAAGCAAAGAAGACGTTGCGTCTCTCCGTCAGGTTTCTCCCATCTTGTCGATGTACTAAGCGCATCAGATCTCGCTTACCCTCGGCTCTCTCCTTGATTCGAGGCTTGTATAAAAAGGGGAGGAGAGAGAAGTGCAGGGGGGTTCGAAGCATTCTGTAATCGCATTCCACACAACCACAACAAGAAAAGAGCTAAGGCTCAGCAGGAGTAGGACTATTACCCGCAGGGGGGCTCGAACCTGGGTAATCTCTGCGCGTCGCTCCTCGCTGCGTCCGACGCTCGAATCGGATCGAGCCCGGGCTGATCGGCAAGCAGATTAGAAATCCGACAGGGGTGTGATTCACCGTGGTTAAGTGAAGAACACGCCGTCAGTGGCGCGCCATGTAGGGGGCGCTAGCATCATTCTGTGCTCTTCGACTTCTTCGATGGCGGATCAGCAGGCCGCGATGGATCCGGAAGCGGCCGCCAGAGCCGCGGCCGCGGCGTCGGCCGCGGCGATGGCGATGGATCAATCGGGCGATAGCCGCCCGCCGAGGGCTGGGACCCTGGCGGAAAGCAGCCGCCCCGGTCAAGCTAGGCGACGCCTGGCCTTGCAGGAGTGCACCCCAGCACAAAACCTCCACGCGGCGTGGCCTCGCTGGATAACCCACCGGTTCGGTAACTCCAGACTCTCCGTGGCGCCGTGGTGGCGAGTTTGGGCTCGTCGATCGATGCCGCCGGTGGTGGTGAAAGTCTCAGGAGGTGCGGGAACCGGCGTTTCCGCTTCTTCCTGTTCTTTCTTGCCCTCGCACTCCTCTCGCAACTCCTACGGGGGTTCAACCGGGCAGGAATGGCGGCGGGCCAGACCTCCGGTCCCATCTGGAGGACCGCCACCTACAGCACGGAAAAGATCTACGCGACAAGCTCCTTGGCGTGACCGAAATCTTGTGACATGTTGCCGCTGCCCTTCATGAGGACCAAAGAGACTCCGCGAGGTGCCCGGCCAGCCGAAGGTGGCGCTTCTTCAGCGCCGCCTAGGCGTCGAGGCGGCGGACGAGGGTCAAGCGCCCAGAGCAGGAGGCTCGGCGTCGGGTGCAGCGCCTTCTCAAGGAGGCTGTGCTGCGCCCGATGGCGGAGAGGTTTCGACCGGCCCCCATCGAGAAGTATGACGGCTCCACCAACCCCGACGAGTTCTTTCAGATTTACACCACCGTGATGCAGCCGACTGGAGGGTCGGAAAAAGTTCTCGCGAACTACTTCCCTTGATCCTCACCGTGAGCCCGCCATGGCTCATGAACCCGCCCGAGTCGGTGGGGTCGTGGAAGGAGCTCTCGGAGCTTTTCATCACCAACTTCGTGGCACCTTCTAGCAGCCCGAGTCGAAGACGATCTCACTGGCGTGGAGCGAAGAAGGCGAGAGTCGCTCGACTACATCCGCCGCTAACGGTCAGTCCGCAACACCATCCTCGACATCTCCATCAACGCCGTTATCACGGCCGTGAGAGGCGCCGAGATCCCAAGGTCAAGGAGAAGATGGCCACCCGCAAGATCGAAGCGAGGAGTTGTTCACCTTAGCCCACAAGTCGCTTCTGCAGTGAGGCCCTTCCGCCACCGAAAGGGCGGGGCATTGGGGGTGGTGAAGCGGGACTTCAAGAACCCCGCGGAAAAGACAAGAAGAAGCGCAAGGTCGCCGAGGCCGGACAGTCCCGCCGCTAAGCGCCAAGAGGACGACGACGACGACGGTGGCGCCGCCGCGACGGACAATGCAATGGCGAAAGAAAGGAGGAGGTTGCGGCGGCGGCAGAACGGTCCGCAGGGCGGCCGTGACGACCGTCATAGCCACGACGAGGCGGGGGCGTCGCCCGGTGAGTGGGATGGCGTAACTTCTCGCCCCATTCACCGCAAAGAACACCCACGACTTGGCGGATTGCGGATCATCAACAAGATAGTGGACAAGCGAGTCCACGGCGGCGGCAGCAGCGTCCGGCAATGCAAGGGCAAAAAGCGGCTTCGCTTCCGACAAGTGGGCGTGGTCGCCGTCATCCACGGTGGATCGGCCACATATCCGCCCCACGCAAGTTTCAAGCGTCGCGATGAGGAGGTGTCTTGCGCCCGTGCGGCGTTAGGTCAACAAAAAGGTGGTGAGGTCGGGCGACCAATCACATTGGTCAGCCGATCACCCACCAAGATCGCCCGGCCGGGACATCTCCCGATCGTGGTTGCGCCCACGGTTCGGAATGTCAAGCTTAGGCGGTCTTTGGTGGATCGAGGAAGCTCTCTCAACCTCTGTCGCCCGAAGTCGCCAAGGCGCTCAGATCGCGATAGGAGCTCTACCGACGCTCCCATTCTTCGGCATCGCGCCGGGTGTTGAGTCCGTTCATTTGGGGCGCGTCAGCCTCCCGGTGACCTTCGGAGGCGCCGACAACTTCCGTACGGAGATGCTCGAGTTCGAGGTGGCGGACTTCGACCTCCCGTACAAGCCATACTGGGTCGGCCGGCGTTGACCAAGTTCATAGCGGCCTACCACTATGCTTACATGGTGGTCAAGATTCCGGAGCCAGCCGGCCCCATCATCGTCAAGGTGGACCGCCCGGAGGCGCTCCGCTGCGACAAGGATGCTCTCGCTTTGGCGGGAGCGATCGGCGCCCAGAAGGCTGAGGCCTCGACCCTAGGAGCTCCTCTGGCGAAGGTCCGCGCTTCCCCCGGCTCATCGGCGGGGGTTAAGACGGTCTCCCTGAGCGAGTCAGACCCGGCGAGGACCGTTCAGGTGGGCGCATCCCTCAGCGCCAAATAGGAAGGCGCGCTCGTCTCCTTCCTTCAGTCTAACGCAGACGTGTTTGCTTGGCAACCGTCCGACATGACTGGGTTCCCTAGAGAGGTGATTGAGCATAAGTTGACGACGTTCCCCGGCGCGCGACCGGTCATGCAGAAGGTCCGGAAGCAGTCGGTGGAGCGCCAGGCCGTTATCCGCCAGGAGGTGGACAAGCTCTTGAGGGCCCATCCTAGGTGGCTCGCGAACCCCGTCCTCGTCAAGAAGTCCAACGGGCGGTAGAGGATGTGCGTTGACTTCACCGACCTCAACAAGGCGTGCCCGAAGGATCCATACCCGCTGCCCCGCATTAATCTCATCGTCAACTCCACGGTTGGGTGCGAGCAGCTGTGCTTTCTGGATGCGTACTCCGGGTACCACCAGATTAGCATGGCCGAAGAAGATGAAGACAAGATCGCCTTCGTGACGCCCATGGGCGTCTACTGCTACACGAGGATAGTGTTCGGATTGAAGAATGCAGGGCCAACCTATCAAAGGGCCATGCACATTGCTCACCGCTCCCAGATCGGGCGGAACCTGGAAGTGTACGTCGACGACCTGGTGGTGAAGTCCAGGAAGGCGGAGGAGCTGATCGACGACCTGGAGGAAATCTTCGCCAACCTGAGGAAGTACTGCATCAAGCTCAACCCTGAAAAGTGTGTCTTCGCCGTTCCGTCGGGCAAGCTGCAGGGTTTCCTCGTCTCCCAGAGGGGGATTGAGGCGAACCCCGACAAGATCGCTGCAATCGAGAACATGAAGCCCCCGACGCGACTCCGGCAGATGCAATGCTTGGTGGACAGTTTGACTTCCCTGGGCCGCTTTATAGCTCGCCTGGGGGACAAGAGTCTCCCCCTGTTCAAGCTCCTGAAGAAGACCAACCTGTTCGAGTGGACTGCCGAGGCGCAGGAGGCATTTGACAACTGAAGAAGTACCTCGCTTCCCTTTGTCTTTGGTCGCCCAGAGCCAGGCGAGCCGCCGATCTCTATGTCGCGCGAACCCGGAGGTGATCAGCAGTGGTCGTGGCGAAAGAGAAGGAGTTCGGCCTTGATCTACTACATCGAGAAGGTCCTCCATGATCTGAAACCTGTACTCAAGACACGAGAAAATGTTGTATGTCGTCTTGACGGCATCCGAAAAGCTCGCGTCACTACTTCCAAGGCGAAATCACCGTGTTGACCAAGTACCCTTGCGGAGATCCTCTTCAACCGCGAGGCGACCGCCGCATCGCCTAAATGGGCAATGGAGTGGCGGAGTTCGACCTCAAGTTTGCTCCCGAACGCCATCAAAGGCGGTGGCCGCGAGTTCGTTAATGAATGGACTCCGGCGGCAGCAGAAGCTGAAGACGTCCCAGTACCCTCGCTGTGGACTCTCTACATCGACGGTTCGTTCCGGCTCGAGGGGCGGGCAAGCGCTGCTCGTGTCTCCCACCGGCGACATTGTCCGGCACTGGTGGTCTTTGGAGTTCTGCGCTACCAACAACGCTATGGAGTACGAAGGATGCTCGGGGCTCGGGGTGGCCGACCACAGGCATCCGTGATTACAAGTCAAAGCGACTCTCTCCGGTCATCAACCAGGCGAGGAAGGAGTTCACTTGTTCCGATCCCGTCATGGCGGCCTACCTGGCGGAGGTGCGCCGGTTGGAGCGGCATTTCGAGGGCTTGGGTTTCGCGCACATCCCTCGCCGCGACAACTATATGGCGGATGGTGTCCCGGATTGCCTCGTCGAGGGCACTCGTCGGTACCGGGTCTTTGAAGAAAGACTCACGCGACCGTCGCCGCATGACCCCGACTCGCGGGACGGCATGATGCTCGACGAAGCTCCCACGTCTGGAGGAGACGTCATGTCCCCGCAGCAGCTCCCCGGTCGGAGGGAGGATGCGGAAGAACTGCTGAGGCGGTTAAGGCGGAAATGTCAGGCCAGGCAGAGTACGTCGACTCATGCTAACGTCGTCGCGCTCGTCCGGGAAGGTCAGTGGATGGATCCTATCCTAGCCTACCTGCGGGACAGAGTGATCCCCGACGATGACGCGTCAGCTGAGAAGATAGCGCGCAAGGCCAAGCGCTACGCCTTGGTAGGTGGGGACCTGTATCGCCAGGGCGCAAACGGAGTTCTACTGAAGTGCATCACTCGGGAAGCGGGGAGCGAGATCCTCTCTGAGATTCATGGAGGCATGTGCGGGAGCCACTCAAGGAGCCAGGATTTGGTCGGAAAGGTCTTCCGCCACGGCTTCTATTGGCCTACTGCCCTCCAGGATGCCTTCGAGCTGGTGAGGAGATGCGAAGCGTGCCAATTTCATGCTAAGCAGATCCACCGACCAGCCCAGGCTCTGCAAACCATTCCGCTTTCCTGGCCGTTCGCGGTCTGGGGGCTGGACATCCTAGGCCCGTTCCCGCGGGCGACTGGGGGCTACACGCATCTGTTCGTCGCCGTCGACAAGTTCACCAAGTGGGTGGAAGCATCGCCGGTCCCGGCGATCACATCCGCCGTGGCCATAAAGTTCATGAAGAGCATCTTCGTCCGGTTCGGCGTCGCCAGCAGAATCATCATCGACAACGGCGCTCAGTTTAAAAGCGCTGACTTTCAAGATTGGTGTGAAGAGCTGGGCACTAAGTTGTGCTTCGCCTCTATCGCACACCCAAAGAGCAACGGGCAGGTGGAGCGGACTAACGCGGAGGTGCTAAAAGGACTCAAGACAAGAGCGTTAGATCGACTGGAGAAGCGCGGCAAGCGCTGGGCCGAGGAAGTCCCCACTGTGCTTTGGGCGCTAAGTACGACCTCCAGCAGAGCCACCGGCGAGACTCCCTTCTTCCTGGTGTACGGTTCGGAGGCGGTGCTCCCATCGAGCTCGCCGGATCTCAAGGTGGCGGCAGACAATGAAGATGGAAACCCTGACCGGCGTCAGGACGAAGTAAATCTCCTGGAGGAGATCAAAGACAGAGCGGCGATCCGTGCCGCCAGATATCAACAATCTCTGCGCCGTTATCAAGCAAGACGGGTGTGCGAGAGAACACTGGCAGCGGACGACCTCGTCCTGCGCAGAGTCCAGGCGCAGGCAGGTCGCACCAAGCTGTCTCCCCTGTGGGAGGGCCCCTTTAAGGTGGTCTCAGTATCCCGCCCAGGCTCAGTCAGACTCGCCATCGAGGATGGTCGTGAGTTGGCGAACACTTGGAACGTCGAGCAGCTGAGGAAGTTCTACCCGTAGGTAGCCGTTCCAGGAGCTTTTTTGGTCTTCCCTTGGAGCCGGGCGGCGAGGACTTCTTCCTTCATCGCTCGCCTCGGGGGCTGCCATGTACAAAGCCGTCTGCAATATAAAGATAAGTTCTGTTTCTCTGTGAGTACCTGTCTTTCGCCTTAAGAAAGTCTGTTAAAAAACAGTCTGTTGAAAGCTGGTAGCGAAAAAGTACTTAAGACTGATGGCCCCTTAGTGGCAAAAGCGAACGCTTAAAACTCGCGGCTGGGCGGGGCGAGGCAGACGGAAGGCGTGTTCTGGCCTGGTGTGTCTGCTCGGTCTGGGCCCTGCGCCAACGACGGCACCAGCGTCTAGACCACTTCCGGAAGTTAAGTTCTCGCCACGCAACGTTTAAAGTCGGTTCGCGAGAGGCCATAAGGGTTGAAGTAACCAGATGCCTAAGGAAAAAGCGCTCACCTTCAATAGAACGTTCTATCTAAAGCTTTCGGCGATCGGTTGCCTAAGTGCTTCTTTTCCGCAAAATAAAAGATTGCATAAAGGGTTAACGAGACTTGTGGCAAGAAAAGCAAAAGTTGCATTAACAGGATTTATACACAAGGTAGGCGAAGGAGTTCAGCTACTCCTCGTCATCGTCATCGTCTGCCGGCGCAGCGCCACCCATCATGGAGACGCGGTTGGCGGCGACGTCGACTCGAGATTGTTCGTCCTGGTCCAGCTGGCGCGAAGGTTCCCCGGTGGCGGCGTCGAGGTCAAACGCGGCGTTTTGGGCAAGGCAGTTGCCCAAGACGAACCGTGCCGCCTCGAAGGCGCCGTGGCGACCATCTTCGATCGCCCGCGTCCGCATCACCACCGGCAGGTCGCGTAGGGCTTCGGCGGCGCGGCCCCATGCGCCAAAGATATCGCGCGGTCATCTCCTCCGTGAGGCGTACAAAGGTAACCCCGAAGTCTGGGACGTCTCGGAAGTCGCGGTAGACGGTCCGCAGCATGTCAGCAAGGACCCGGAGACGGTCGGAGTGCGCCGCGTGAAGGTCTGCAGTGTCCTTAGTGGCAGAGGCGGCGGCGGCTTGTGCCGCCGCAGCCGCAGGTCGCCGCCTCTTCGCGGGCGGTTACTGCTCAGCGCCCGCCGCGGCTTCGCCGGCACTGCGTAGCTAAGGCAAGGCGCGCTTTCACGCCGCCAGTGGGGCGGCGCGAGCGCTTGAAGGAGCGCCGACGCGTCGGGCGATGGCGAGACAGGCGTCGGCGTCAACCGCAGCAACGGCCGGAGGGTCCTCCAGCCTCGGCTCCGGCGCGATCTCCGCGGCGAGAGGTCTCGTCTCCGTTGGAGGGGCCGCGGACAAGCTGGGGGCTGGCGGGACGCGAGGACCAAAGCCCGAAGCCCCAGAATCCGCCCTAATTCCATGAAGAAGAAACCGAAAAAAGGGTTCAGGTATGCGAAAAAACATGCAGCATGCTAACCCTAACGCAAAATATGCATAAGTGCAGAGAAAGCCACCTGAAGCGACGTCCCCCGAAGGAAAAGGCGGAAGGGGGCAGCGTCAAGCTGCTTGGTCGCGGAGGCGGCGGCGGAGCGCCGCGCTAACGCCGTCGAAGCGGGCGCCGCAACGAGGTGCTGGCGCAAGAGAGGCTGGCGAACGGCGGAGGCCGACGCGACGGCCAGGTGCCGCAGACAGAGGTCGGCGCGGAAGAAACTGGCGCAGCGGCGCCAGATTCGAAGAGTCGCCGTGTTTCGCCAGCGGCGAGCGGGCGGCGTTACAGCAGGCTCCCCACTGGAGGGCCGAAGCAGTGGGAGGCGCCAGACTCGGCGGAATCCTCTTTGGACTCGCCCCTCCTTCTTCATCGTCGTCGTCCGGGGAGAGGATGAGGCGGCGCTTCCCGAGAGCGTGGTCGGAGTCGGCCGCCACAACAGGAGGAGCAGCGGCCGCAGGAGCTTCGGCGGTCGTTGGCGGAAGATCGCGGATCTGCAGGGGTCCCCGGGCCACTTGGACCGCGGGACCAAAACCTCCATGGGAGGCAGCGCACGCAAGTACGGGTTACGCTCCCGTGGGTCCTAGTCGCAGAGGGGGAGGATGCTCGCAGGCAGAGTAACGTCGCCGGCTGGCGCGGACAAAAGTCCCGCCAGCCACTGCCGCAACACATCCTCCGGCACGTTCCCGGCGGCTGGGCGTAAGGAAAAAGAAGAAGCAGCAAGTTGGCAAGGAGTCAAAAAGAAAAGAAAAGGACGTTCCGCAAAGTCAGAAGACCCAAAAGATTGCGAAGGTACTCATCGCCGGAGGCAATGCGGATTCCATCGTCGTCGCCGTAATACTGCTAGGCGGGGCGCACCCTCATGTGAAGCGGGCAGAGGCGGCGTCGCAAAAAGTCCGCCGCCACATGGGTTCCGGTGAGCCCATTGCGGCGGAGCTCAGCAATGCGCGCCAGCATTGCCTCCATTCCCGCTGAGTCGTCGGGCAGAGACCCCCAGCTGGCGAGGGATTCTGCAGGACCCTCGGGGAAGACGAGATCGTCGCACTACCTGGAATCCTCCACGTCTGACCATCGGCGGTCTGATCCTTCGATTGGACTTGACCGCGACCGGGATGTAGGCGGCGGCGTCGCGAAGTGTGAAGTAGCAGCTTCCAACCACGCCAGAGCGCGCGCTGACGTGCAGCGTGAAGAGCCGGCGCCAGAGCGGGAGGCTTGGCATCGTCCCCACGAACATCTCACAGAGGTGGGCGAAGATGGCCAGCATCACGATGGAGTTGGGGGGAAGGTGCGCCGCTCGATCTCGTGAAAGGCGAGCACCCTAAGAAGAACTTCGGAATCTGGCGGGGCCCCGCCCAAAGATCGCCAAGGTGAAGGTGATGATCTCCCCGTCGCGGGGCTTGGCACCATAGTGTTGGCGCGGAACCGGGCGGAGGATGGCGGCACGAACACTTGGAGCCACGTCACCATCTCCTCGTCGGCGGCGGAGGCGGGCAGAGCTGGACCAGGTGACGGCGCGGCCGGAGCGGCGTCCCCACGGCGACCCTTGCTGCGTTTCGGCGCCATGGGAAGAAGGTGGTGGCGTTGGCGAAAAAGCTCTGTGGCAGCGGCGAAGAAGGCGGATGGCACTTTGAGGACTTAGCGTGCAAAAGAACTCATCGCAGCGCAGAGAAGAGAAGCTTTTATAGAAGATGGAAGCGAGTGCGACGGTTTGGATTCCGTCCCTACCACGCCGCGTGTGGCGCCATTATGCCCCGCGTTTTGATTTCCGCAAAGCGCGTAGTTCCCCAAGGAAGATCGTGCACGGTGGAGAATCAGCGCACGGCCGCAGGGGTGGGCCTCACGATAAATCTCCCATCGCGCGAGAAATAACGAGATATCGCGCGACGGTTCGCAGATCATGGTGGACCGGGGCTACTCTCGGTACAATAAATACCGGTACGAAGAGTCCTGGAGAAGGCAAAGCGGCCCCACGCGTCAGCGGGCAACGAGCCCAATGGCGTGGCGAGCCCCTCGAGAGAGGCCAGCGGCCCCACGCGCCAGCGGGCGACCAGCCCAGTGGCGTGGCGAACCCTCGAAGAAGGCAGCGGGCCCACGCGTCAGCGGGCGACAGAGCCCCAACGCGTGGGCGAGCCCCTCGGAAGGCAGGCGGGCCCCACGCGTCAAGCGGGCGACAGGGCCCAGCAGCGCTGGCGAGCTCCTCAGCCACGGGCGAGCACGAGAGGCCTCCTCCCTGTCAGGTGGAGCCCGTGCTACAGGAGACGTCCCGAAAGGAGTCTTCGGGGCGAAGGCTCTCCTCTGCTGCGGAGGACAGGCGCATTCAATGCGACGTTACGCCCGGATGGAACAGAGAAGAAATGATTGCCGCCACAGTGACCTCTGCAGGTCTGATCAACTGTCACTGTGGCTCTGCGGAATTGATCGGGAGAGAGAGTCGCCGTCGTCGGGTTGGCCGCCCGTGTCAGAAGGAGCAAGTTGGACGCCGCCCACTCCTACACTGGTGTGTTCACACGAGTCAGAGGCCACTTGCGAAGCATGCGAGGGCAGCGCCGCTCGGCGCGAGCAGCAGCACGTTTTCATCTCTCCTGTCGTGTCTCTCCCATCTTGTCAGTGTACTAAGCGCACTGTACTGCCTACCCCCTCGGCTCTCTCCGCCAGTTCGAGGCTTGTATAAAAAGGGGAGGAGAGAGAAGTGCAGAGGGGTTCGAAGCATTCTGTAATCGCATTCCACACAGCCACAGCAAGAAAAGAGCTAAGGCTCAGCAGGAGTAGGACTATTACCCGCAGGGGAGTCCGAACCTGGGTAATCTCTGCTCGTCGCTCCTCGCTGCGTCCGACGCTCGAATCGGATCGAGCCCGGGCTGATCGGCTAGCAGATTAGAAATCCGACAGGGGTGTGATTCACCGTGGTTAAGTGAAGAACACGCCGTCAGATATGATTTATGATTTTGGTTAGGGTTGGAGTTGGGGGATTCTGATGGGGGTTCACCGGTATATATAAGACGATAAGTCGGTAACCTATGGTGGGAAGGGCTCATGGCGGGGTTAGTGAAGCATGACACAGAAGCCGCTAGAAGCCTGGAACGGACAAAGGCGGTGGGGCGACGATGGCAGGTGTATCAATACATTGGTGGGTAAACGGATTATGACGAGCAAGGTATTGGTGGCGAGGAAAAGAGACAGCAGAGGTGAGGTGGTGAGAGCGCTGCTGAGCGCGAGGGTGGTGGCATGGAGGTGGTGGGGTAGACACATGGAGCAAAGAAGGAGGAGAGAAGTGGCGTGGTAGGATGTTGGAGGAGAGGAGGAGCGGTGTGTAGCGAAGGAAAATTGCTTGGGCCGCATGAGCTCATTTTGTAATTCGGGAGGAGGGTGCTCATCCCTCGACCCGTAAATTCTGCTCTTTTGATCAATGGAAGATAGTTCTTTTGCCTTTTGTTTATTTTTTTTAACACTGTGATTATGAAATCACTTGGGTGAGATCAACACATAAAGTCGATCTGCGGTGCTTCATGGACCATGACGACGGTGCATGCACGGATATATTTACACCATTCCATTTCCATGTATGCATGGCATGGGGCCGGGGGAGTCTGGCTTTGAATCTTTGATAAGGAAGCGATGGAGAAGCAGAACAGAACAGATGCTGATCCTACCTAGCTAGCTAGTGCGCAGTGGCTGCTCTCTCTCTCTCTCTCTCTCTCTCTCTCTCTCTCTCATCAAGCCTATAAGTAGCACACCTTCTCACACCCATCTTCTCATCGGCAACTGCCTGGATAGCTAACTAGCTTAGCTAACGGTTGCAGGAGTAGCAGCTATGTAGCGTTGCTCCAATGGCGTCGCTGTCGATGAGCTCGTCGGCGGCGGCGGTGCGGGCGCAGTGGACGAAGAAACAGGACAAGCTGTTCGAGCAGGCGCTGGCGGTGTACGACAAGGAGACGCCGGAGCGGTGGCACAACATCGCCCGCGCTGTCGGCGGCGGCAAGTCGCCGGAGGACGTGAAGCGCTACTACGAGCTGCTGGAGGAGGACATCAAGCGCATCGAGTCCGGCAAGGTGCCCTTCCCCGCCTACCGCTACCCCTCCCACGCCGCCGCCTCCCTCGCCTACGACGCCGACAATAGGTATATATACCATCTTCATCTTCATCTCCAGCTCCAGCTTGAGCTTTGCAGGATTAATGGCGGATGAACTGATCGATCGGCTATCTATAATACTAGAAGTACTCACGCGCTTCGCGCGTGGGCGAAACCCCGTATGGTTTTGCAATGAAGAGAACAACATTGGCAATGCAGAAATACCAAATTATTAAAAAAGAAAGGTCATCATACAAAACCATGACCCTACTACACACGTGGTTGGGCGTCGGCCCCTTGCTATATATGTGATGTGATATAATGCCGATGAACTCATTATTACTTGCTCATATTTGCGGATGTTTATAAAGAACAGGTACAAAAACAATGAAGGAAAACAATCAAGAAAAGCTGTGGTACGAAAGGGAAGTTGATTATTTATAAGAAACCAAGCCATTTTTTTAATAAGACGAATGACCAGAAGGCATGTTTAAAAGTGAACAGTGACTTATAATTTGAAATAGAAAGAGTAACCGGCACTGATTGGGTAGTGACCTATAATTTGGAATGGAGGGAGTAACCGACACTGATTGGTCATAGCGAAAAATACATTTATATGGTTGAGAATATAACTATTATCATTAGGCCTAGGACCATAATATTTCCATAGGAGATGCAGCTAAAAGGAGGAGGCCAATCTTTTGTGACACAAATAAAGCAATATTAATTGGAGAAGAATGTACAGTACTCACATGTATACTCTCAATTTCACCTTAAAGCAATTGAACTTGTAAATCAAATATAGATTGCAGACAGTTGATAATGAAACAAATGAATATAATTTGCTCAAGTGTTGATGGTAGCTAGTGTGACCTGCAAAGACATATTGGTGTGTTCTACGAACTCCACAATTACATGTTTAAGGGTTAAGCTGCAAGAGATAATAGCAGTGATAGTCTAATTGACATGAAAAATAGCCAAATATAGATACATACAGGGAGAACATCATGAACTGGAGCACTAATAGAATCGGAGAATCCTGAGTCTTTGCTGGGTTTACTGCATTCCTCTTCTTTCTTCTGGTGATTACCTGTTGTAAGCAGTTGTGCAAGTTTGTCGTTAAGTTCATACTTTTTCATCGCTGATGCAGATGATTGAGCACCGGCAGACAGCAGAACTGGATCAAATGAACCTATTGCATACGACAGTGTCATGTCCTCAAGCATTTTTTTATTGTTGTGGACAGATTAAATTGTCTGGCAAAGGGGAGGCGATTTGCAAAGGGGAGACCCTCTGTTTTGTGGTTAAAGAATGCTTATTTATATGGACACAACAGTTTACAATACATATCAATGAGGCAACCATTCGTAACAGTGTACACTAACCAGGCAATCCTTCATAATAGATTACTGAAACAAACATGGCCAAAACATGAACCTGCCTGACTTAAAAACTCGAAAAGATCCTGTAATCATATTAACTGATATTAGCATATATGATTGTCAATACAATGGCCAATTAATAACTGATGTAAGCATGCTGTTCCGACTTCTCTGTAAAGAAGGCATGGATGGTATCATGTACCTAGAGCTCAAAACAGGAACAAAGTAAAAAAAAAAAAAACTAATGGGAAAGCTAGAATAGCAGCCATGGAATAAAATTTTGGATTATGTTTGAGAAATTACCACTGGACAATGATATGTTCCCCAACTGTTCGCTAATGAGCTAGAATTAATTAGCATGAGTTGAAGGAACCTGGTTGAACCTGAACAAAAAAAAAATCATGAAATGCAGGGTGAGATCCCATTTATTTTCATTTTGCAAATGTGAAGAGGATCACCTAAGGACTATGGTATGTAGCTTCAAAGCCTCCTGAAAGCATGATAAGATCTTTGGGAATTCCATACAAAATTTAGGAATCAGGATAGATGGGAACCTCAGGACATTATACGATAGCCTGATTAGAATTGTCAGCATCAAAGGGGGAGGATATTATAAGGAACATACAACCTTTTCTTTTACTCAAGCTGGTTGCGCGTCTTCCAAATCTACAATGATTATAGCAGAAAGTGAAGAGAAAACATCGCAGGGCAATAGGAAAACAAAAATACTACATGCCTAGCATAAGAGCAAGGGAACAGCAAGGCTAGAGTTTACATCGTGATTAGCTTTAATCTTCTATGAGAAATTAATGGCTCTTAGGAACTTAAACAGGAGGGCGGCCGTCCCCAGATCCGGCATCCCCATAGCCGGAACGCAGCGCAGCCACTGGTCGGAGAGGCCGTTGGCGGGGGCGAACGACCGGCGATGGGAGAGGACAGCAGGAGGTTGGGATGCCACCGGTCTGGCGCTGGCGAAGGGCATGCCGAGTGACGCCGATTCGATGTGAGAGGAGGAGGGTCGCCGGCCCTTCGGGACGCAGGTGGGTTGGGGAGCAGGCGGCGGCGGAGTAGGAGGCGGCGGCGGCAGAGAAGGTGGCGGAGGGGAGGGAGAGAGCAACGGGGGAGAGGAGAAGGGTGGAGGCGGCGGCACCGTGTGTGGGAGGGGGAGACGTACGGGAGAGATTGGGGCAGGGGGCGAGCACTGCGGGTTAGGGTTAGGGGCTTAGGGCCCCGGGATGGGGGCGCGAGGGAAGCGAGCGGGGCATCGCCGATGGCAAAGGCGGGTAATTTTACCCCAACCCCGGGTGTACCTACAAAGGACAAAAGGGCCGATCTGCGCGCGACGGAAAACTTGGAGGGGCCCGATGGAAATGTCCAGCGAAGAGAAAGCACGGGGGAGGGGCCGTTCCGCGAACGCCTGGGGACCCAAGGAGAAAATTAGGTAACGTTGAGGGTTTTTTTTTGCAAAGCTCACCCCCGGGAGGGGCTTGGATCGTGCGGTCGCGACGCTGGACACGCGGTTCGATCCGACGGCCGATGTTTAGCGGGTGACGTGGCCGCACGAGAGAGCTACTATAGAAGTGCCTTATAATGTTTTGGGGAAACGAGAGAGCTACTATAGAAGTGCCTTATAATGTCTTGGGGAAATATGGATCATCTCTCTCTCGCCGTGCAGGTTGAAGCACTTGAAGATCTAGGTGCATGCATGATTGCATGGCCGGACAGATCGAGGAAGCATGTACGGAAGGACCTAGCTAGCACTACAAAGCGACATGGGAATATGGGATCACTACTAGAGAATGGATCTTCACAAGCGATTCAAAAATACCGGAGCGAGCTTTTACAAGCGGTTTATTACCCATAAGCCAGAAGAGCACCTTTAGAAGCGGTTGGGGACACGAACCCCTTCTAAAAGTCAAGCAACAGCAGCGGTTCATGTCCCCAACCATTTATAAAGCAATGCAAGCGGTTGGAAACACGAACCGCTTGTAATGTTTGAGCTTTAGCAGCGGTTCGTGCCCCTAACCGCTTCTAAAGGCCCATTTTTCAAATAGATAAAAGGAAAGCTCCCCCCTATCTCAACAGATATCACGTGTGGATAGGTTGGCTAGCTGGATGAGATGTGGGCAAGGTTTTAAAGTCGGGCGACTAGTCGCGATTAGCCGACGACTAGTCGCCAGGTCGTAATTCCAGGCCGAGTCGAGGTCTTCGACTCGACTTTTGCTTTCAGTCGCGTGACCGGCCGGCTAGTCGTGACTAATCGCGGCCACGTGAGGTTGTTGAGTCGCTCGACCTTGATGACCACATGAAAATTTTGGGCCCACGAGGCTAAAACCAAGGCGGCCAGTCAAGCGGGAACATTTGGGCATTTAGGAGGCGCTGCGTGCGTGCTTCCTTGATTGGCTACCACCGCCGCCGCCTTATCCTCAAAACCTAGATGGCGGCGCCGGCGCATGAATCTGCATGTGTCCAACCTCCTTCCTCTACCTACCTCCCTCTGGTCGTCCTCCTCCTTCCTCTCCCTATCTCCCTATCTTCTTCTTTGTCTAAATCCTAGACGGTCTGGATCTGCGCCCTTCCTCTTTGCTTCTTGCTGCTAGCCTACTCGTTCCTGCTCTGCTTCTTGTTGCTTGGTGTTGCGTGCTCTGCTTCTCGGTTCTTGCTACTGCACAACAAATGGTGCTATATATTTATATAAATTACAAGTTATACTGAACGACTTGTACTGACTAGTCAGCGACTAGTCGGACCTAATCACGACTAGTCCACAAGTCGGTCACCTAGCGACTCGACTCCACTTTACGACTCGAAAACCTTGGATGTGGGTCATGTCATGTGGAGGGGTTAGGTCCTGGGTTCAAATCCCACCTTCTCCAATATTATTTGGCTTTTTTGACACCACTAGAAGCGGTTCTAGGAGCACGTCGGGGTTCCCAGCCGCTTTTACTGCTGGAAACAAAGCAAGAACCGAGAGAGATGCATGCATGAGATTGTGAATAATTTGTTCGCAGGAGTACAGTACAGTACGTACGTCTACTAGCTGCTAGCTAGCTAGGTGATCGAGATCCACTGATCTAGCTCCATGCTACCATATCGATCCCATGTTGATGTTGTCTACTACTCTAGTATTGTATGCATGTTTATGATACTATGATATGTACCATATCAATCAAGAAGATTAAGGAATACGGATGTTAATTAATTAGTACATGAAACTCGTGTGATCTCTTTGTTTCATGTTAATTCTTGCTGAGGGATCGAGGTATGTTTCTTTAGAGCTGATTTGGCTTGCTGACGATCCTGATAAGCTATATTCAGAGCCTCCCAAGACAGGATAATTTCACATATATATGACACTTTAAAATTCGTCTTCCAACCTATGACACCCGGGTCCACTGTCATAGATAGACCTACATGTCATAGACACATGCATCAAGACGCATAAATTGAGTGTCACCTATTATATTTTCTCCCCAAGACGGCTAGGGACAAACTTATTCATTCCACTTGAATATTTTTCAAAGCTCTGAGACACTGTTGGGAAATTGTCCCACATCAGAGGTTGGGAATTGTCCCACATTACCGCTGAGTATAATGAACTACTTGAAGGAATTATATGCTCAATTGATAATCATAGGCCACATCGGATGTGAACTCAATGATATGTGGGACTACGTATGACGTGGGCTACATAGACCATGTGAGACATGGGCCACGGACCGGGTTAGGGCCTCTAATGTAGAGGGCCCATGGTGGGACTATAAAAAGGAGACGGTGGAGAGGTGCGAGGAGCCCCCGAGGAAATTAGGTTTTCCCTCTCCACCAAACCGTAGCTGTCATCTCTCTTCCTCACATACGCTCGGCGCTAGCACGCCGCCGTGGGTGGATTCCGATAACCGGATGTGTGTATTCCTGTAGAGGCGCAACACTTGGGGCACTGGCTTGATCAACCACGAGGCGAACCGGAGAAGACGATGTGATCTGCTCGCGTCCAGAATCTGGTCGCGACCTTGTTTCGCGAATTCCCGTTGATCCAGAGGGAATTTTGTGATGGGACCGGATGCGTTGGAAATCACTCGTCGAGGGCTTGTCCGTAGTGTCCAGGATCGTCGAAATCGGACTTCGGACGAGGCCGGGACGTCCGTTTGAAGACAGGCTGCGCGGTGGTGTCGCGAACTGCGCGAGGTAAGTTGGATCTTGAGGTGGCTTTTGCTGTGCAGGTCGGCGGACCTCGCCACACCACATCGGGGTACAGCGGAGGCGCGGTGGACCTTGGCACATGTCGAAGACCTCAGCATGTCTCGACAACAAGACGTGTTGAACCTCGGCAAGTACGACGACGTCCGCATAGCTCGCCGCGCCCGGCGGACCTCGGTGGCTACTGTTGGGTCTTCTTTGGACTGTGGCACATCTGATCGGTACCTCGACGCCGGACATGGTGCTGTCCAGCGAAGAGGAGACGCTCGGCTCGGCGCAAGCGGCCTCTCCCGTACGACTACGCGCAGATCGATTGAACCAGCTTCATGGACCCGTCTTCCGCCGCACTACGCGTCGAGAGATAACACGATCTATGGTCAATTACTTGCAAGGGGTCCTGAGTCTCGACGGTAGAATTTTGATTCTGTGCTAGTGTAGCGTCCGCATTTCCCTTTAGTGGTATCAGAGCCATCCTGTTTAGTTTTTGATCTAGACCGATCGTATATGTGAAATGCGGTTTGATAGTAGATATGATCTACTGTTCGTAAGATTGATTTGATCAATCATTCAGCCGTGCCATGAATTTCACGAGTAGATTTGATCCGCTAAGTGATGAATTCTATGGCATTTATGTTGAGCCGCCGCATCGCTTGTTAGAAGCAGGCTTCGTGCCGCTGCGTTTTGGTCTACTACACCCGGGACGGGCGTCCTAGTGCCACAGCCGGCAGGCACAATGCAAAGCGTGGTTGTGCACTTGTGCAGGTTATCAGTACTAGTACAATGCCCGTGCTCTGCCACGGACCATAAAGGGATCAAAGGAAAACATAGTTCGTAGTTTAATATATAAGCATAAAGGGTGATTTATAGAAAAGACATTATACATGAACTCATTTTAGATCGAGTGTATGGCACGTAAGGTAATGTCATAAAACAATTTTACACTAAAAATTGGTCATCAAAGTTCAAGTTTTCTAATAGAGATGTGTGTAAGTCTAACAATAAAAAAAAAATAAGTTCAATAAACCACAAGATACATATTCTGAGATTCAGTTTCCCACAAATCGATTTTGCTAGTTGCTATAATGAAGATTTTTTTACAGAAAAAAATAAAGAAAAAAGTAAAACTCCATAGCTAATTTCTCTTAACCAACTTTTGAGATAACAATTCCCACTATACTGGTGAATGTACTGGAAACTCTACAGCTATTGATTCAAATGCAAGTGATCACTAAATCTCATAACCATGCTGCCATGCCGCAATAGGCCAACGTGCCCTTAGCAGATAGAAAGACCGCCGATGTGGCCTTTTCATAACAATGAAACAAGTGATTTCATAATATATGAGCAAGGACCATGTTATTAGTTATGTCACATTCTGAATGGACTAACGATCCCATATGAAATTTGCAGGTTGAGTAGCATGCATGAAATTTACAAAGTAAATCAAATAAGCACATGAGGGATAAGCCCAACCTTTCATTCCTGATTAGTGATTAGTATTTGTTTGCAGGTTGAGCCTGGTAACCGACATCTAACTTACAAAAAAAAATTGGCAAAGATAAAAACTTCAAATCCAGATTTTTTTTAAATAAAAATTGGACACCAGATAAACTACTTGATCTGCAATCCCTTACATCGTTATGAACACCTGTTGCAGCTTGTAGTATAGTTGTCTGTAGCAATCCAACTAAAATCCTACAAGATAATTAATATTTGTGAATTGTGAAAATGTAAAATCAACACATGCTCATCCTGTAAGAATCGGGGCTCTTACATTTGTCATTGAAAGAAGTTAGTTGTTGGGGGATTGAAGAACACGTATCCAACAGAAATCCTACAAAACAAATGAATATTTGTAAAATCAATGAAGCTTTACTAAAAGAATCAAGGCTCTTACATTTTTCACTCCAAGAAGCATGCAAAATAAGCCCATCACAAAGCGATTAGTGTCAGTGCAACGCAAAACACTTATTTTGGGGAAAATCAAAAGTTTACTAACCCTAGAACCAAAATTGGGGATTGGAGGTGTGAGGGATAACCTAGCAGACGCCAGCGGCATCCCAGATAGTGGAGGACGCGACACCTGGAGGGGATCGGCAGCAGCGGCACCTCAGTTGGTGGACGGCAGCGGTGTCATAGAGCGGTGGAGGGCGCCGGTTGCACCTCGGGTGGTGGAGGGCGGTGAAGGCACCTCAGGTGGTGCAGGGCGGCGGCATCACAGGCGGTGGTGGGTGCCGGCGACATCTCAGGTGGTGGAGGCACCTCAGTACACAAATTTTGGACTGCACTTAAAAAATTAGTCCATGAATTGACCACTCTTAACATCTTAAGTTAACCTGTTGCACTCCTTGTATTTCTACTACTAATTGATAATATTGATGATACAAACTCACCAAATGCTATTAAATTGCTTGGAAAGAAATAAGCTTTTCTAACTAAAATAAATCAGTGTGACACTAAAATAAAATAGTCCATTTGTAGACTCCGGAACCAAAACTGCAGCAACAAACCTAGAGGGAATCGATGTTGCTAATTTCAGAAGCTGGATGTTGTTAATTATGGAACATAAATGAAAGAAGAGGAAAACGTAATAGATCAATGAATCAATCATCATTCGTCTTGGCCGGTTCTCAAAAGACAAGAAAATTTAAATATAACAAGGCCGATTGATTTACATTCTTGGGTATTAAACTTGAAGCAGGCAAATCACAGGCTCACCTCAATTCCATTGTCATGAGCCTGCAAGCCTCCATCCTGGCTGGCCACCAAGGATGTTGCGGTCGATACAAAAATTGGTTAGGCCCAACACTACATGAATGTGTGAGATCACCATACAAACATCATTCCTGAAAAATCCCAATAGTCGATGCAAAGAAGTAAAATTTAGGTGAAGTGAACATGCCATCCTATACCATGTTGTATATGTTTCAAGGAAAAAAAAGATTATCCACAAGGCTCTTTTTAATGTATTCCCAGACTCAATTGAAAGCTAAGAGCATAAGCTACAAATTCTACAGCCTCACCTTGCTCTAAAACTCATCTTAACTACCCAAATTATCCCTACAACCTGACGCGTTCACAGCCCAAAATTGCAACGACCCAATTGAGATAGTTCTCCATGCTAGTTTGAAAACTTAAGCCAAGAAAATAAACATATTTCAAGTATGAACAGAGTGTGGACTGCAGTACCGGCTTCATCTTCTTCATCGGCAATGGCACCTTGCCACTCTGCTTCCAAGCCTTGCTATTGGCGATGCAAACTATCAGCATACTCCAAGTCCCAAGATTGGAATCATAACCTATGTAAAGAGGTGTAGGGCACACATCATCTCAGATAAAAGAGAATCAAAATCATCTCCTAAGCTACCAATGTAGTGCTCTGTATGTCTGTAAATAGTACAAAGAAATGTATATGTACGTAAAAATAAAACATTCAAGATAAAACATAAATAAAAGTAACTTCACAAACCTTGAAGAATTTGCTAGCCAAGTACCGACATCCTGAATTAAATCAAGAAGGTAGAATGGCCTCTCTTTGACATTGAATAGGGAGATAATGTTAGTAAAAGAATCCATATGCTTTGAGAGTCCATCAATCTGGTGCAGAAACACAACAATATCATGGATTTGGTCATTTCATGCAGATGGAGCAGGGTTCAAATATAAATTCTCAATTTGAGGAATTGAAAATTTTTGCCCTGTGAAACAAAGAAGAAAGGTGAAAACCAGCATATGTAGAACTTAAAGTAGACCAAATCTACAAATTGGCTTTCCAGACCGCACCTTTCAGATTCAAGCTTAGATTTTCAGAATCTAACAGGGCGAGTCCAATACCAACCCTCTCAGCTGCAGATAGTTCAAGTTCATTTGATAATGTTTGAAGAAATCCATTACTGACAGGAATTGTCCTCAGTGCTTCACAAAAACTGGTGCTGAAGTATGATTTATGCAGGCAATACCTGAAAATGCTTGAATAAGAGATCGTGTTTGGATTTGGAGTTCTTTGAATTGTAAACGAGCTTATATATTTTATCATATAGGAAATGCCATATAGTGCATTAGAGGATTATTGGATCAAGACAGATAGGAAATTGGATTGTAAAAAAAAAAGACATGTATATTGCTACATATGCATTTCATTAAGAAAATATGTAAAACAATTACACAGAACGAATTGTATTTTTTTTAAAAATGAAACCATAAAAACCAAATATGTGCGTGCGCACCAACATAGAAAAGAGACTATTGCCTTATTTCGATTGATCAAAGCTTTTTTGTATCTTGAAGGTACATTTTGGAAACTTATGACGACAATGGAGAACTCGAATGTAAATTAATCTTCTAGAAAGAAACAGCCGGTTGATCTCATATAGTTCAAACAAATGCTGCAGATCACTTTCATACAAGCACAACTTTTCAATATGGAGTATGGATGTAAATAATAAAATCTACACACCTCATAACCAATCCAGGCAACTGAAGCGATCACATAAATTGCTAGCACATTTGAAAAGAGCTTATATATTTTATCATATAGGAAATGCCATACAGTGCATTAGAGGACTATTGGATCAAGACAGATAGGAAATTGGATTGTAAAAAAAAAGACATGTATATTGCTACATATGCATTTCATTAAGAAAATATGTAAAACAATTACACAGAACGAACTGTATTTTTTTTAAAAAAAATGAAACCATAAAAACCAAATACGTGCGTGCGCACCAACATAGAAAAAAGACTATTGCCTTATTTCGATTGATCAAAGCTTTTTTGTATCTTGAAGGTACATTTTGGAAACTTATGACGACAATGGAGAACTCGAATGTAAATTAATCTTCTAGAAAGAAACAGCCGGTTGATCTCATATAGTTCAAACAAATGCTGCAGATCACTTTCATACAAGCACAACTTTTCAATATGGAGTATGGATGTAAATAATAAAATCTACACACCTCATAACAAATCCAGGCAACTGAAGCGATCACATAAATTGCTAGCACATTTGTAAACATTCTGTATATATCCAACTTCATAGAGCTTCTCCTTGCCTGATGAAGGAGAAAAGCAGAAAGTTGAAGTAGACAAAAATATTGTACTCTTTCGAGATTCAACAGAGTTGCTAATAAAACTCTAACCACCTCCAAAGCATTTTCTAGTTTCCCTCTTTGCGAGCACACAGAACACCCATGTACAATCTCCTATCGTATTAGGGGTTTCTAGCAAACTAATTGGTAATCATTCCACCGTATCAAAATCAGCAATGTTTCTGAAAGAACTGGTGGTGTTTTACACTTTTACTTACATTCACACTAAGACGGCTAACAATGGCAGCGCTAAGAGTTACAATAAATTAAATTGCAGCTATTAGATACTAATATACTTAACAAATGGAAATCAGCGATCCTTCAGGAAAAACAGTAACAGTTGAGAATTTAAATTAAATGTAGATTACCTGTAGCTTCTCAAGGGTGCAGGAAAGAGATGTGAAAATCCAGAGTATGAGAAAAGCACCCAAAAATGCATCAGGAAGGACAAGGAAAAGCCTTGCTTTGCCTGAAATGTCATTGATCGTTCCAACATTTTCTGTGAAAACTGATAGCCTACGAAAAAGGAATAAAATTTAATAAAATACTAGAAAGATAGAGGTGCGCATCGGAGGTAGAGGAGAGAGGAGTTTCAGGCGATGGTACTCTCCGGAGGGAGGCGGCGCGGCGGCGCCATAGGTGGCGGCGGATCCAGCGATCCAGTGGAGGCGCGAGGACAGGGGTGGGGTAAGCTATGGTTTCGGGGGTAGGAGACATAGGGGCCGATGGCTAAGCCGAGGAGGAGGAGAACTCACCTAGCGTAGCTGCGTAGGGGCCAATTGCCGCGCCATGGGGAGCCTCCCGAAGTAGCCGACCTCGCTGGAGCAGTGGAGGAGGCCGAGGTCGCCATGCTTTTTTCCTTGACCTTCCATGAGCAAAACTTTATTCGTTGAGGGAAGAATAAGAGAGGAGACGGCAGACAGTGAGGATGGGGTGGAGGCGGCGGGATCTTCGGCGAGAGGCGGCGGCGGGAGCGACGGGAGCGGCGGCCCCTGTGAGAGGAGGAGACGGCACCGAGCGGCGAAGAAGGAGCAGGAGGACGGTGACGGGAAGAGGGAAAATTTTTACTGTTTACCATAAAAATTCACGCAAACGAAAAAATACCTTCTAGGCGCTCTCTGCCAGGGCGGCATCGGGGCATGGCGCGCCAATGAGAGCGCTAAGGGCTCGGCGCTGCGCTGGGCGCCAAGGGGCAGGGCGCCGCCAGGCGCTAGGTGGGCCGGTGGCATGGCGCAGTGTGTGTATGCAGCATGGCATGGTGTGTGTGGCGGCATGGCAGGATGGCGGCATGGCTGGCCTAAGCGGCGTGGCGTGGCGAAGGCCGTGTATGGCGTGGGCGTGTGCATGCTCATGCCATGCCGCCATGCTGCCTCTCCACTGCCGGCCTCATGCTGGCCCATGCATGCTTGCCGCCCACACACACACACACGCACACGCCACTGCCTCGCCGCACACACGCCACACGCACACACACGCACGCCCGTGCTGGCCTCACGCCTCGCCGCACATCACTGGCGCCCACCTAGGCGCCTGGCGAGCGGCGGCGCCCTGGCGCCCTGGCGAGGGTGCCGAGCCACTGCGCTGGCGCCGAGCCTGGCGCGCTCACCGAGCGCCATGCCCTCAATGCCGCCTGGCCGAAACGCCTAGGGTATTTTTGCAATTGGTCGTAGATCTTGGGCATTTTTTCGTTTGCGTGATTTTTATGGGCAAGCAGTAAAATTTTCGGGAAGAAAGGTCTTTTTATTGGAGAGGACGGAGAGGAGGGAGGAGGAGGCTCGAGGCGGGGGTGGGAGGCTAGGGTTTGAAGTGCGTGCAAGCGGTGGAGACGTTGGATCCGATTAAGCGGAGCGATCGGACGGGTCGGGAAGCCCTTTAACGGAGAGGTAGATCGGATGGAGCAGAGCAGATTAGGCTGCGCGAGATGGATGATCCAGATTGTAAGTTGGTAGTACCACCACGACCACAAGGTACTTTAAGATAGTAGAGACTTGTGCACCATCTGTTTGTTGCTCGTGTGTTGTTTGGCTACTTATACGCAACACGTCTACACTACACGTGAGGAGCTAGAGCTGGTGATCGGCCCTTGGTGAATTCTGTAATTGATCCAAAGGTTGGCTTTGCAGTTAGTCATCTGGATATTATGTTTTCAACTTCAAGTTATGTATGATGAATATGATTCATTAGTGCATACCAGGCCAATGGAATAATTTAGATTGGTCCCTATTTTGGTTGATGTGATCAGCTAATGGAATTTTATTAGAATTTAGAATTCTATGAAATTTCTATTGGGCAGAATTGTGAATATGATTCACTGTTGTGTGCCATGATGCGTAACAACGTTGGGCCACTTATCTAGACTATTGCTAAATGGTTGGCAGTGACACCGTTTTTGCATACGATTGGTGGACTGTGTCGTGCACATGCATTTTGATGCGATGTACGTGCATGTGATGCTTCCTCACTCGTGCAATCGGTTGGAAAAATCAATATCCTACGTGTTATGCATTGGGTTTCCATAATTGTTATAGTGCCGAGCTAATATGATTAGTAAAAATTAGATTAGGGTTGAATTTTGTTGGAAATATTAGGAATTTTCTCAAGTTCTTAATCCACAAAATTAGGTAAATCATAATATTGAATATTTCAAGTTCATAACCAAAGGTACTATATAATAACGAATTATCTATCTCATACACAAAGGCTAATGAACAAGAAACAAGCCAAATAAAGGCACGGTATAAACAAATATACCCTTGAGTTGAGCCGCATGACCACTACTGTTGCAGAACAAAGGCCGGCGGAGGAATGACTTGCACATTCTCACCGCCATGACGGTTGATGTAGTCGATCACAAGTTGATGCGAAATGCCTTTGATGCGATGGAGAGGTCGGTGCGATCGAGCGTCGATCTTTGTGTAGATGAAGTGAACCAAGAGGAAACTTGAGCGATCAAGCGAGAACGCTTCCCAAAAACCTTATCGGCCTTCTATCCCGAGCAGAATCTCGAGAAGGACGAGGTTCCGGAGGCCTGCTCCCTCCGCTCCTTGTGCGCGCAAGAAAACAGAGGCGGGAATGCAAAACGGCAGCGCTACAGATGGAAGTATGGAATGTGCGGGAGAGAGAGAGCTCTTGAGGGCGAGCGCTTTTTCACAAGGCGAGGAGCTCATGCTTTTATAGGCGTCAGGAAGAGAAGGTTCGTCGAACCTGGACGCCATCAAGCACTAGTAACGGACGTCATTACACCTGGCCATTAAGTCGTCCGTTACGTAACGGACGTCATTACACCAGCCATTAAGTCGTCGGTTACGGGAAGAGATCGCCCGTGCTCAGGGTGAGGTCGCCCGGCTCGGGGAGAGCTCGCCCATGCCCGAGGAGAGGTCGCCCATGCTCAGGGTGAGGTCGCCCTGCTCGGGGAGAGCTCGCCCATGCTCAGGGTGAGCTCGCCCATGCTCAGCACGTCACGCTCACGCCCACGCCTTTCTCTTTTCTCTCTTTTTTCTTAATTAGGAGAACCACAATCCAACTATTTAAGTTGAGATATTCTCCTCCCAATTTTCCGAACGGTTTAGTATTAAATGGGCCTCTTGGAATTTCTATTAAAATAATTAAATGGGCCAACCCCATAATTATTCTAACAATCCCCACCAAATTTCATAGGCACATTTGAAATACTCTCGCCCATTGTAGTTTGATATACCGGTGTTTGATGGAAGCTGTTAAGTTAAACTTCCACCTAGAACAAAGGTTACACTCATCCACAACTGAACAATGGACTAAGCCTTGAATTGACAGTTTTTGTGAACGAGTTTCACCAAAGTCCTTATCGATACTAGGTCGCTAAATGCATCCCCTCGGTTTGGAGCGTATAAGTCATACTCCTTTGCCTTTCATGAGCCTCTAAAGATCACCCAATCTCATAGGCGTGACTAGCGATCGAGCTCATATAGGTGTATTCCTCATAAGATGTTCGTAGGATAACATCTACGCTTTATTAAAAGCCACTCGGAATACATTAAGGTATAACCAACCCGCCATACTGAGAATAGGAGAGTAGTGCATCTCAAGCGGAGTGGGTTAAGTACAAAAGTACTCTCCTCTCGGCCGATCACTAGCTTGTCTCAACATCCTAATTCACGGGATCTCCGATCAAATAGGATGAGTTACCACTAAGACATGACTTTCATGTGGGTCTCAAGCCCATCTCCTTGATGCTTCATCTATCACATTCCGTGATAGTCCCTTTGTAAAGGATCGCTAGGTTTTAGCCGTCGACATAGTCCAATGCTATAACTCCGAGTTTCTCACTTCTGACAGACTTCAATCGCCTCTTAACGTGCCTTGATGACTTCATGTTATCCTTTGAACTATTCACCTTGGCAATCACCGTCCGATTGTCACAGTTCTGAGATAGCGAGCACCGTTTTTCAACCACCGTAAGTCCATCACAAGTTCACGCACCAATCGGCTTCCATAGTGGCGTGTCCAATCTTGTGAGTTCTGCTTCCATTGTAGACCTCGTTAAGATGGTCTCGCTTGCAAGACTTCAGAAACAGCTCCACCACCCAATGTGAATACAAATCCACTTGTGGCATTTATCTCATCAAGATCGGATATCGGTTTGAATCACTATAACCCTCTAGTACTCTTGGGTACCGGTGTAGTGAATACCATAACTTGATGTCCCTTTAGATAGCGCATCACTCTCTCAAGAGCATGCCAATGATCATCTCCCGGATTTGAAACAAACCGGCTAAGTTTGCTCACAGCAAACGAGATATCAGGTCTTGTTGCACTAGCTAAATACATCAGTGAACCAATGATTTGGGAATATCTCAATTGATCCTTTGCTATACGTTGGTTCTTTCGTAATAGCACACTTGGATCATATAGCGTTGGAGCAGGTTTACAATCGCTAAAACCAAAGCGACTCAACACCTTTTTCACATAATGGGACTGCTCAAGAGTTATCCCACCATCATCTTCTCTTAACAACTTAATGTTTAAGATGACATCCGCTACTCCCAAATCTTTCATTTCAAAATTCGCGGACAGAAAGTCCTTGACTTCCTTAATCACATTAAGGTTCGTCCCAAGATCAATATGTCATCAACATACGCATACGAATCACTCCTTCACCCCCACCATAGCGGTAATACACACATTTGTCGACTTCATTCACAACAAAGCGGCGAGATGTTAAAGTTCTGTCGAACTTCTCGTGCCACTGCTTAGGTGCTTGCTTAAGGCCATACAGAGACTTCAACAACCTACACACTTTTCCTTCATGACCCTTTACTACAAATTCATCTGGCTGATTCATATAGATTTCCTCTTTCAACTCTCCATTAAGGAAAGCCGTCTTTACGTCCATCTGATGAACGATCAGACCGTAGGAGACAGCCATGGATAGTAGTACTCTAATAGTGATCAATCTGGCAACAGGTGAGTAAGTATCAAAGAAGTCCTCGCCTTCTTTCTGGGTATAACCCTTGGCCACAAGCCTTGCCTTGTACTTTTCAATTGTACCATCAGGCCTCAGCTTTTTCTTAAACACCCACTTACATCCTACAGGTTTACACCCATATGGACGATCAATAACTTCTCAAGTTCCATTGCTCAGGATGGAATCCATCTCACTCTGGACCGCTTCCTTCCAATAGTCGTCATTCCGAGATGAATAAGCCTCCTCAATGGTTCTTGGAGTATCATCCACTAGATATACAATGAAGTCATCACCAAAAGACTTTGCGGTCTTTTGTCTCTTACTCTTTCGAGTTACTTCATTGTCTTCATCTATTGGATTTTCCTCAAAAGTGGGTTCAATTTGTATAGGAGTGGAAGGTTTAGGAGAGAAAATAGATTCTTGGCCGGATGAGCTAAGTGTCTCTTTCATAGGAATATGTCCTCAAAGAATGTGGTATCATTGGACTCTAAGATTGTACCTTCATACATATCAGGTACTCCAGATTTCACTATTAAGAACCTATATCCAACACTGTGAATAGCATAACCAATGAGGACACAATCAACGGTTTTTGGTCCAAGTTTACGCTTCTTTGGGACGAGCACATTAACCTTAGCCAAACAGCCCCAAATGCACGTAAATAAGTGAGATTTAATCTTTTCTCTCCCATTCCTCGAATGGTGTGATTTCTTTATTCTTTGTAGGAACCTGTTTAGGACATGACAAGCGATCAATATAGCCTCACCCCACCATTCCTTGGAAAGTCCCGATGTTTCTAACATGGAGTTAACCATATCGGTTAGAGTACGGTTCTTTCTTTCGCAACCCGTTTGGTCGGGGAGAATAGGAGGCGCCCTCTCATGGATTATTCCAAGTTCCTCGCAGAGTTTATTAAAATCACTAGAAAAATATTCTCCACCACGATCGACCTAACCCGTTTGATTTTCCTATCAAGTTGGTTCTCGACTTGACTTTATAGATCTTAAAATAGTGAAAAGCCTCATCTTTAGACTTTAATAAATACACGTAGCAAAATCTAGTAGAATCATCAATCAGAGTCATGAAATACCTCTTACCACCCTTCGTCAACTCTCCGTTCATCTCGCACAAATCGGTATGAACTAGTTCTAATGGTGACAAGTTTCTCGCCTCTGCTGCCTTGTGAGGCTTGCGAGGTTGCTTAGATTGCACACACACTTGACACTTAGAACTTTTGACTTGGGTAAATTTTGAGATTAAATCCATACCGGCCATCCGCATCATACAACCAAGATTAACATGACAAAGTCGTGAATGCCAAACATTAGTCTCATGATCACAAACATGATTAATCTCATTATTCATGTCCATCAAAGATAAGCGGAACAAGCCTCCGCTCTCATAGCCTTTTTCAATAAAATTTCCAAACTTAGAAATAACACATTTATTGGATTCAAAAACTAGCTTAAAACCATCTCTACATAATAGAGATCCGCTGACAAGGTTCTTATTTATCGCAGGCACATGTTGTACGTTCCTCAGTCGCACGACCTTGCCTGAAGTAAACTTCAAGACAACAGTGCCGACTCCACGTACAAATGCCTGCGACCCATTCCCCATCAACACGGAGGCAGCCCCTGCGACCTGGTAAGAAGAAAATAGGGATCTATCAGCACAAACATGTATATTGGCCCCTGTGTCAATCCACCAATCAGGTGAACGACATACTGAAAGAACAGTAGGTACTGTTACATACCCAGATGTTCCTTTCTCAGTATTGCCAATAACAACGTTGGCGGACTTTTTCTGCTTGTCTTTACGATCAGGGCAATCCTTAGCCCAGTGATCAGTCCCATTATAGACAAAACAGTTTCCCTTCCCTTTATTCTTCTTCTTCTTGAAGCTAGTAGTTTGATTGGCTTTGTTCTTGTTGTCAGGTTTTTCAGACTTGTTTTTATTCTTGCTGAATTGAAAGGTTTTCTTTTGTACCACATTGGCACTAGAACTTCCTTTCCCACGTGTATCCTTTGCCCTCGCCTTCTCCTCAACATCTAGAGACCCAATGAGGTTACCACTTTGAACTCTTGTCTCTTGTGTTTTAGAGTAGTGGCAAAATCCCTCCAAGAAGGTGGCAGCTTTGCAATAATGCATCCCGCCACAAACTTGTCGGGCAATGCACATTTAAAATTCTCAAGTTCTTTTGCGAGAGCTTGCAACTCATGAGCTTGTTCTACTACAGAATGGTCATCGACCATCTTATAGTCATGAAACTGCTCCATGACATAGAGCTCGCTACCCGCGTCAGAAACTCCAAATTTTGCCTCAAGTGCATCCCACATTTCTTTACCACTAGGCAAAATCATATACACATCAACAAGATTTTCTCCCAAAACGCTAATCACGGCGCCTCTAAACAAGTTATCCGCAGCTGCGAAGACACTCTCCTGCTCAGGAGAGAGCCCTCCTTCCGGCTGTGGCTTGCCTTGCGCAACGTGATACACGTTCATGGCAGTCAACCATAAAATCATCTTGGCGCGCCAACGCTTGTAATTTGCGCCGTCAAATACCGTTGGCTTAAGTGCGGCAGCGAAGCCAGTAGTTGTAAAATTCCTAGTGTAAGGTTTTTGGATTGTTGGAAATATTAGGAATTTTCTCAAGCTCTTAATCCACAAAATTAGGTAAATCATAATATTGAATATTTCAAGTTCATAACCAAAGGTACTAGATAATAACGAATTATCTATCTCATACACAAAGGCTAATGAACAAGAAACAAGCCAAATAAAGGCACGGTATAAACAAATATACCCTTGAGCGGAGCGCAGACCACTACTGCAGCGACCAAAGGGCCAAGTGAGGAATGACTTGCACATTCTCACCGCCATGACGATTGATGTAGTCGATCACAAGTTGATGCAGAGATGCCTTTGATGCGATGGAGAGGTCGGTGCGATCGAGCGTCGATCTTTGTGTAGATGAAGTGAACCAATAGGAAACTTGAGCGATCGGCGTGAGAACGCTTCCCAAAAACCTTATCGGCCTTCTATCCCGAGCAGGATCTCGAGAAGGACGAGGTTCCGGAGGCCTGCTCCCTCCGCTCCTTGTGCGCGCAAGGAAACAGAGGCGGGAATGCAAAACGGCAGCGCTACAGATGGAAGTATGGAATGTGCGGGAGAGAGAGAGCTCTTGAGGGCGAGCGCTTTTTCACAGGGCGAGGAGCTCATGCTTTTATAGGCGCCAGGAAGAGAAGGTTCGTCGAACCTGGACGCCATCAAGCACTAGTAACGGACGTCATTACACCTGGCCATTAAGTCGTCCGTTACGTAACGGACGTCATTACACCAGCCATTAAGTCGTCGGTTACGGGAAGAGGTCGCCCGTGCTCAGGGTGAGGTCGCCCGGCTCGGGGAGAGCTCGCCCATGCCCGAGGAGAGGTCGCCCATGCTCAGGGTGAGGTCGCCCTGCTCGGGGAGAGCTCGCCCATGCTCAGGGTGAGCTCGCCCATGCTCAGCACGTCACGCTCACGCCCACGCCTTTCTCTTTTCTCTCTTTTTTCTTAATTGGGAGAACCACAATCCAACTATTTAAGTTGAGATATTCTCCTCCCAATTTCCCGAACGGTTTAGTATTAAATGGGCTTCTTGGAATTTCTATTAAAATAATTAAATGGGCCAACCCCATAATTATTCTAACAAATTTTTCATAGAGTTAACATGATTAGCTCGATGGATTTTTCATTGAAATTATGATCAATATTTGATTGTGTGCATGGTTTCACCCTGAACCTAAGAAGGTTGCGTAATGTGCTATCGAGTGCAGTTGACTTTTTGATTTTCTGCCACGGTGGATCTCGCTGGATATTTGTATTCAGTAAATGAAATTTTACCTATTTGTGCCGCATGCTAGATGAGGCGCGACCGTGTGAATATTTGATTCATGGTGTAATATTTTCTGGACCGCCGAGTAAGGGCTAATGAGTAGTCCGGTTTTTGAATTAATGTGATTAATTAAATTGAAGTGTCATGGTTGAGTTGGTGAATGGGATTCATGCTTCAAACCCCAGCGGCCAATCTGTAAGTAGCCTAACTTGCTAATGAAATATTCATTGGGACAATGGTCCGGAGTGAGTTAATATGATTAATTAATTGGAATTATTCATGGGCAAAAGATGTGAATATGATTCATTATGTGAAAATTGGTTTCCACAACACAAATTATTTATGTGCCTTTTATAATTGTTACAGTTTTATACTATTTGGTAGAATTTGATTCTATGCAGATGTATGCAAATAGTTTGACCCTCGTGTATATGATGCATGTGTGGGATCTTACTGAGCCTTACATATTAATTTGTTATACTTGAGTAAAATCAAGTAGATGGCCCGGTGGACAGGAATGAGCGCATAGTGATAATGATCACAGTGATAATGATCACCGCGTCTTGGGCTATACCGTGCTGGTTAATAATGTATTTTCTATGATGGCTTTCCCGCCCTACTATTCTTAACAGAATAGATTTCTCTCAGAAAAATTAAGAGTTTGCCCTTTTCCAACAGCTGCACCCATTAAGGTCTTGTACGTTAATTGATAGTTTCAGCATACAACAGGGTGCCATTAATTTCCTTGATCAGTGGGGTGAAGTCGAACTTCACTGCATAGTGCTGATTTTACTTGATGAAGCTATCAAAACTGTTTTGGGCTTCGGGGCAGACGTGTTGGTGCTGTGCATTGGCGTATGCCACCCAACAAACAAGAGTCACATACGATGTGATTGGCAAGGAGTTGCCTACCTATATCACTTAGTTCTAGGAGTCGCCACCGAGCACTAGATCTTTGACCGACTATGGATCTTGTCCTATTTCGAGTCATCAGAGGGAATGTGACTTGAGTGGAAGTATCTTCGTTAAATTGTTAAAGGAGGTACACACATAAATATAATTTAATATTTGTTGATATACCCGATGCTTTTTTTTAAGCTATATATATGCATGGTGATTGATATCGTTTTTGAGAATTGTTCTCTAGTTATTATGGAATATTTGTTCTAAAAGTAGTACCTTAATGAACCATCTTTTAATGCAATATGTAATTGAAGTGTTTACTAGAAGCAATATGATGATTTTTTTTGTGATCATTATCTCTCTCTCGCCATCATGAAATCTGAGCTATTGTAGCGAGATGAAATCATGGATGTCTGCAATATGATTGTGGATTTGGTGGGCACGTTTGAGAACCAAATAAGGGCTAAAGGATGTGATCCCTAAGTCATTGTTTGCGTGCAGATTAGCAGAAAAGAAAATTTGGTCAGCCGTCATATGTGGTCAATATGATTGATTGCTTGGCCATTGGAAAATATGATTTTTCCTTTAGCCAATGGTTAGCTATTGATGTGATTTTCGATTGCTCTTCATAATGATGAATTGCTTGGAGAAATCACTGGCTGAGATGCATATGATGCATGTTAGAATAAGAGAGCATTAATATTAGCTTTATCATGTGATGATGGTTCGAAAGACTGGTCGACTTGTGAAGGAGGCCGAATCCTGAGTGAAAGGAAAAGGTCAAGTTGGACCTGAGTACTAATCTAGACTTGCGAAGTCAAAGATTAGCGCTACCTTAACATCGTAGGATAGGATTCTGGATTAATGGAAAGGGTATAAAAGTTGTCTCGTTTGACGTTGACATAGTTTTAAGGGCCCAATCCGAAGGATCATAGTCGGAATTAAATAATTGTTATTATATTCCGGGTATAAGCAAGTTTAATATTTTGCTTCTTTTCAGTGGGAGATTGATTTGGCTTATGGGCATGCTCCATTAGTGAATGGATGTGTGTTATTAATCTTAAGGACTTGTGATGTCATTATGTTTCATTATCCATGTTATGATACACTTTAGAAATGTTTGTGCTCATTTAAAGGTTCCATCTAACCATAAGAAAACAGCCATATGTGATATGGATAGAAAGGTGTTCCATGCTGATTTATCGATGTTTGGAACGTAGGGCATGTGTAAGACGTCTGGCGTCTGATAAGCTTACGCTCGACTAAGATAAATGTTTCTTTGTGAAGTGCAAAGTGTTTGCATATAAGGAAGGGTATGAGCTGCGAAGTGTTTATTGCTCGGAATGGTTTTATTTTGGAGAAATTGTTTCTTTCAAAATATTTAGTGGGAGAACGATATGACTCGGAGTAATTCGGGGATCATTTAAAAGTGTTTTAGTTCCTACTAAATTTTCATATTATATATATACTGTTGTATGTTTTATGAAATAACCAACCTACATTGGTCCTAAAGCCAAATTAGTAACCTATATGATAGGGATAACAAATGTTGTCTGACTTTGATGAGCTTATGGTTTATGATGAAGCGTGTGGGCCTATACTCTGAGGGACGAATTTAAGATGAGCTATGTGTGACAATTAAGTTTTGAACTTGATTGGTCCGGTTGGTGCTGTCTTGATTCATATAGCTACTGCTGCATATTTGATATGCAATATAGATATCAAAACGGCTCTCTTTAGGAGACCTAGGTGAGAATGTATTCGACACGGACTCAAGATTTTGATGATAAAAAAGGTGCTAAAATATGCGAGAGTTTTCGAAACAAGCATATCAGAGTTGATTATTTGTTTTGATGAAAGTCAAATTGTTTGGCTGGTTCATCAAGGGTAAGTGGGAGAGCACTTATTTTTTTGATCTTAAATATGTATGACATATAGTTAATCAAAAATAATATTCTGTGAATCTGCCATGTCTTAATTAAGAAATTGTTCTTCATGAAAGACTTTGGGTTAGATTTAAAATTTTGGCATAAGGGTTTATAGGGATAAATTAGAAAGGCTAATTGGATTAGACCTATGTGTTAACATACTGTTGAATGGTTCCACCGGGGAATTGTTCCCGTGTATGTCACATTGGAGAGCAAGATTCAGTATTTGATACTCGACGAGCTTGATAAATTGCCAAAAAGAGGGGTTTTATGCCCTATGCATTAAGGCGAATGTCATCGGATATGTAAATGTCAATCTAATCCAGGTGAAAGTCACTGGATGTTGAGAAGCATTCTAAAATACTTATGAAGTATAAAGAATGTACACTTTAGGAATGGTGGCCTGTAATGGTTACATCGCGCACTACTTTTAAACCATTACTTAATGGGGTTCAGAAGCTGAAACAGTTTCAACTTAGACAAATATTACCACAACCTTTATGAAAGGCGTACATGAGTATCAGATATTAGATATCTGGTTGATAAGCTCTGGTGCACGTAGATAAAATATAAGTAATATGTCGACTAGGCAGTCTTGGAGATGACTGTATCACTTCTATCTTTATGATGGATAATTGTTATCCTAGTTTCTTGAGTAACATCATCGGCATCGATCAATAAATAAGACTTGTTCGCGAAACTCTTTTACTATATGATGTTATTCTAAAGGGGTCCTTGATCTTATATCATAACTTGAACAATTATGAGTCAAAGATTAGCACATGTATTGATTGATAATCATGTTTTCGGATCATAGATATGGAGATATCAAATCAATAATGTGGACACATGTTGGAGAACATGGCTGATTGGACACATGTTATAGTCTTTGGTGTAATCAGTTGAATTCTTATATAGTGACTGTGGGATCCTTTGACCTGAGATCGCCATTGAGTCCCAGCATGCGTAGTTGTATACTTTGGGGCTATCAAACGCTCTCCGTAACAGAGAGTTATAAAGACAGCTTTCGGGTATGCCATGAAACATGGACGTGGGGTGTGAGCGGTCAAGATGGGATTTGCCCCTCCTTTATAACAGGAGAGATATCTCTGGGCCCATCGAGGTATTGGATTTGGGAAAGTGTATAACCATACCATGATTAAAGAGTTAATCATACGAAATCCAGTACTTGATCGAGTGAATGGCCGAGCTATCACAAGGGTGACACGTTTCTTGCCTTGAGCTTGGCTGGTATCGTGTGGCAAAAGGATCGACACTTTAACACTATTTGGTTCGTTAGATTTGATCTTCGCGTGTATTCAGGTGTCGGTATGTTTTGTTAGAGGCCGCTGCCGATCTGTGACTAGAAATTTGTTTCTGGGTCACTGCTGTCTACATACGAACCTATTGGATCACACACTTAAGAGGTTGAAGTCATTGGTTGCTTAATTATCTATTTGCAAGTGGGAGATTGAAGGAATTATATGTCCAATTGACAATCATAGGTCATATTGGATGTGAGCTCAATGATATGTGGGACCACGCATGACGTGGGCTACATGGACCATGTGAGACATGGGCCACGGATCGGGTTAGGGCCTCTAATGTAGAGGGCCCACGGTGGGACTATAAAAAGGAGGCGGTGGAGAGGCGCGAGGAGCCCCCGAGGAAATTAGGTTTTCCCCTCCACCAAACCCTAGCCGTCATCTCTCTCCCTCACCTGCGCTCGGCGCTAGCACACCGCCGTGGGTGGATTCCGATTATCGGATGTGTGTATTCCTGTAGAAGCGCAACACTTGGGGCGCTGGCTTGATTAACCGCGAGACGAACTGGAGGAGACGACATGATCTGCTCGCGTCCAGAATCTGGTCGCGACCTTGTTTCGCGAATTCCCGTTGATCCAGAGGAAATTTTGTGATGGGACCGGATGCGTTGGAAAGCTCTCGTCGAGGGCTTGTCCGCAATGTCCAGAATCGTTGAAATCGGACTCCGGACAAGGCCGGGGCATCCGTTTGAAGACAGGCTGCGTGGTGGTGTCGCGAACCGCGCGAGGTAAGTTGGATCTTGACATGGGTTTTGCCGTGCAGGTCGGGGGACCTCGCCACACCACATCGGGGTACAACGGAGGCGCGATGGACCTTGGCACACGTCGAAGACCTCAGCACGTCTCGACGGCAAGACGTGCTGATCCTCGGCAAGTGCGACGACGTCCGCATAGTTCGCCGCGCCCTGCGGGGGTTCGCTCGGCGGACCTCGGTGGCTGCTGCTGGGTCTTCTTTGCACTGTGGCACATCTGATCGGTACCTCGACGGCGGACATGGTGCTGTCCAGCGAAGAGGAGACGCTCGGCTCGGCGCAAGCAGCCTCTCTCGTACGACTACGCGCAGATCAATTGAACCGGTTTCATCGACCCGTCTTCCGCTGCACTGCGCGTCGAGAGGTAACGCGATCTATGGTCAATCACTTGCAAGGGGTCCTAGGACTCGGCGGTAGAATTTTGATTATGTGCTAGTGTAGCGCCCGCGTTTTCCTTTACTACTCCCTCTAGTTCTATAATTCCTGTTGTTTGACTTGTCCTAAGTGAAGGTTTTAAGACTTTATCTATAAAAATCGCCTAGGTCCAACCCCAAAACACACGTGATTGTGGTCAGTTTCAATTTTTTTATTTTGTTCACTGCTTTTTCTCCCGTATTTGAAATTGCCGCTTGGGTCTAGACGTCTAGGACATAGAGAGACCCAAAGAAAAAATGGGTTTAAAGAGTATCACAAACCAAAGAAATTCGTACCCAGGGTGTCGTAGGCCAAAATACGGAAGAACTGCCGTTTAGGGAGGGGATTATGAATTGAGTGTCATCAACTAAAATGTTCTATTTTCCCCGGACCAAGACGTGCTACTTTCTGGTCATGTAGGCCCTCTTTGATACCTTGTTTAGTTATAGTTTAGTTGTGGTTGGGAAAATTTGACCATCTTTGAATGTGCTTTGAAAAAGCTAAATAAATTATTAAAAAAATATTCTTGAGATCTTTGAGAAAAACCCTACAAAGTTCTAAAAAATTATTTTCAAAAAATAAAGTATATGACCTATACAAAATAGTTAAATTTTTCCAACCACAACTAAACTAGAACTAAACAAGGTATCAAAGAGGGCCGTAGTCACATTCTACTTGTCTAGATGGGTCATGTGACCCTAGCCTAATTGTGTATAATGATGTGGTTGTTTGATTAATAGTTTAATGTCTTGATTAAAAAGGATTATATAATACGTATTTCAGGGTACATGACATGAACAAGCAGACGTATTGTGGAGAATAGTCACAAATCTCAAAGGAAGATATATCGACCTTACAACATTTGACACAAAAGAAAAACAGAGACAAACCGAGCTGCTGATGGGCCATTGCGTGCGAGTTTATGGGCCGGCTGGACGCTGCTGGGCCGTTGGACACAGAAAAAAGCCGACTGAACTGAACTAGCTACTGAACAGACAAACTGAACAGCTACATAAACCGGAAGGAAAACAAGAACTTAAGAAACAAATTGATCATATAAGATGCACAAGAAAAATCCAAAATAACAAAAAATGGGTCCTTGGAAATATATTAGACCATTTAGCACAAATTGAGAGTTTAGAGATGCACTAATTTGACCATAATTTTTAAGTCTACAAAAATACATAAAATACAAACATGCAATAAAATATGATATTTGTGTACAAACCTGTATTCTAAAATTTATATTTATGATTGGAGGGATTTTCTAATAAAAAAGAATATCTAACATATAGAATTTTTAGCATGTATCTTTATAGACAAACATAATTTTTTATTAAATATTTGGATTTTCATACTTTTGTTATATTTTTATAAGTTTTCTATAATTTATTAGAATTCTTAGATGGCCGATGTGCGGCGGCGACGGGCAAGCTCAATGCAGCGGCGAACAAGCTTGATGCATAGCAGCGGCGGGGCAAGCTCGATGTGGCGGCAATGGTGACGGGTGAGCTCATTGTTGCAACGGTGGTGAGCTCGATTCGATGGGGACAACCTCCTTTGCACACAGAGAACGGTACTCTTCTTGGGTTAGGATGGACTTAGGCACCGATAGGGCAGGCCGAGTCCAGGTTAGGGAGGGTTCGTGGGATTCCTGATGAGAGCCAGGCTAGGTCGGGTCGAGGTGTGACCTAGCCCCGGCTCGACCCATCTCAATCTCTGTGTGAGCCCCATGTGGCTCACGTGGATTGAAATTGTGGGAATTGTCCCACATTGTTCATGCAGATCGTAATTGGTGGGAATAGTCACATCTTACTACTCTAGACAACATTGTAGCCTCTTTTGTCTGTTGGGGCCAAACATAGCAATCTAGGTTAATCCTTTCGGATGACGAATGGCCGAAAGTTCAAGAGTGGTGCTATGCAGGTGTGGCTACCCTGTAGGTGGGCTACGCTCTAAACGAATTTAGGCAAGTGTATTACATTCGAGTTACTACATTTCAAATCGAGTATTGTTTGGGTATACCATAGACTTGCCAACCCCATCAGAGGGGATGGCTATAAGGCTATTGTTGTGGCCACCAATGCAAACCGACTATGAGCAGCAAAGGATTGGTCGCTGCCTAGATTTAGTCACGGATAGAAGCATGTTGACAACTACCGATTTGAAGGCCATGGTCAACTTCAGCAATTGCTTCTATGAGGATGGTGTATGACCCAACCAAGCGGTTCACGAAAATCATCATTGTCATGTATGGGGACATTTTACTTGAGCATCCAACTTAACACGGATGACACCATTAAATTACTCCATTTGTCCATGGGTTTTCTTGAATATTAGGGAGTGTAGATTGCATCCATTGGGCCCAGCAGAATGGAGACCAATATGACTATGAGCACAAACATAAACATTCATGTTGCAAGCTTGAATTAGTCAAATATATTGTATGATATCACCATGGCTATCATATCATTAGCCACAACAAACAACTAGCCACACCAATTTTAGGGGCGGTAAGTACATCCACAACTTGAAATTTCTGTCGATTGCAATGGCTGAAACCCTAAATCTACTCTCTGATCACGTTTGATTCCCTAATGAAAAACATGAGAGAAAAAGGGTCATCTTTGCACACCTAAGCTAAGAAGGTAGAAGCCACCATTGCCGAGGAGGCTAATATAGAATTCCTTTGGTCTAATACCAGTGATCCTATCGTAAGGTGAAAATCCTTCATGAATGTGCTTTGTTTGTGTCGACCAATGCAGTCGATACCATGGATGTGGTTGTGGGTCTAGACTCTAGACCACTCATCTAACCAGCTTATAGTTTGCCTCCACCATCTTATGAGGCAGCCATTACTTCCGCATCCAGTTTGAAGTAGGACGGAAGGGTCATTTTGTCGGTGTGGACTAAGCTTGCCTCCCTCATTTCCTTATTCCGCTTGCTAGCATCTCTAGTATGCACTTCAAAATTTTTCTATATAACACTATTTTCTAAAAACTACTAGTACAATCTTACAGTACTCCCTCTGGTCATAAAAACAAGTCGTCGTTGACTTTTGAACGCGTCTTTGACCATTCGTCTTATTCAAAAAATTATGTATGTCATAATTTATTTTGTTGTGATTTGTTTTATCATTAAAGGTACTTTAAACATGACTTATATTTATGCATGTTTGAAATAAATTTTTGAATAAAACGAATGGTTAAAAGTGTGTTCAAAAGTCAACGACGACTTGTTTTTATGATCGGAGGTAGCACATGGTAAGATTTAATTGCTAGAGCAGACACTTTATGTAAAAAAAGCCAAAGAAACAATATTTCACAATTCCGGTAGAGATAGCAAGTTGGTATGGAGCCTTCTCGGCGTTGCCGGATAACGAACTTGGCTAGGTAGCAACTGAACTTGAGTGTAATAGGGGGTGTTTGGTTTGAGAAGCCATCTCATCCTAAGTGGAATTGGACAATCATGCCAGGAATTTTGTAGAATAACACCATTTCTCATTTTGAACTAGTTGTTGCATGGTCCCACTCCTCAAATCAAACACCCCATATATGTACGTGCGATGGTACGGGCGTACGCGGCCCTGATGGCAATTAACAAAGCTGCAGTTTTTGGTTAGGGTTCGACCACATGATCTGCCGTTGTATACGAGAGCCTTTCCTGCAGGCATGCATTCTGCGAGCTTAGGGAAGCAAATGGCCCACGACGACCCACGATTGGCTCAAAGACTAAACTTATCAACACAGTCATAGCTAGTACCTAAATTACTAGTAGTATTTTGCATTAGTTTATCGATTAGTAGTTAATTGGATTTGGTTAGTTGAGTGCTTTGTTGCTCGCGCAGCTCACCATGCATGATTCGGGTGCATGCACGCGACGTGTATTGTTTATTTCCACTCCTTCCAAAAACTGCTAAATCCAACTGCAATAAAATCTTTTACTCTTGACGTTTGGGACTAATAATTAAATTAAATAAGCCAGATAAGCTAGACCGATTAAGCTGCTTTCTCTGTAGCTTGTGCTGAACGGTTTATGGCTGAATAGCTCGTGATGTGGCTCGTCCATACGCGTTCATGTAACATTAATTTTCAAACTATAAGCTGATCGGCTGTTCAGCGCAATTAATCAACCGTAGTAAACACAGCTTAAATAAGCTAAACTGAACTGAAACTGTTGTGTGTGGGTTAGTTGGCTGACTGAATGAATAAGTTTAAATTGAAATGAACGTGGCGAAAAGATGCTTGGCTAGTCTCTACTGTTATAAAGCACCTAATGGACGTGATGGTTGTTCGAATTTTTAATCCGGAACGTTTATCTCGCTTGTTGCAAATTACTCTGCATCGTCCGATCTGCTCGCTGGCTTCACGAGTAAAAATTACCCACCAATGCCACCGCTCTGATCTTGGCCGTCCATCTTTTCACGAACGCTCCGCGCCCCTTCTGAACCCTCGCCCCGCGCCGTGCCTCCCAAAACCCTAGCTGTCCGCCCCGCGCCTCCACCCTCCTTGCCTCACCTCCCCCTCAAGCCGCCTCCTCGCTCCCCTCCCCTCCTCCCCCGTGACCCCGTCCTCTCCACCGCCGCCGCCCCTTCCCCTCCCCTCCGGTGCCGCCGCCTCACCAGAACCCGACCAGGCCGGCGGCGCGCATGGCTTTTCAGCGCCGCCTCCACCGGTTCGCTCCCCAATCGCTTCGCCACGGCTCGCTTCCTCGACCGCCGCCGCCACCGGATCCGGCTTCCCCGACCGCAGGCGCCGCCGGCTACGGCTTCTTCGGCCGCCGCCGCCACAGGATCCGACGAGCCCGACCACCACCGACACCGAACGTGGCTCCCCCGCCCCTCCGCTCCTCTCCATGGAGCCACCTCGCCGTTGCTGCCACAGACGCGCACCATCGGAGAGCCGCCCTCCCCGCCGCCGTGCCCTTCCTCACCGGAACCTGGTCTGCGCTTAGCTTAGCCACCTCGCCGTTGCCGCCACAGACGCGCACCAATCCCCATCTGCACGACGCCTCAACTGGGACGTCGTCGACCTCGCCGGGCGCCGCCGTCTCCACAAATCCACAGCACCTCGCTGGCGACGCCGACGACCTCGCCTCCCGTCGCTGGCGGCCGATCTCCACGACGCCCTCACCGTGTCGACAGCAGCGCCAGCTCCGGCCACCATGCCGCGCGATTTACTCCGACGGCGGCCAGTCGACCCATCAACAACGGTCGTCTCTTCCAATACCAATCAGGTTACAAATCGATCCCTTTCCACAATCTGCCACATATCCGCACGATCAATTCCCCCCTCTCCACCTATCTACAGCATCCACCTCCTGGCTACATGCCAGGAGACAAGAATATCCCGAGTTGTTAAGATGATGTGAGAATATAAATATGCCAAGCTGTCAATGAAGATCCAAGTCTAAATTTTTCACCGCCACGAGCTAGAAATAAGATATCTTATATATGCGTCCATCAGCTGCAAAAATCTCCAACAAGGCAGGCATGGCATCCATGGGAATGGAGCTGGTCATCTCTTCGGTGATTACCAATCAATTGCACGTTGGGTGGTGAGCTCTAACTGATTTTTCACGTTTCCTGCACAATCCCTTTTGGATGTTTAGGTTTTTGGCCGTTGTAATATTAGTCTCTTTATTGGAATTCTGATGGTCAGTCAGATCTACATTTTCCATGCCACCCAATTTGAAGTGTTAACCAAAATAGTACTTTCGATCAAATGGTATTCTATATAGAAATCATTTACCTCTGTGGTCCCTGCCTGCATAGTGCATTTCTACGTATTAAATTATGCTTCTGGCTGTTGGTATTTTTACTAAGTATTGACTCTTGATTAAATCTTTTTTGCGACTCTGTCTAGAGTGAAAACAGTACACCCTTTAGATGCTGAAATTCTTTCGTGAGATGGGTATTAGAATAATATGATTTAGCATCATGTTCCGTGGATGTTTTCGAACGTGCTTCTAGGTTCCTGGAGTATCTTTGGATCCACTTACTGCTTGCTTGGCCATAGCATTGTATTCTTAAAAATCTATAATTCTACATATTGATCTCCAATCAAGATATGTTTTTTGCTACTCTGCCTAGAGGTTTTTGTGAGTTTCAGCTTACATCTGTATGTATCATCATTTTTTTTGGAGGTGCAACACTCATGTTTCTTTGGGTGACGGGCCATCAATTGGATGCCTTCTAAATTGATCCTCTGTGGTCCCTGCTTGCATAGTGCATTTCTACGTATTAAATTATGCTTCTGGCTGTTGGGTTTTTTTACTAAGTCTTGACTCTTGATTAAATCTTTTTTGCGACTCTGCCTAGAGTGAAAACAGTACACCATTTGGATGCTGAAATTCTTTCGTGAGATGGGTATTACAATAATATGAAGAAGCATCATGTTCTGTGAACATTTTCAAACGTGCTTCTAGGTTCTTGGAGTATCTTTGGATCCACTTACTGCTTGCTTGGCCATAGCATTGTATTCTTAAAAATCTATAATTCTACATATTGCTCTCCAATCGTGATAGGTTTTTTTCGCCACTCTGCCTAGAGGTTTTTGTGAGTTTCAGCTTACATCTCTATGTATCATCATTTTTTTTGGAGGTGCAACACTCGTATTTCTTTGGGTGACGGGCCATCAATTCAATTGCATCTAAATTGATCCTCGCTGCAGGTAACCTTGAATTTTGCTAATTCTTACTCTGTTTACCAGTTTTAGGTTTGGATAGCACCGGTGAATTCAATTTTCGTCTCAACTCGGGCGTCAACTAGAAAGCCAACCTTGGACAAGGTCTTTGGTATGTTCTTCTTGCTTATACTTATTGGATCTTTGGTGGTGCGGTGTTCTAAAAGGAATATGTAAAGTTGGAGCTATTGCTATTGCCTCTGTTAAAAAAGTTGCACTTGTAAAGCAAATAGCCTGAACACTACTGTGTCTCACTTAATATCTTAGGCCATACTGTGGCTTCTAGATTTTTTCAAAGTTAGGATTTTTGTGTAAGTGCCAAGTGATTGATGCGTGCCTTGCATATGCGCATGTGATTAACATTTCTTGAGGTAAAATTTTGACAGTGCAACATGTGGCCTGAGATCTATAACCTAACTAGAGAAGCACTGACATTCTCAACACTTATGCATCTGCTTTTCCTTTAGCCATAAAACAATTCAATCTTGGTTTGTTCTTGTAAGGTTAATTGTAAGATGCATTATATATCTGAATAGAAAAGTTCCATACCAATGCTAGCTATATGAAGGAAAATTGTAAGCAATGCATGTAAACATTGTATAAGTACTAAAACAAGTGCACGTGTGCTACTTAATGGCCATTTTAAATGTGAAATGCACAAGTGTGATCAGCTGGTCATAAATGAAAGGAACACTAAATTTTGGTTGGTAAAAAATAAGCACGACAATCTGTACTTTGTTCAAAACACTTGAATGCCTTGCAAATTTTGCATGAGCTGATCATCTTCATACTCTCCATCCTAACTGTCTTGTTATTTTTGATCCACCTTCTAAGGCATTCTGTAGGTGAAAGCACCAAGGTGAAAGCACCAATGTGTCTGCATTTGTTTGTTATCTAGCAAGAAAAAGACCCCTTCAACCATCACAGAATGCAAACATTATGTCTACACAAACTATATCCACAATAGAGTGTCATGACACAACAACTCCAAACTTGACGCAACAAAGTAGAGAGTTGGTGCGAGATCGTGAATGGATGCGTCGCCAAAGAATGAATGACCAGCAAAGAGAAGAGTACAATGCCTGTCAAAGAGCAGCTAGACAAAATCGATCTGTCCTTGCAGCGAATATTAGGTTATAACCTAACAAACCATCCTCTCAACCACACGCAAGCATATCTTGCTTATTATCGCTAGATTCATCTATTGCTCAACACGGAAGCATGTCTTTTCTTCCTTTCTAACAGTGCTATGCATACATCCATTAGCACACATAATCATTTGTCAAGCATGATTGTTATCTAAGTTGGCACGTCTCGCCTCATAAATCACTCTTTAAAATTTCACATGTTGCTTAAAATTATGCTTCATTTTTTCCTTTTATGGTCCGTTGCAAAGCACGGGCATTGTACATTGTTTGGGATTCATTGTGTTTGTTTTCATGCTTCAGTAGTTTTTATTTACACTTTTGTTGCGGATGTTATAATGATTCCAATAATTTTTATTTATTGGTTTTTAGAATTTTGATCTATAAGGCTTTCTAATAATTTTTATTTATTGGTTTTTAGAATTTTGATCTATAAGGCTTTCTAAGTGCATTATTGAATTTTATTTTGCCTGATGACAGATAAAACATTTATTCTCGGTGTGATCTCTTCAATATAACAAAAGGGTTTCATATAATGTCGCGAACTCCGAACAACAAATCCTTGAAAGAAAAAGAAGGTATTTATAATCGTCATATCCAGATTTTATTTTAAATTATGGTTTCCTTAATTCTAATTACATACCCAAACAACAAATCCTCGAAAGGAAAAGAAGGTATATATAATAGTCATATCTAGATTTTATTTTTGATTATGATTTTCTTAATTCTTATTACATATTCTTATTACATACTATATGAAAACAACGTTGCAGTGTTTGTCGATCATAGTGTCCCAAAGAGGCCATGCCGCATTACACCTAGTTCATTATGCATTCGAGAAAACTTAAATGCTAGGCTAGAAAATGAATCGGACGATGAAAATATACCACCGCCACTGTATTCACCTTTTGGCGTGAATAGCACACTGACGGGGTATGCTACAGCTACGCAAGCTGAATGTTCAAATTTATTGCAGTATACATTTAAATTTACACCTCGATTAACGAACTTATATTTGTTGAACCAGTTATGACGCATTGGCCTAGAAACAAATTGAGGGAGAAAGCTTTGAACCTTGTCATGCAACACATTCATTATGAAGATGAGAACACTATACATTTGCATTGGTCCTATGAACAAGGCAAACTGAAGACCCTGATTGTCTGTATATTTTCTAGAGAAGGAAGACACTTCTTGTTTTTTTTTTTTTGCTGTGAGTATCAAAATCATAGCACGATAAGACCACACTCCTCCAATTTTAACATTGATAATTGGTGTTTCCACCATATAAAAGGAAAATGTAATAACTACAATCTTGGTTTACCACTTGTATCAATGATATCTTATCAATTTACTTGTTCCGAACTGTCTGAAATTTTGGAACTTTTCCTGTTAAACCTTTCTTCAACTTCTGCTGCAAGTTCTCTGATTATTATTTATGCCATCAGCCCAACGTTGCATAGTCATGCTTGCTTATGCCACATGTGTTTTTTCTGATAGTGTCACGTGGTAAACTATGGTGGTTGATGACCAATATTTTTTATGTCAAATAATGTTTCAACCTAAACGATTCAAGCTACAACATGTCACGTGCTACACTCTTCAGAGCTCCGACCTAATCACCTTTCATTCTTATATTTTTGTCTACAAACTATGTTTTCCTTTCACCCCTTTATGGTACGTGGCAGAGCACGGGCATTTTACTAGTGTTATCAAATTGTAAACTAACTGGAACTAGTTTAATTTTGAGCCTGAAAGTTTGATCAGGTTTTGGATTCGCGTAGCCTGCATGTTGCTTAGGTACTTGGAGCCACGAGATTGGTGGTTAGGGTTTTATGAGAGACTTATCTAATGCCCAACTAACATGACAGGAGCTGATAGCCCATCTTTGGCTTTTGGTCTTTAGTTACATCCATGGATATTGTTTGATCGTATCTTTTGTTCTGACAAATTCTTCAGATCTTATCTAAACGATATAACGAATACTTTTATTATCATACTGGTAGCTAGCAATGCTTTTCCTTGAAAAGTGTGCAAGCAATAAAGAAAATAATGTGTGATGTGTTTCTTTTACCTCTGAAAATTATCCTATTGTTTTTTCTAAGAGGATTCAGTCACACATTCTTAAAGTGGGATCCAGATTTTTGCCGTCTTCGTGGAATTTGAACCCGAGTGGTAGGCTTCAAGTAAACACTTTACCACCTGCTGCTCTATTAGCAGTTCAACAATTAGCATATCGTTGAATGGGTGTGGAAGTGATTCTTCACTTCCCATGGCTTGCTATTTAGGACTAAACCAAAAGCTCGGGTTCGCGAGCCACTCAATATCGAATCAAGCTTGAGCTATATTCGAACCGATCTCGAGCCAGTTGTCAAGCTTGATTGTAAATCGAGCCGATCTTGAACCGCTCATTTTGAGCTCGTATGCTTGTTCAGCAAGTGACAATTCCTACCTCCAAGCAGCCTAGCCTAGAGTACTTTGGACTCGTTGGTTACTACTCTAGAACAATAACTTTCATCACTATTAGAGATGTGGCCTTCACAAGCTGGTAAGGCCTTTAGAAGCGGTTACATATAACCGCAGACTGCGACCGATGCTCATGGGGCATTAGAAGCGGTTAAGTTATATAACTGCTTCTAGTGGTGTGCCTTTAGAAGCTCTTACATATAACCGCAGACCGTGGCTGATGTTCACGAGAGCATCAGAAGCGGTTATATAGCTGCTTCTAGTGATGTCTAAAAAGATGAAAAACATTTTACGGTCCTTGGTACCTCCTTGAAAAGGTACCAAGAGGTACCACTTTTTTAGTGTAAATTTTAATACCACTAGGTACCAAGGACCGTAAAAAATCTCTTGGAGGGAAGGTGATACTCGAACCTAGGACCCTAGCCCTCCTCATAACCCACACCTCACCCAGCTAGCCAATCCACTTGCGCATGATCTCTAATGAAATAGGAGAAGCTTTTCTTTTATCTATTCGAAAAATAAGTTTTTAGAAGCGGTTAGAGACACAAACCTCTTCTAAAGGTCAATAATTTTGAAGCAATTAATAAATTTTTTAAAAATTAAAAACTAAACCAAAACACATAGAATTGTCTCTGAATTATTTTGTACACATAACCACACAGAGACGAGCAGACACGTATCAGACTATCAGCGCGGCAGTTGCCATGATTTTCTTGAACAGTTGGGTCTCGATAGCAAAGCTAGCAGCAGCTCCAAACATTGCTGTAAATTTCAATGTTGCAAATTTTAGAGCTCCGCTGCAAATTCCCTTCAGACTTTACACTACATTCTAAAAGATTCCCTCATCTATCAGATACTCTATATGGTGCTGCAAATTTATAGGACCATATAGAGCTTTTCCTAGATCAGAACCGATAAGCCTGATCGTTCAGTAGCAGCATGATGGGCTAAAGTTCAACAGTTGCTGCAAATTTATGTGACGAAATATGATGGGTACGTAGCCATCTCATGCACTAAACTAATCTCATGTCGAGGGAAATATCTTTGCTGAACCTGATTATGTGACGAAGGATAATAGTGAACTTCCAAATTTGGGGAAAAGACGGGCATAAATTTTTCTCGAGCTACCTATTAAAATGAGTTTGGACGTTTACTACACCTTCCCGCGGACTATAGACTTTTTTATACGTGGTTTTGCTAAATTTTGTTTAATTAAATCAAAATTTATTATTTTTTATCTAGATCATTTATTATAATATTTTGTAATAATGTATTCACAGCTTCGGTGAATTTACTCGAAGATCTTAAAATGGTTTTCCAATATTGTTTAAGTCTTTTTATATCTTCTTTTAAAGGCTCCCAATTTTTCAACTAAACAAAATCATCTACTCCCCCCATTCCAAATTATAGTTCACTGTTGACTTTTGGACAAATCTTTTGACCATTCGTCATATTCAAAAAATTTGTGCAAACATAAAAAATGTAAGTAATCCTTAAAGTATGTTTAATGATAAAACAAATCACAACAAAATAAATAATATTTACGTAAATTTTTTGAATAAGACGAAGGGTCAAAACAGAGATTCAAAAGTCAATAGTGAACTATAATTTGGAACGGAGGGAGTATTAAAGAAAACCTATAGTTTTCATCAACGACACACTAAATAAATTCTTGTGCAAATATGATGGCTGAAAGCGTGGAAGTTTCAAAGGATAGGGAGAAGCTAGCCAAGAAAATAGACAAGTACAATGGTTATGACAACAACTATATCTAACCATTGCCATATCATTTATAGATATCATTAAAGATAGGTCATGCAGTGGTGGAGATGGTTGTACTTTTTTTTACAACTTGCCCACATATATATTTTTGTTATTTCTGTATAGAATCGGCTCTTGCATTATACTCCCTCCGTCCCACAATAAGTGAGGTTTAAGGTATATTTGGAAAAACTAAGGAGAAGATTGTATAGGTGGGAATCTAGGGATGTGGGAGGAGTATTTAGTAGTGTGGGAGGGAATCTAATAGTACTTTTGTAATGATGGGAGGGAATCTAGGGGGTGGGAGGCTAAAACATCATTTATTGTGGGACGAAGGGAGTAGACAATCAATTTTCTATTCTCTCTCTTCTCCACATCATTAACTATCTATATGACAGGCATTAAAGATGGGTAGAGACAATGGATGTGTACCATTGCAGATACTCTTATTGGCAAGAGTTGTCACTAGGGCTGGAACTTTAGCTCAAAGCTCGCGAGCTGCTCGGGCTCGGCTCGGTAAAAGCTCGGTTCATTTGTAAACGAGCATGAGCTGAGCCTCATTTTTGGCTCGTGACCATTACCGAGCCGAGCCGAGCCAGAGGCTGGCTCACTCGGGATCGGCTCGCTTTGGCTCGTTTACATGCAAATACAATTTATTCCGCCTCTTAATCTTTAGAAAATGCCATATCCCATACCCAAAGGACCCATAAAATAGTTCAAAACCCACATAGCATGCACATGTCATTTTGATACTTATATATACAATGCTAATTTGTGTTTTGCAATGGGTTAATGCTTTAGGAATTTGGAGATCAATGTTTTCCATGGCTCGCGAGCGCTCGTGAGCCGCCATTGGCCAATGAGCCTAGCCGAGCCTGTTTTTCCAGCTCGGATCCCATGTTCAGATTGGGTCAGGCTCGGCTCGGTTGAGCCAAGCCGAGCCAAAGGCCGACTCGCTCAGGCTCAACTCGTTTCCACCCCTAGTCGTCACTAAGGACATGTTTATTGTTGGTTCTATCCTATTGTCATCTATTCTTTCACTATTCAATCTAGACCCTATTTTCGTTTGCACAATCGCTATGTTTCTTCTTGCTTATATTTTAAACTAACCCTATTATTGCTACCCCTTTCATCTAGAAATATAAGATATATTTTGACTTCATGAAAGTCTTTGAAGGTTGATTTTAAATGTTAAATTTCTGTATTATATATTATGAATTGCTATAAAATAATATTGTATCAAAAGTAATTTGAAATATTTATATACTAGTACAACTTTTATACACTAACGATACATATAACTTTTTTTAATCAAATTTTGTAAATTTTGGTTTTTCTCTAGTTAAATTTGTCTTATATTTCTGGCCGACGAAAGGAGTACAATGTACAGTAGGAGCTAACTACAGTAAAAAGTAAAAGTCTAGAGCTAGCAACAACCATGCGATGCGCTAATCTCTCTTGAAGGTAAAGTCAACGTACAATAACCTAACACTTATGAAGTTTTATTATACTCAACATTTCATTTTCAGTAATAGCGTCGTCATCGAGCTGGCTTTGAATGGACGGCAGGCGGGCTACAAACAAACGTGGCCGGCCGCACGGGAGAGGCCGTGCGGCCATGCCTGATAGTCGACACATGTCCCACCAACCGGATCTCAAAGCAGCCGGTGACTCGCTGAAAATCCCCACGCGCGACTCCTGTCCTGTGGGCGACGTCGTCTTCTTCTTCCCACACTCCTCTAACCCTGTATGCAAAGATTCAGGTATGAAAGTATATGTTAAGAAACACAAAATTTAGATTTCCTGTTATACAAAGTTCAGAGAATGGTTTAACAGAGAATGCTATATATGATTCAGCTTTCCTTTCAGGCAATTGCCATTAACAGAGAATGATTTAGTATGCCTTTTAGACTTTTACTCTCTTACATGAATTAATCTGAATTTCTGGAAATGATTCAGCCAAGAAATTGTATATATATTACACTCTTAGAATGCTATATATGATTCAGCTTTCCTTTCAGGCAATTGCCATTAACAGAGAATGATTTAGTATGCCTTTTAGACTTTTACTCTCTTACATGAATTAATCTGAATTTCTGGAAATGATTCAGCCAAGAAATTGTATTATGCCTTTTACTCTCTACATGAATTATCTGAATTTCTGGAAATGATTCAGCAAGGAATTGTACTATGCCTTTTACTCTCTACATGAATTCATCAAAGATCCTGGAAATGATTCATCTGAATCCCTTTTTGCCACGATGAGATTGTAAAAAAAATATGAGAAACATCATACATGCATTCTGAAATTTCTAGGCTACTATCACGATCCATTATTAGTTGTAAAGCCATTGCAATCAGAACTGGTTGGCAACTCATTGAAATCAGAATGGGGCCAGAGTACACCACACATGAATTCAAACACAAGTGGTTTCAACAACAGGGCAAGCTAATGGTTGGGGTTCTTGCTCGGCTTCTTCCTCGTCCTCCTCACCTACTTCACCGTCTCCGAGCAGTTTGCCATCGCCACGTCCAACGGTGAGAGCTCCCGGTTCATGTTTGGTTTGATGATGATTTGAGTTTGATGATTTAACGGTTTTTGGCATGCATGGGAGCATAATTCAGCTCGGATGTTCAGAGTTTTTTTTTTTGAGCAAAGTGTTCATAGTTTATTTTGATTCTTGTTTTCATTATTGGCTTCTCCTTTTGATTCATTCTTCATGCCTGATGGCCGGAGAGGATTGTCCAATCAAAACATACATGGTTGTTTTGGGATCCTTGTATGATCGATCAGCCTTTTCTTGTTCAGACCTTGAGGAAAAAGGCTAGCCAAAAACGAGCATGCAGAGCTTCCCCTGAATTTCAAGCATGCCTTGCGCTTGTTCTTGCATGTTTTGGGATTACAGTTTCTTTCACCGAGATAAACTTTCTGTGGATCAAAACTGATCAAAACTGAGCTGAAAATCGCAGCCATCCGGGGGTCGTCGTCATTGCCGGGGCACACATCGCCGAGCACCCCGGCCTTGGAGGACAAGAGACAACAACAGCAACAGCAACTACCTCCTGTCACAGGTAAACTTAACCCATGCAGAGATTCAGTATCCTCTCGGTAACAAAATTTCCCCTTAAAAATCCAGCGAAATTGAGCTGAAATTTGTCATGCTTATTCATGTGTTGCGTTGCATGTTGCATGGAGCAGAGGAGAAGATACCCAAGGCAGCAGAGCATGCACAACAAGTACAAGAGAAGCCCCCACCTGGTGATGCTGAAGGTCAAGACACCCACCCTGAGGCAGAGCAGGACCATAAGCCCATTGGTACTACTACTAATACCACCACTTGCAAAGAATGCAAACCCATGCTACACATCTATCTCCTTCACATAAAGATAAGAAAAAGAGTACAAGTTGGTCTAGTTCACTGTCCAATCCAATCAATCTCTTAAAGAAAAAAACAATCCAAGAACACGTCTGCAGCATGGCCAGGGGAGTGAAGGAATGGCAAGATTAATTTCAGAGCACCAAGTGAAGATAAAGAATGGACAGGCTACAGCATAGACGTTGAAAGAGCAATGGAGCAGTGAAGGGTAAAGAATGGAACGCACGACAGCACAAAGGAGTCATATAAACACGTGAATAAAGTAGCTGTACAAAGTATAAGGGTTTATGCAAGTATGTCTATCCGTATAAATTCTCTTCGGCGTAACCGAGGCGGCTACAGGGTGATATGTCTAGAGGAATAGTTATAGGAGAAAAACCCCTGCAACTGTCCCACGTTTAGCCAGCCTACTTTCTGGAGTCCCTCCTGCAAAGTTATCATTGCTAGGGGACTGAAGGACTGCAGGAGGGTAGCAAGGTCAGCCGGCTGGACCTTGCCGTCTGTGGCCTCCACTCCATGCACGACCACTGTTCTGATGTACTTTGCATGCAGGGCGGCCTGGTCTTTGGCGTTGGATGGACATCGGTATCGGGCATAAATTTTCCTCAGCCACCTACAATGCAATGTAACTCATGTATTAAGACCAGAGTACAGAGTTTAAATGATATATTAAAACCAATGTCATACGGATGAGATCATGACAGTACCAGTTTTTCAGTACGAGATCATGCCAGTTGAGAGGGTATTTGAAATGAGTCACAGCAATCTCATACGGAGATAGTGGCTTCTGCAAGGAGGCGCGCGCTGCATTTGTCACTGCGGTTGGTGGTACCTTCTGGACGGTACCCACCAAGTGGTGGTACAGAGTCACCCAGAACAGCCCCTTGCTCACCGGCGGTACCAGGGCAGCGCTGCTGACAATCGCCGGCCACAAGGCGTTGGCACCAGAGCTCATTTGTTGGAATAGTCGTTCTACTTCTGGTACATCTGCTGGTGAGCGGTTATTTTGGATAAAAATGCATTGTTCGAGGGCATCAGCTAGCTGCTTCACGATGTCATCAGCTTGAGTGCTGCTGGTCAGTGCAACTCGCTTGTCCTCGGGGGATGTGAGGAGGGGAATTGTGGTCTGAGTATCAACCACGATATCGCACTCTGTGAGCTCAGAAAGGCACAGATTCACAGCAAACATATCTCTAACCATTATCAGACATCCCCGGATTAGATGTTGCACCTCTTGATGTAAGACATTGTGCTGGGTGTATCGGCCTTGGCTATCTGGGAAAGACCCTGCAGGGTGATATACGTCGAAGACGGTAATTCCGTCACAGAACTTCCTTAGAGACACCAGCCTCTGGACCGGGAGCTGGAAGTGCTGCTCCTTGAACTGTGTCCATGCATCATCATGCAGTTGGACCATCCTCTTCTTATACCTGTACATGTAACCATCGCAGGTGAGTATAGAGAAGAGCACAATTTTTAAAATCACAAAAGCAACTCCTTTTTTACTTCTTGTGATTTTAATAATAGGTATAGATAGATCAAGTTTCAAGGTTCATTTTACATGTTTCATTCAGTGTGCTTATAGTGAACCTGATGCATAATAACATATATCATCTAACAAATATGTGTTTTTTGTTTCTGCAGCAGAACAGGAGCGGTGCTATGCTGACAACAATGTAGTATGGCGAGAACATACGATTTTCAAAATGACCAGTGTTGAGGGCATAGGTTATCCAAAGGTAATTGCAGTTATTAGGCAGTTGCATGTTACACTAGAGGAGCAAACATGTTGTAGGACATGTCCGCATAAAGCAAACTGATGGAAATGAACCAAACAGATAATTATGTGCTCAATTTTCATCCATTGTGCCAGCATACATTGAAAATTGAAGTGAAGGTATTTGCAGAAACATTCTTCTTTCCTCTATTTGTGGCTCCTACCGTTCTTGGCTGAAGAATTATAAAGTCTGACCTTTAGAGGCCCTTTTGTGAATTTTATAGGTTTTATAGTTTTATTATAGGTATTCGAATTGGAATTTTCTAAATATTTCACATTTATTTTAGGTTGTACAAATTTTTAGGGCACAATCAATTTGATATGATATTTAAAAGAGAGAGTTTAATACCTGCATATCAGAAGGGCACATGTTAGTAATCGAGCTGCTGTAGAAGGAACTGCAGAAGAAAGTGATGGAGGGGAAGCGGCCGTCCCGATCTGCAGCGCCGCTGCCCGCCAGGACCCAGCTGCTCCGTGGAAGACGAGGATGCCGCGCCGCCGGTGGCCGCAGTGGGCCCGGGCGGCCGCCGCAGACGCGAAAGATGCGGCGCCGCCGGTGGGCCCGGCCCGCCGCCGCCGCCTAGGATGCGGCGCCGCCGGTGGCCGCAGTGGGCCCGGCCCGCCGCCGGGGACGCGACGCGACGCGCCACCGCCGCCTCGATGCTCCAGCAGCCGCCGCCGCCGCCGCGATGCTCCCGCCGGTGGCAGCATTGGCCCCGGCCCACCGCCGCGGAAGCGATGCGACGCCGCTGCCGCCGCCGCCGCCGCCTCGGGCGGCCGGCGGCCGCAGTGGCCGCCGGGCCGCCGCCCTCCGAGCTAGGAAGGGAACGACACGTACCTTGGTGTTCTCCTTGCTGTCTTCTGGCGGCGGCGGCGGAGGCGCTTCTTGCTCAGTTTCTTGAGAGTCGACAAGGGGAGGATTATTTTTGGAGAATAGCGTCCGCCTTCCGTTTATATCGGGCGCCTCGAAGAGCAACGGCTATTTTTTTGATTAATAAGTTTATTTCTTACATTTCCTTTGGGTCTCGCCACGAGCACGGGGGTGCTACCGCTGTCGGGGGAACGCATTCCCCGACCAGCCCTTGCCGTGCCCGAGCAGTCCCGAGCAGCCTTGCCGGGCCCGAGCAACAGAGTTGCCCGTGCTCGTCCTTCCCGAGCAGCTGGCTGCTCGGGGTAACTCCTCAGAGTGGAAGATGTCCTGGGCGCCATGCAGAGCGCTGATCGAGGGTTGACGCATCCCGGGCCCACAACAGTGGCCTTCTAAGACACAGTACTGCATGGGTCGTGTTCATGATGGACATGGTCTTGAAGGAAATGCCGATGTCAAGGGTGCTCCACGTTGGTGAAGGAGTTCATGATGGACATGGCCTTGGCAAGACCGAAAGCTTGAGCTTCCGTTCCACGTGGCGCGCCGTTCCAGGTGCCCTGTTGCCACGTAGGACCGAGGGTCCCAATCCTCATCAGCAAGCCCCCGAGGCTAATGCGCGCAGAGGCGGCAGGCTTTAGCCTTAGAGGAGAAGGAATTAGCCATCCACACGCTTCCCCTTTGCTCCTCCTCGGGAAACAAATTGGGTTAAGTGCAGTGGGAAAAGAAAAAAGGGGCAAATGATGACCTTGGATTACGTCACGTCTACAGCGTGGCAGGTGAAGTGACAGCGCGACAGTGTAAGACCTAGGACTCCTAGGTATAGGTTTTGGCATTTGGTGCCACGTCAACCAAGATTAAGGACATTATTTTGCTAGCTTTCTTTTAATGATTTTGGTTGCGTGCGTGTCGAGGCTCGAGCACGTCAGGTGCGAGTCTCAGTCTCTGGCAGGTCGGTCCCTTTGAGCACTCGAGTCGTCGTCTCTATCCTGAGTCTAGCTGTGTCTAGAAGCTTCGAGAGCGATCGAGAGAGTGCCAGGTGTCCGGGGGTAGTTCACTTCGGGTCGAAGTCATCGGAAGGGCCCGGAAGGATCCGAGGCACCTTTTGACGTGTCTGGGTAGGTTTCGTAGTCGCCAAGCCCACTCCAAAATATCTGGCGCGAAAACCTCCCGCCCAAGCCAAGTCGATCCTATCCAAAGTCCAAAAGCCGACAAAAATGCCCAACAACCAAAGCCGAGCATCTGAGGAGCGAGAGAGGGGAAGAGAGTCACTGGCCGGTGGCCCTGCTGGCTGCCAGGCTGACCGGACGCATCGGATGGGGACCGGACGGTCCGGTGGGGCCTATTTCTAGAAGCTCTGCAAGCCAGCAACTGGAGCCAGCGAGCGAGCGACCGAACGGTCCGGTGGGGACCGGACGCGTCCGGTGAGGGGCGACCGGGCGCGTCCAGTGAATTCCCATATCGCATGATCTGACCCGTCCGTGTGTCTGTCTCTGCCTAGATCTTTGCCACGTGTCCAAGTCGGGGTAGGTGTCTATATAAGGACCCAAGAGCCACGGGTAGAAGCTGAGAGAGCTCATTTCATTTGTCCCCTTGGCTAGTGTGTGCTTGAGAGCTTCTCCCTTGGGTTCCCCCTTGCCCATGTCCATCTCCACCTAGGGTTTGGGTGTGAGAGAGAGGAGAGGAGAGGGAGAGAAGGAGCAAGGTAAGCATGGGTTCCCCTCGTCCTCGTGTGTTTGCCCCGAGTTTCCCGGTGATTTGGTGAGGTTTTGGGTGGTCTCCCGGTTGTTCTTCTCGAGTGCTCTTTGGGTATTTCCCGCCGGAGTTGAGACTTCTCCTCGCCGTCCCCGAGCTTCACCGGTCGTGGTCTTCATCTAGCGTACGACTACTTCCTCTACAACCACTTCACCAACGAAACCCTTGCCGGTGCAAGGTCATTCGTTTGGGAACCGGGTGCTTCCACTTCTCCGCCAAAGAAGTCCGAGGGAAGCCGTGTACGCCTACATCTCCGGGGCGCCGGGTCGTCGTCCAAGGTGCCGAGGCGCCGTGCGTGATCAAGGCCTCCGCGACTTCGGCTACGTCAAGGTCTTCGTCTACAAGGTCACGTGTACAAATACCTTCTCCCCGAAGGTCGGCGCCGCTTCGGTGGTGCCGGGGTGTCGGAAAAGCCTCCGACTTGTGGAGGATTCCGGCCTCGGTGTGAGGGCCGGGAGCAAGCCTTGGGCTTACGCCCTAAAAGCTCACCGAGTGGATTTGCGGGCACGGGACGAGAGAGTCCTGGTCTCTCTTCGGGGAGATTCCGCATCGTGGAGGTAGGTGCTTTGCGCCGAACCATGTTAAAAAATCGATGAGCCTCCTTTGTCCATTTACTTTCAGCTCTTTACTATTCTGTCGCTTCGGCTATTGTGTAGTTGTCGCTTCGGCTAGTTAGGCTAGATTTTGTTTTCGCTTGTCTTGGTAGCTCTAGTCTCGATAGATTAGTCAATTAGGACTTGACCTAGGTTGGTTCACTAAAATTTACTAAAACAATAAAAACCAAAAATAGGATTTAAAATTGCCTAATTAGTCCGCTTCACCCCCCTTGCGGCCTTAGATCCCTTCAAGTGGTATCAGAGGCAAGTTGCTCTTTGTAGTGCTTAACCACATAGGGTCAAAATGGCCGAAGGGGGTAGTGTCGCTGGGAATAGGATCCCTCTGTTCACTGGCACCTACTTTAGTCACTGGAAAACTAAAACGACAACTTACGTTCAATCTCTAGGTCATCAAGTTTGGGCTGTGGTAGAGTCTCCTTTAGGATTTGTAGTAAACAAGGAAACAGGTCCCACTGCTGATCAAATCACAAAACTTGACCTAGATGCTAAGGCTAAAAATGCTTTGTTTTCTGGTTTGGGGGTTGATGCCTTTGAGAGGGTTAGCAATCTTGCCACTGCTCACGACATTTGGAAAACCTTGATAGAAATACACGAGGGCACCGATGTCGTGAAGGAGGAGAAAATTGTAGTGCTTAGGAGACACTTTGAGCGATTCAAGATGCTCCCTGGCGAAGACGCCAATGCAATGTATACTCGTCTTAACCCTCTGGTGAACGAGCTCAAGGGGCTCGGATTCGCCATCACTGGCCTGGATGTCTGCAGGAAGATGATCCACGTGCTTCCAAAGGCAGGGTACAGGGACTTTGTCGTTCTCACCTCGAGGAGCCCTGAGATCAAGACAATGACTCCTCTCAGCTGCTTGGGCAAATATGTGCCCATGAGATGCTGGTGAACAGCAGCGAGGATGATGAGCCTCCAAAAGCCAAGGAGAAAGCAATTGTTCTCAAGGCCAAGACATCCAAGTCAAGCGGGAAGTCAAGCAACAAGTCCAGTTTTAAAGGTGAACAAGGAAGTCCCAAGATGTCCAAGGATAGAGACGATGCAGTTCTTGTGGTGAACAGGCTAGCTAGGCAGTTCAAGAAATTCAGCTCCAGAAACTTCAAGGACAAGAGAGCTCTTGCCTCCATACGCTGCTACGAGTGCAATGAGCGAGGCCACATTGCCTCAGTGTGCCCGAACAAGAAGAAGAACAAGTCCAAGGGCAAGGAGAAGGCAAGCAGCGGTGAGGACAAGAGCAAGTCCAAGAACAAGTCCAGGAGGTACAAGTCCGGCTTTCGCCGCACTGACAAGAGCGGCAAGAAGCAAGCATTCGTTGGCGAGTGGGAGACCGACAATAGCACGAGTGACGAGTCTTCCTCCTCTGCTTCAAGCGACGGTGGTGCCAAGGAGAAGAACAAGGAGAAGCTGAAGGCACTCATCAGGCTCACAGTAGCCCAGTCGGTGCCTCCACCGCCCGCTCTTTCACCCGTGAGCTTGGCAGCTACCTCAAGTGATGATGCCGGATGGGAGTCCGACATCGAGTTTGCAGCTCCTCCAGTTCTTCCACCGCGGTGCCTGATGTCACGCTCCTCCAAGCCCACCGATGACGAGTTGAGTGTTTCTGCTTCTTCTGATGCAAGCTCTTTGCCATTTGAGGTGGGGTCTTATGAGAGCTTGGAGTTCGCGGTGAACTTAGCTAATCAAGCAAAAGATCTAATGGAACAGTATAGGGCTAAATATGAAAAACTAAAAGTAAAACATGCTGAAGTGTGCAAGAAAAATGAGGAGTATGATAGAGAGCGTATAAAACTGCAAAAGATGGTAGATGACTTGGTAGATGACTTGTTCAAGCTAGAAGATAGGAATGATATGATTGTTGCTGGAAATGCTTTGGACAATGCTATCAACTCTCTGCCTACTTTTGAATATGCCTCTAGTCAAGATTGTGTTGATGATGAATTGGCTGAGATTGACACACTTGTTACACCCACTGCACTAGATGCAATAACATGTGATCCTTTGCCTGCTAGTTCTGATTTGCTTGCTCCACCTAGTAGCACACCACCAGTTGTTTTGCTTACTCGTTCTAACAGTAGTGCTCTTGTTCCTGATTTGCCTGCTTCAGCTAGTAGCTTTTCACCTGTTGCTTTGCCAGCTGTTTCACCTGTTTCTGTGCCTGATTCTAGCATCCCTCCTGATAGCTCTTTCCCTAGTGTGTTGTGTGCTGATACTCCTGATTCACATGCTCCTTTACCTGTTTTATCTGCACCAGTGCCTGCTGTACCTACTGCTTGTGACAAGCAAAAATCTATTGCACCTGTTGAAAGTTTGCTTATGCATGTTCCTTCAAGTTCAAATGCTTGCTCTAGTGGTCCAGCCGTGATTGCTTCTTCTTCAAATGGTTCTAGGGGTAATGGTGGCTTGTGCGATCCCGACCATTGCAAGGGTGCATTGGCGGCTAGAGAATTGATAATAGAAAATGGGGAGCCTGTGAGGGAAAAATGTGAGCTGAGAACAAAATTGGCTAAGTATGAGGGTCTAGTGAGTGAGAATGGTGAACTGAGGGCTAAGTTAGCCAAGTTTGAGGTTAGGAGCTACGAGGGGAGTTTGGCCTTGGACAAGATGCTCAAGGACCAGCGACCTGTCTCTGAGAAGGGCGGATTGGGGTTCACCCCCGAGAAGAAGCCCAAGGAGAGAAAGAGGAAGGGTCTTGGTCCTCGTGCATCTACAAATGGTGCCGATACCTCTCATGGTACACCTAGGGGGAGCACCTACTACCACTCTTGGCAATAGACCAGAAACCCTTGCCCTAAGACACAAACACCCAACACTTGGCAGCCTAGAGCTTGGAATAGGAATGGGCAATGGGTGAACTCTAGGACTAGGTAGAACATTTGGAACACTAGTGCCCGGAATGGCTACAGGGGTGACTCTTGGGGGAGGTTGGCAGCTAGGCAGAACTGGTGGGATGAGTGGAGTGGCTACGGCCAGGAGAGAACTTACAGGCCAGCTAGACCTCGCTTCGAGCCGCGTGGGTTTGTGGGAGCACCTAGGAGTTACATAGGTAGGAGAGTTCCACCTAGAGCACCACCTAGGGCTCAACCTAGACCTTACACGTGGACTAGACCAAACCCAAACCTCCCTAGGAATCACATAGAGCTTGATGGGAACTACATGCTCAGAAGGGGTGAGCATGGTAGGATAGTTGCTAAGTTTGTTGGTCTTCCAGAGAAGAACGACCACCGGGCACGAGTTTGGGTCAAGAAGTCACTTGTTGATTCCTTTGCTGTTCCTAAGACTAACCCTCGGGGACCCATTAAGTGGGTTCCTGAGTCTTCGAAGTGACTCTCTTGTGTGGCTGTGAGTGCAGGTGAACTACAGAACCGGCGGCCATCATTGGATCATGGATAGTGGGTGTACTCAACATATGACAGGCAATGCGCGGTTGTTCACCTCACTCGGGGAAGAAGGGAGCTTCCCAAAGAAGGTAACCTTTGGTGATGGGAGCCGGAGTCGATTGATTGGAACCGGGGAGGTATACATTTCTCTAGAGCTTTCAACTCAAAATGTCCTCCTCGTTGAGCCTTTGCATTATAATTTGATCTTCGTTGCCCAGTTGCTCGACCTGGGGTTCCACTGTCACATCTCACCAACTAAAATGAGGTTTTTGGATCAAAATGATAACCTGGTTTTCAAAGCTTTTCGTTTCCAAAACCTGTTTCTTGCAAAATTTGAGTTGCCGCCCACAAATGACTCGACATGCCTACTCGCCAAAGTCGAGCTTGGATGGCTTTGGCATAGGCGCCTGGGACATGTGGGAATGGCCAATTTAAAGAAGTTGGTGAAAAATGATTTCATTCGGGGTGTCAAGGACGTTACCTTTGAGAAGTCTAGGTTGTGTAGTGCATGTCAAGCGGGGAAGCAAGTTGCTAGTCCACACCCAGCAAAGAGCGTCATGTCTATTTCGCGTCCACTTGAGCTTTTGCACATGGATCTCTTCGGTCCTACCACTTACGTGAGTCTAGGAGGCAACTTGCATTGTTTGGTAGTGGTAGATGACTTCTCCCGTTACACTTGGGTCTTCTTTTTGCCAGACAAAAGACCCGTTGGGGATGTTTTCAAAAGATTTGCAAAAAGGGTTCAAAATGAATTTGAATGTCCAATAAAACGGGTGAGAAGTGACAATGGATCGAAGTTTGTGAATACTAATGTGCAAAATTTCTGTGATGAGCTAGGAATAGGGCATCAGTTCTCTGCCACATATACTCCAGAGCAGAATGGCATTGTTAAGCGAAAGAACAGAACATTGGTTGAGATGGCAATGACAATGCTGGACGAGTACAAGACGCCTGATGAATTCTGGGCTGAGGCAATCAATACAACTTGTTACTGCATGAACAGATTGTACCTGCACAGATTGCTCAGAAAAACTGCCTATGAGCTCTTGATTGGGAGAAAGCCAACTGTCAGCTACTTCAGGGTCTTTGGCTGCAAGGTGTACATCTACAAGAAGCGTCAGCACTTAGGGAAGTTCCAGAGCCGTGTTGATGAGAATAACTTCTTGGGATATGCACATAGATCACAGACTTTCAGAGTGTTCAACAAGAGGACATGACTAGTTGAGGAGAGCTATGATGTCAAGTTTGACGAAACAGCCGGGTCCCAGGGGCAGTTTGACAACTTGGATGATGTGGCAGACGAGGACTTGACTAGAGCAGTGCAGCAGATGCCAGTGGGAGATGTCAGGCCAGTGGAGATTGAGCCAGAGGATGAGCCAACACCTGTTCCTCCACCGACACCTGACCGGGCACTTGACTCAGGGGAAGCATCACCTCAGCACAATAGCTCCACTGAGTGAGCCCCACCTCTAGTTCCAGCTTCAGAGGACAACACAGCTACGGGGTCAGTTACAGAGGCAGCCATAGAGCAGGTTGAGTCAGCAACACCACAACACCTGAGACATCACCACACCATTGCCCGGGATCACCCATCTGGGCAGGTGATTGGTGATCCGACACGTGGAGTGCAGACCAGGTCCAGGACAGCCAACATTTGTGAGTTCCAGGCCTTCGTCTCCGAGCTTGAGCCGAAGAAGGTTGAGGAGTCACTTGCAGATGCCGACTGGATCAATGCAATGCACGAGGAGCTCAACAACTTTGAGAGGAACAAGGTTTGGACACTTGTGGAGTAGCCTAGGAACTGCAATGTGATCGGTACCAAGTGGGTGTTCAAGAACAAGCATGATGAGTTTGGGTCAGTGGTTAGAAACAAGGTTAGACTTGTGGCACAGGGCTACTCACAGATCGAGGGGATTGATTATGGAGACACCTACGCTCCAGTGGCTCGTTTGGATGTAATCAGACTGCTTGTGGCATTTGCAACATGTCACATCATTGTGCTCAAGCAGATGGACGTCAAGATTGTGTTTCTAAACGGGTACATTGGAGAGTTAGTGTACGTTGAGTAGCCTCCAGGCTTCGAGGACCCACAGCACCCCGATCATGTGTACAAGTTGTCAAAGGCACTGTATGGACTGAAACAGGCTCCACGGGCTTGGTACGAGAGACTGAAAGAGTTCCTTACTCAGCAGGGCTTCAGTGTTGGACGGGTCGACTCGACCTTGTTCACCAAGGTGATAGACGGGGATCTCTTTCTCTGCCAGGACTACGTGAACGACATTATCTTTGGCAGCTCCAACGAAGCACTGTGCATAGAGTTCAGCGAGTTGATGGCCAGAGAGTTTGAGATGTCGATGATGGGAGAGCTCAGCTTCTTTCTTGGGTTTCAAATCAGGCAGCTTCGCACGGGCACTTTTATCTCTCAGGAGAAGTACATCACCGACTTGCTCAAGCGATTCAAGTTGCAGGATTGTAAGCCCATCAGGACTCCTATGGCTACAAACGGGCATCTCGATCTCGACACTCAAGGTACTCCTATTGACCCTAAGCTCTACCGCTCAATGATTGGTGCTCCGCTTTACTTAACTGCTTCTAGGCCTGATATAATGTTTAGCGTATGCATGTGTGCTAGGTTTCAGGCATCCCCTAGAGAAATGCATTCAAAAGCAGTTAAACGCATATTTTGATACTTGAAGCATACACCTAGTATAGGCATATGGTTCCCGAAGGGTGCGCGGTTTGAACTTCTTGGGTATATCGACTCAGACTATGTTGGTTGCAAGATAGACCGTAAAAGCACTTCGGGCACCTGTCACTTCCTAGGTAGATGCTTAGTATCCTGGGCCTCTAAGAAACAGAACTCCGTGGCGCTATCAACGGCTGAGGCCGAATACATAGCGGCAGGGAGCAGCTGTGCTCAATTGCTCTTCCTCACACAGTCTTTGTACGACTACGGTATTAAGCTTGACCACATTCCCTTACTGTGTGACAACGAGAGCGCAGTAAAGATAGCGAGCAATCCGGTTCACCACTCATGTACCAAGCACATTGACATCCGTCACCACTTTCTTAGAGACCACATTGCAAATGGTGACATTGTGCTTGAGCATGTGCGAACCGATGACCAGCTTGCCGACATCTTTACAAGACCACTAGATGAGAATAGGTTTTGCAAACTGCGAAATGAATTAAATGTGCTTGATAAGTCAAATGCAGTTTGACAACTAGACTGGACTACAGGAGAGATCCCATTATAATACCTGCACTTTTGAGTTTGTGACTTGAGCTTTGTCTTTTATACTTGTTTCTCTAGTTGCATTTGTAATTTGCTTCATTGTGTAGAGAACTAGTGCTTGGAAATGAAGTCACTTGCTCATTTGAAGCTTAATTAAAACATCTCTTAAATCGATGCCTTGCATATGTGTTAGGTTTGCTTAAACCCACCTGTTTCTCTCTATGTTGCTTATGTTCAATGGATAATCTAGCTCTAGTACTTTGGTTGAACTATCATTTACTTGGAGTAAGCAGGATGGCTAATTGAGAACCTTTTAAAAACTGTTGAGCAAATAAAAATGAATAAGCTGAAAATGTCTCACCAGTCCTCCTCAACGAGATGGCTCATCATTGCACTAGATGTGAACTTGGGGGGAGTCTGGATGACCAAGACGGTTGCTACCGGTGTAATGCAGGGTGCCGTCGACTATGGCTTGAGACAGTCCCACCAATCATTCCCAACGAGATAGCTCGCCATTGCACTAGGCGTGAACTTGGGGGAATTCTGGATGACCAAGACATTCATCTCCAGTGTCATGCTAGGTGGCATCGACTAAGGCTTGGGACAAAGGCAAATTTGAAAAGAGGCCAAAGGCCCAAATGCTTTAAAAAATGAATAAATGCTCAACATCAAAAATGATTTTATCTCTTGAAACTTGAAGTGCCAAACTTGTAATATGATTAGCTTCTTCTAGAGATACTAGCTCTATATTACTCCCTTGCACTTGATCACCATGATTGAAACTTGTGGCTATATGTTCACCTCTCATATGTGCTTGGTAATAACTTAGTGAACTTCACCTGAAAATGGCTAATTTTGATTCAAGTTGACTAAGTAACCTTGCTCTAGATTTGATAGACATTGAGGTGAATTACTTGTGCATTCTAGGTACTTGTATAAACTACAAAGCTCACAAGTTCATTCTCATTTGTGCTTTCTAAAGTGGTGCCAGTTTAGTTGTCTTTTTGCATTTTGATAACAAGAAGGGGGAGAAAAATGTGCAAACCAATCTCTATTTGCTAAAACTAGCTAAGGGAGTGATGGAAAGTGAAATGCTTTAGTTGTATGTGAGCATGTGTTGAGGGGGAGCATGAGAGCTAAAGAGCAAATTGAGCCCAAAATCTCATTTCAGCACTTCAATTTCTCTTATGCATTGATCTAGGGGGAGCTAGGAACAAAGTTGTCGACGGTTGGGATATCGACCCAAGTCAACCAAGGTTCTTCAAAGAGGAGATAGGAGACACGCCGAACAACCACGAACAGCAACGAACAGGAGACAGGGGTTTTTATCCTGGTTCAGGCCTCTCGGGAGAGATAATAGCCCTACGTCCAGCCTTTCTTATATATCAGAGATGAATACAAGAGATGGCTCGACGAGACGAACAAGTCTCGGCGAGATTATGGTGTAGCAAAGCGCTATGAGCAGGTGTCTAACAGATGCTAAAGCTAGATGCAGTCTAAGTTCTCGTCGTCGTCGTCCTCGTCCCCTCTACACGCCAGGGGGACTCGGTTTATATAGTGCAGAGCAAACCGACCTACCGAGGGAATATCGGGCCGGGCTAACTACGAGATCGTAACGAACTCATACATGCCAAATATGACCTACGGTAGATAAGGTAATCTCCTAATCTTGGGGATCACGACTCCTAATCCAATCCGGGAAACCAACGTCCGGGTTTTCACGTAGCCGTGCAGAACTCTGTTCGAGTCGGACTCAAACAAGAAGTCTTGGCCATTACGCACCGTGCCAGCCAGGAAGCTGTTCGGCAGGATACATATGGGCCAGATAGAACCTTCCAGGGAGCTGGGCCCTGGTAGGCTGTTTGATCGGGCCGTCAGGGAGTGGGCCATAGCAATGGGCCGTAATTTAATCCCCGACAGCTAGCCCCCAAGACTCAAGTGGAAGGACTCACTAGAGTGGGGTCGTCCTCTTGAGACTCAAGTCACGAAGAGGGAAATTTCGCTGCTACAGAGAAGCGTAATGTTTAATCGAACAGGTCATGGTTCAACCGAACAAGACTTGTTCGGAACCGAACAGACCCGATCAGTACCGAGCAACTCTGTGGCGCCGAACAGGGAATCACCTCTGCCGAAAGCAGAACACTCACCTTCGGTCACGGACCTTTGGAAAAACTAGCGTTGGCGGAACTCCATGGTAACTTCCTATCATTCAAGCGGTGAAAAGCAGCGACCGTTTTATCCGGCCGTTACGGTAAAAACTAGCCGTTTGTGACAAACCGTTCGCAGAGCCACTCACACGGGACTATAAAAGTACCCAAAGCCGCGCATGCTGCCCACTCTGCTCTCACGCCTTTCCTCTCTAAGCCCTAGTCCCAACCGCTCGACATCAAGCATCCAAACTCCACCTGACCTTGCATGTCCATACAGGAACCGCTATGGCCAAGTTCACCGGCACTAGCCTGACCGAGGAGGACCTGAAGGTCTGGGAGGAGGAGGGCCACTGTAAGGATACTAAGGCCGAGAGGGGGGGGGGGTGAATCGGACTATTATAAATTTTACTTCTGTTGCACTTAGTCACTTAGGCGAGTTAAGTCACACAACTACCGCGTTAATTCCTACACAAGTTTAGTTAGCGGAAACAATCGATACACAAGTGTAGGAGGCACGATGGCACTTTCATGACGATGGATATCACGGTGCGGTAAGTAAATGAGACAGAGGGCATAAACCGATCTTTTATCAAGTTCGGTGCTCAACACATGAACACCCACGTCTCCGTTGAGGAAACTTCTCACACAGAGAAGTCGGGACTCACTCGTCCCTAGCCCTCAATCCACTAGTGGTAGCTCTTCACCAACACATGGTAGGCGAGCTCCAAACCTTCACAAGGAGGCGAGTTCCCTCACAAGCGAGAGCTCTCACACCCACGGCACCGACACACGGCACCGACCACCGACACACGGTGGGTTTCACCTCAACACATGAGGTACCTCCAACACATGGAGGATTTGGATCCGACACACGGACGCGTTGGCACCTCCGACACACGGAGATGGCCGCCGACACACGGCGGACTTGGCACACCCCGAGCGGAGAGGAAGCACCGTGGGAAGCACGGTGACCTTCACGGAGAAGGGTTTGCTTGCGGTTTGCTTGATGAAGCTCGGCTGACACGATGTCTCCGGTGGCAAGAATCCCAAGAGCACTGGGACCGGAGACACTCAACCCTCAACCCACCATGGAGGATGGCAAGGCAACCGTGGAGAGGGTACAAACCTTGGAGACGACGGGAGGAGGCTAAGGGGTGCTCTCTTCTTCTTCCTCACTCTCTCACTCAATCTCTCAAGCACATGGAACCCTAGATGGAGGTGGGAACCATGGGAGGAGCTCTCTAGGTGGCTAGGGCAAAAGGTGGCTGCTAGGGTAGGCTCTCTCAAGTTTCTCCCGTGCACATAGCCCCTATTTATAGGCCCAAGGCGAAACCCTAGAAATGGACGGCCCAGATTAAATCAAGGATTCAGATCTCCCGATCGGACGCCGTCCGTCGCCGTCGGACACCGTCGGACAAGCGGTAACGCCAATTTTTGTGCTTGGTCGGACGCCGTCCGGTAGCTTACCGGACGCGTCCGGCGATCTATCAGCAGCATAAACAGGCGCCCGCCAGTGTTTGGTCGCTGGTTTAGCCTTCGTCGGACGCCGTCCGTAACTTCGTCGAGACGCGTCCGGCAGTGTATCTGTCGCTCCTTCGTTCGACCGGGACGCCGTCGAGCGTCGTCGAACGCATTGTCGGCCGGGCGATTCGACCTTCGTCGGACGCCGTCCGATGGTGGCTGTCGAGACGCCGTCCAGCGAGACGTTCGGTTTGGGACTTAGCCAAATTTCGAGCTTCGGTTGGCGTGGCGGCGCAGACTGCCGGACTCCGTCCGGTGACGGTTCGACGCCGTCCGGCGATGAGGATGTTTGGCTTAGGCTCACGGACGCCGTCCGATAATTATCGGACCCGTTCGACAGAGGTCTATTTCGCACATCCCGAACTTAGCTTCTCGCCCCTCTCGTCATCACGCCCGGATTTTGGGGCGTGTTTGTCGATTTGTGAACCTGGCGGGAGGTTTCGCGCCTAAACCGAATATTTGGCTTGCGAACTTGGCGGCTCTGAAACCCTAGACGGTGGCGCTCCCGAACTTTCTCGAACCTAGACAGGTGGACTCGCTCTAGATGGTTCGCTCACAACCGACTCCTGTGCTCAGTGGGACCCTACAACCAGAGAGATATAGTCGAGCCGAAGATGCACACAAGGAAAATAGAAGAACTATAAAACAAAGGTCCTTATCCTTGGCGTTCCAGCTGTACGGCCTAGTTGCCATCAATTACCAAAATCAATTAGCCCATGGGAGGCTTGAACTTACAATCTCCCCCTTTTTGGTAATTGATGACAACACCTGCAAATCCAACATGACAAAGCACAAATGCAATCTCTGGTGCAATGGGTTAGCTCAGAAGCATTGCATCCCAGCATGGCACAATACCAAAGAATAGGCAAGTGAATAAAATACAACGTGCACATAAACATGAGCTCCCCCTAAATCAATGCATACCACTTGTAAGACATGATAGGACCATCACATCACATGGAGCAAAGCATCTCCATCCTAATTTTTCATCCTAGGAGCAAAGCATCTTCTAAGCCTACCACTTGTAACCTAACACATTTTCATTTTAGGAGCAAAACATCTCCTAAATCTATCACTTGTAAACACCCCAAATTCATTCTCCCACCTTTGCATCCCAAAACATGATAATGCCCAAAACACGGATTTGCACTAATTTCTCCCCCTTTGGCATCAATAACCAGAAAGTAGCAAAGTATGGGATTAGCAAATGAAGCGTTTTGGAAGTTGTACTAGTGCACGTATGCCCATAAGTTCATCACACTAAAAAAAACTAGCCATCTCAAGGTCACAATGTCACAAGATCAACTAAAGCACAATTATTAAATATGTGGTTCAAGTTATTTATGACCTAGGCAAGTATAAGATGAACAATAGCGAGAAGTATCAAGAGTTGCTCCAAAACTTCTAATGGACACATGATGCACCATAGCACTAGAAATTGCGCTCCAAGCTACACTAGCTATCACCAAGCCTATTTGAGAGCAAAAACATTTTGGTTTCACATTTTGAACCTTGAATTTTCTCAAATTAGCCATGTCTCAAACCATATGCGACGCCACCCAGCATGACACTGAAGATGAACGTCTCGGTCATCCAAAGCTCCCCCTAAGTTCATGCCTAGTGCAATGACAAGCTATCTCATTGAGGAGACATTGGTGAGACATATAAGACCTATTTTAGCACATTTTGCAATTTTGGCTCAAAATTTTCTCAAAAATTTCTCAATTTAGCGAAGTAGAAACATGTGCAAAGTGGAAAGACACAATCTAGAGTTAGAGGCACATGATCAACTAGAGAGTTCAGAGCAATCAAATGAGACTAGAAGCTATAGCCCTCCTAATACAAGCTCATGGCTTCCAATTGCATGATATATTGAGTTAAGCACAAGTTGAGCTAGTGACAAGGTAAACACATGCTATAGCTATCAATTTAATGTGATGAAAATATAGGCAATGAGTAGCATCCAGTATAACAGGCTAAGCACCTAAAAGCTAGAACTGGCTTCAAAAGATTTGCAATGAATGACATAGCCACGCGACCAACTCAGGCGACGTTTGACTTATCTAAAATGTTTAGTTCATTTCTCAATTTGCAGAATCGTGCCTCATCAAGTGGCTTGGTGAATATGTCGGCAAGTGGTCCTCTGTCATGCGTGCTCAAGCACAATGTCGCCCTTCCCCACATGATCCCGAAGGAAATGGTGTCGGACATCAATGTGCTTGGTCCGTGAGTGTTGGACCGGGTTGCACGCTATCTTCACCGCGCTCTCGTTATCGCATAGGAGAGGCACATGGTCAAGTGTTAGCCCAAAGTCAAACAGTGACTGTGTCAAGTAAAGCAATTGTGCACAACAACTCCCCGCCGCTATATACTCAGCCTCAGCGGTAGATAGCGCCACGGAGTCTGTTTCTTTTGACGCCCATGACACAAGACACCTACCCAAGAAGTGACATGCCCGGAAGTGCTTTTTGCGTCGATCTTGCACGGCATAATCTGAGTCGAGAATAGCCTAGGAGCTCAAACCGCGCACCTTCGGGAACCAAAGGCCTATGCTAGGTGTGTGTTTTAGGTATCGAAGGATTAGTTTTACAGATCATATGCATTTCTCTAGGGAGGCTTGAAATCTAGCGCACATGCACACACTAAACATGATATCCGCCTAGATGCGATCAAGTAGAGCAAAGCACCAATCATGGAGCAGTAAAGCTTTTGATCGACATATTTACCTTCTTTGTCGAGGTCGAGGTGGCAGTTCGTTCCCATCGGTGTCCGGATTGGCTTGCAGTCATCCATGTCGAAGCGCTTGAGGAGGTCGTGGATGTACTTCTCTTGGCATATGAATGTCCGGTCTTGAGTTGCTTGATTTGAAATCCCAAGAAGAAGTTCAACTCGCCCATCATCGACATCTCGAACTCCTTGCCCATCATGTCACTGAACTCTTTGACCAAGGTCTCATTTGTGCTGCCGAAGATGATGTCATCCACATACACCTGGCACAGGAATAGGTCTCCATCCACCACCTTGGTGAATAGTGTCGAGTCGACCCTTCCAACCGTGAATCCTTTGCCCATGAGAAAGTCCCTCAGTCTTTCATACCATGCCCTGAGTGCTTGCTTGAGACCATACAAAGCCTTGACGGTTTGTACACATGATCAGGGTGCTTCAGGTCTTCAAACCCTGGAGGCTGCTCCACATACACTAGCTCTCCAATGTATCCGTTCAGAAAAGCACTCTTTACGTCCATCTGCCTAAGCACAATGTTGTGGCATGTTGCAAATGCCACAAGCGATCTGATTGCTTCCAAGCAGCGCCCTTTGGAGCATAGGTGTCTCCACAATCTACACCCTCGTCTGCGTGAAGCCCTGAGCCACAAGTCTAGCCTTGTTGCGCACCACCACTCCAAGCTCATCTTGCTTGTTCTTGAAGACCCACTTGGTTCCAATTACGTTGCAGTCGTTTGGCCTTTTCATCAAGCTCCAGACTTTGTTCCTCTCAAAGTTGTGCAGCTCCTCATGCATAGCATTGATCCAGTCAGGGTCACTAAGAGCCTCTTCCACTTTCTTTGGCTCAAGCTCGAGACACAAGCGCCGTGTGCTCACGAAGCTTGCCAAAGCACCGACCTCACCGACTTGTGGCTGTCCTTGACCTTGTTTGCACACCTTGAGTCAATTCCCCAATCACTTGATCAGCTGGATGATCACGAGCAATTGTATGATGGGTCTTGATCAACTGAGGTGGTAGCTCGGCTGACTTTGCATCTGGCTCACAAGTCAGATTCTGCCTCTGGGCTGCTCCACACTTGAGCTATCTTGAGGTAATGCTCCCCCTGAGTCTGGCATTGGTTCAGGGGTGAGAGGAGATGGAACCGTCTCGGTTTCCCTCTGAACCTCTACTGGCCTCACATCACCAAAGCAGCATCTCCTCCATTGCTCTTGCCGGTGCTCACCGTCCACATCATCCAAGTTCTCATGCTCTCCTTGGCTTCCATTGGACTCGTCGAACTTCACATCGCAGGTCTCCTCAATCTGGCCACTGCTCTCATTGTACACCCTGAAAGAGGACCCTCTGGCTGAGTACCCAAGGAAGACTCCTGTGTCCACTCTGCTCTGAAATTTGCCCAAGTGCTCCCGCTTCTTCTTGATGTAGACCTTGCACCAAAAACCACAAGTAGGAAACATTGGGTCGTCTTCCCACAAGCAGCTCGTAGGACGTCTTCTTCAGAAGCTTGTGAAGGTACAGCCTGTTGATGCAGTGACAGGCTGTGTTGATAGCTTCAGCCCAGAACAGATGCGAAGTCTTGTACTCATCCAACATTGTCCTTGCCATCTCAATGAGCGTCCTGTTCTTCCTCTCAACCACCCCATTTCTTTGAGGAGTGTAGGTGGTGAGAACGGTGATCAATCCTAACTCATCACGAGCAGCTCAAGCTCAAGTGTTAGTGAACTCCGTTCCATTGTCACTTCTCACCTTCTTGAGGTACACTCAAAAGCATTTTGGGCTTTCTTTACAAACTTTTGAAAACATCTCCGGTTGGAGTTTTATCGTAAAAAAAACCCAAGTGTATCGGGAGAAGTCATCAACAATGACCAAGCAATAGAGATTTCCCCCGATACTCACATATGTTGTTAGCCCAAAAAGATCCATGTGTATAAGCTCAAGAGGTCGAGATGTAGACATGACATTCTTGGCAGGATGTGAGCTTGCCACTTGCTTGCTTTACCGACGGTATTTGCAAAGCTTGTCTTTTCGAATGTCACATCTTGCACCCCAAGGATCAACTCGTTTTGAAAAGTTTCTTCAAGTTTGCCATGCCGACATGCCTAAGACGCCTATGCCAAAGCCAACCAAGAGAGACTTTGGCGACAAGGCAAGTCGAGACGGATGCGGCAGGCTCATTAAAGTTCACAAGAAACAAGTTTTCAAACCGAAAGCCTTTGAACACAAGATTTTCATTTTTATCCAAAACCAACAAGCCCTCAGGTGAGAAATTACAATGGAACCCCAAATCACATATTTGGGCAACAGAGAGAAGATTATAACTCAAAGTTTTTCTGAAGCAAAGACATTGTCAATTGAAAGATCAAGAAGATTGCTACTTTCCCAGCTCAAGAACCTTGCTCTTGCTTCCATCTCCAAAAGTGACCTTGGGGGGAATTTTGCCTTCCTCCCCTATTGAGGTGAACAACCGAGGGTTGCCGGTCATGTGTTGGGTGCACCCGCTGTCAATGATCCAATGGCACCCTCCACTCCGGTAGTTCACCTGTCATGAGAGAAGATCACTTATGTGACTCAGGGACCCACACAGGAGGTCCCCGAGGATTAGCCTTCAAACCAGAAACAACACGAGCAAAGCGATCAATCAATGACTTAGGCACCCAAACATGTGCCTTGTGCTCGTTCTCAGCCTTGAGCCCAACAAATCTAGCTGTCATCCTACCTTGATCATTTTTCTTGAGCAAGTAGTGACCGTATAGCTCAGAATGTGCTCTAGGAAGTCTTGGTTGTGTGTGGTTGGGAGTGTTGCGGTTTTGGTTCCTAGGAGGGTTTGGTCTACCATTGATGTGCCTAGAAGGACCATTCCAGAAGTTTTGCCTAGGTGAATGCCAAGTGTCGAACCTAGCACCTTGCCAGTTGTTGTGGAACCTAGGACCATTCCAAGTGTTATACTCAGGACCATATTGCCAGGCACTATGATTTCTTTGTTGCCATGTGGAGTTATAGTGCCTACGAGGTCCTTGCCATGTGCGGTGCCCATTGTGCATCCTAGGAGCATTGTTACTAGTGTGCAAGTTGTTATGCCTAGAATTGCTTCTCTTCTTGGGATGAGCATGATGATAACCTTGCCTATCGGCAGATGCTCGAGGAACACTTGATTTCTTCCTCCCCTTTGGCTTCTCAGGGGTAAAACCCAAGCCACCCTTTTGGGAAGGTTTTCTTTGTTCCTTGAGCATCTTATCCAAGGCTAGACTACCCTCATAGCACTTCCCAAGACCTTTATCAAATTTCTCAAGTTTAGCTCTAAGTTCACCATTCTCAATAGCTAGCTCCCTAGCAGCTAAAGCAAATTTGCAAATGTCAGGAGTACAATCATGAGCATTGCTAGAGGAACCACTAGAGCTAGAAGCAATCAGGGTCAAATCAATCAAGTCATCGCATGAAGTAGAGCAATCAATCCTAGAAGGTGCAACAATCAAGGCACAAGCAGGAGCATCATCAACAACATCAATAGGAACAGATGATGTAGCAGGCAGAACATCAACCAAAACATGACAATCAGGAATATCAACAGATTGAGCAACAGGCAAAGCAGTCATTGAAGCATTATCGGCTAGAAGCCGCTCATTACTAGCCCTAAGCTCATGAATTATAGCAAGGAGATGTTCTACCGACTCATTCATAGCCCTATTCTCTTCTTCAAGCGCACTTGTTTTCTTAGTCATAGCATTACTAGAGCCCATTACGCAATCATGTTCATTTTCTAGTGATTCATGCTTAGACACAAGATCATTGAACCTAGCATTTAAATCATTAAGACGCTTCTGAAGTCTCATGTTTCTTGATCTTTCCTTTTCAAGAAAGTCAAGTGCTTGAGCAAGATAACCTCTAGCAACTTCCGCCTCATCTTCGGGTTCAGAATCAGAGTCACAAACCTCATTTCTAGATGGCTTGACCATCAAGCACTTGGCGATGTCGGTCGAGGTCGATGTCGCCTCTGGTGTAGTGGAAGTAGAGGAAGCAGACACGTCATCATCGGAGAACCACTCTTGAGGCTCAGTGACAACCGTGAGACATCTTGGAGGGAAGGCTGGCGGTGGTGGCACAGCCTGAGTGATTGCCATACCGGCCAATCCTTGGCCACTTGACTCCTCGTCATCACTTGAAGCTGTCGTGTCACTGGAGCTGTCATCGGTCACCCATTCCCCCACAAAGGCTAGCCTCTTGCCTTGTGAGGAGCGACCCTTAAATCCTGACTTCTAGGGATTCTTCTTGTAGTCCTTCTGTCTTGTCTTCTCGCCATCACCCTTCTCCCTTCCTTTGTCCTTGTACTTGGTGTTGCCCTTCTGAGGACACATCGAAGCAATGTGCCCCTTCTCCTGACACTCATAGCATCGGTATGATGCATGTGAGTTTCTGCTCATCCTCTTCCTGCTTCCATAGCCATTCTTGTTCATGAACTGGCCAGCTTGCTTCATGAACAGACCGAAGTGTTGGAAGCCCTCCTCGAGCTCGCTCCATGACATCTCTCCACCATCCTCAGCTTGACTTGACTTGAGACCACTTTGATTGGATCCACTGGCCTTGAGGGCGATCACTTGATTCTTTGCAGGAGCAGGAGAGTCCTCATGATCATTGAGGAGCATCATCTCGTGAGCGGTGATCTTGCTGAGCAAAGCTGTGGGTGCCAGCTTCTCCACATCACCGCTGTTGGTGAGATAGGTGATGATGTCCCGGTAGTCCTTCTTTGGGAGGATCCGCAGCATTTTCCTGCACACTTCATCATGTGCAGCAGTGTGACCGAGCCCCTTAAGCTCGTTAAGGATGGGGTTAAGCCGAGTAAACATAGCATTGACATTCTCATTTGGAAGCATTACAATCGATCATAACGCTCCTTGACAACTACTAGTCTACCCTCCTTAATGGCGAAGTGCCCTCGTGAATCTCAATGAGTGTGATCCATATGTCGGTGCACCTTTGGTAAGATTGCTAACCCTATCAAAGACCTCCATGCTCAAACCACAAAACAAAGCGTTCATGGCCTTAGCATCGGTCTCAAGGAGTTTGTTTTGGCGGTGTGGCAGGTATATTGTCGGTGAGTATGACACCATGAGGAGACTCTACAACCCTCCACACATCCATTCCCATGGCCTGAAGAAATACCTTCATGCGCAACTTCCAAAAGCTAAAATTAGTGCCACTAAACAGAGGAATCCTACTGGCGGCTACACTACCCCCGTCGGCCATCTCTTAAGCGATTAAGCAACTAGAGATCCTGCGCTCTGATACCACTTGTAAGGATCCTAAGGCCGAGAGGGGGGTGAATCGGACTATTATAAATTTTACTTCTGTTGCACTTAGTCACTTAGGCGAGTTAAGTCACACAACTACCGCGTTAATTCCTACACAAGTTTAGTTAGCGGAAACAATCGATACACAAGTGTAGGAGGCACGATGGCACTCGCAGGCAGTGGATATCACGGTGCGGTAAGTAAATGAGACAGAGGGGCGCAAACCGATCTTTTTACCGAAGTTCGGTGCTCAACACATGAACACCTACGTCTCCGTTGAGGAAACTTCTCACAGAGAAGTCGGGACTCACTCGCCCCTAGCCCTCAATCCACTAGTGGTAGCTCTTCACCAACACATGGTGGCGAGCTCCAAACCTTCACAAGGAGGCGAGTTCCCTCTGGCGAGAGCTCTCACACCCACGGCACCGACACACGGCACCGACCACCGACACACGGTGGGTTTCACCTCAACACATGAGGTACCTCCAACACATGGAGGATTTGGATCCGACACACAGACAGCGTTGGCACCTCCGGCACACGGAGATGGCCACGACACGGCGGACTTGGCACACCCGATTTAGCGGAGAGGAAGAACCGTGGGAAGCACGGTGACCTTCACGGAGAAGGGTTTGCTTGCGGTTTGCTTGATGAAGCTCGGCGGACACGATGTCTCCGGTGGCAAGAATCCCAAGAGCAGGGACCGGAGACACTCAACCCTCAACCCACCATGGAGGATGGCAAGGCAACCGTGGAGAGGGTACAAACCTTGGAGACGACGGGAGGAGGCTAAGGGGTGCTCTCTTCTTCTTCCTCACTCTCTCACTCAATCTCTCAAGCACATGGAACCCTAGATGGAGGTGGGAACCATGGGAGGAGCTCTCTAGGTGGCTAGGGCAAAAGGTGGCTGCTAGGGTAGGCTCTCTCAAGTTTCTCCCGTGCACATAGCCCCTATTTATAGGCCCAAGGCGAAACCCTAGAAATGGACGGCCCAGATTAAATCGCGGGATTCAGATCTCCCGATCGGACGCCGTCCGGTCGCCGTCGGACACCGTCCGACAGTAGGTAACGCCAATTTTTGTGCTTGGTCGGACGCCGTCCGGTAGCTTACCGGACGCGTCCGACAGTGCGCTACCGCGCGCAAACAGGGCGCCCGCCAGGTGTTTGGTCGCTGGTTTAGCCTTCGTCGGACGCCGTCCGGTAACTCGTCGGACGCGTCCGACAGTGTGTACTGTCGCTCCTTCGTTCGACCGGACGCCGTCTGGACGTCGTCGGACGCTGTCGGCTGGGCGATTTCGACCTTCGTCGGACGCCGTTCGATGGCTGTCGGACGCCGTCCGACAGAGACGTTCGGTTTGGGACTTAGCCAAATTTTGAGCTCGCTGGCGTGACGACGGCACTGTCGGACTCCGTCCGGTGACGGTCGGACGCCGTCCGACAGTGAGGATGTTTGGCTTGGGCTCACCGGACGCCGTCCGATAATTATCGGACCCCGTCCGACAGAGGTCTATTTCGCACATCCCTTCGAACTTAGCTTCTCTCGCCCCCTCTCGTCATCACGCCTCGGATTTTGGGACGTGTTTGTCGATTTGTGGACACGGCGGGAGGTTTCGCGCCTAAACCGAATATTTGGCTTGCGAACTTGGCGGCTACGAAACCCTAGACAGCTGACGCTCCCCCGAACTTTCTCGAACCTAGACAGGTGGACTCGCTCTAGATGGTTCGCTCACAACCGACTCCTGTGCTCAGTGGGACCCTGCAACCAGAGAGATATAGTCGAGCCGAAGACGCACACAAGGAAAATAGAAGAACTATAAAACAAAGGTCCTTATCCTTGGCGTTCCAGCTGTACGGCCTAGTTGCCATCAATTACCAAAATCAATTAGCCCATGGGAGGCTTGAACTTACAGCCACATCGACACCGGTAGCTGGAGGCTGCCCGGAGAGGAGGATACTCCGGAGCCGCTGGAGGGAGAGTTCGTCAACTTCGAACAGTTCGCACTGTTCGGGTTACGATCTCCCGAAAGCGACTTCGTCGAGGCCTTCTTAAACATTAGCGGATTGGAGGTGGCGAACCTCAATCCGAACTCCATCCTCCAGATGGCCGTCTTCGCACACCTGTGCGAGGGCTATCTGGGAATCGATCCGCCGGTGGGGCTGTTCCTCCACTACTACACAGTGACGAGGAGCAGCTCCGCCGCTTCGGCGCTGGGGTGCTACTACCTCAAGCTCCGGGCCACCGCCGATGACGCGCCGTACCCTCGCCCACCGCTGCTCGACTCGATGGGCGCGTGGTGGGTGAGGTGGTTCTACAGCAAGCGGAGCGGCGACAGCAAGCTCATCTTCACCGGGAAAGCGCCGGCGAAGGGAACCCCAATGCCTCGGCCGGAGATGTCCGCCGAGGATTGGTACCTGACAAGGAAGATCGCCTCCCTCGTGAGTCTCGGGCTCACAGGCGGGAGATCATCCGGGACTTCACAATGAGCGAGGATCATCGCACACGGAGTAGGCCCCATCCCTTCTACAAGATAGAGGGATGGAAAGACATTACAAGGGAGAGCACGGGTAAGTACCTTTAAGACTCAACCTTGACATAGACTTATTTCCTCCGAACAGGAACTAACATTCCCTTCTGCTCGGGCAGAGAAGCCAACAGACGCATGGGTGACCGAGTGGGTCGACGCCATGCTGAAGGCGGCGAAGAGGGACAGCGAGGTCACCGGCGAGGTGGCGTACACGTGTCCGCGCAACGTGCTTGTCCGCTCAGACGAGGTAAATCTCTTATACTCAGCCAGTGTTGCTAGACTTGCACCGTTGTTTGAAGGCTAATGTCCACTTCTCAAAACGCACAGGAGGACCAGCTGATCCTTGGAGGGATCGTTGAGGAACTCTCTGGGTCTAAGAAGGAGAAGGCGAAAAAAGGCAAGGCCAAGGTGGCCGTGAAGCCCAAGGTGGCGGCCGAGCCAACGCGGAGCTCGCCGTGACATGGTGGCCGCCAACCGCCGAAGAAGCCATCATGGCGCAAGCGCACGAGCATACCAAGCGGTAGCGGTCGCCCAATGGAAGAGACCAAGTCCTCCCTCCTCGCCGAAAGCAGAGGCGATGAAGAGGTAAAGACCATGGCCCTCCGGCTTAGGCGTTACACGCAAGCTCACCTCGCCGCATGGATCGGGCCAGCAGTCGCCGAGCAGAGGAGGCTCGAAGAGGAGGTCGCGCGCAAGGAAAAACTTCTTGCGCTGCGTGAGAAGAGTGCTCAGCTCAGCCGAGCGCTGAGCTCGTCGCCGCGAACGCCCAAAGGCCAAGGCGGAGAATCCGCCAAGGAGCCCCCAAGGAAGAGGCGGAAGGTTCTAGCGACGAAGATCAAGATCAAGCCTTCCGCGGCAGGTATGCAGAAATCGAACTTTCGATCTTTCCACCCTCTGACCGCTTTAGACTTAACCACCAACTCTTTTTCATCAGCCGCCCAAGAGGAGATCGCCACAGACGACGTGGAGGCAGCACTTGAGCGGTCGCTGCTGCCCGAGCACCTACACGGTGCATCACGGGCAGTGAGGCTGGCGAGCCTCAAGGACAAGCTGGCGGCGTGGAGCCTGCTGCCGTCAGGCTCCAGCGAGCAGCTCGACGCGCTCAAAGGCGCGGTTGAGCGGCTGGAGGCAGAGGAGGCAGCGAGCGGCGCCATGGACAGCGGGGCCAAGACAATGGCTCGGAAGCGCCAGGCGGGATCGAGCACCGGTCTGCCAGGACTTCGCCGCAGGGCAGCTCACCCCGAGGCGACAGGATTATCTGGCGGCGAAAGGTGAAGCCCGGCCGCCAGGAGCAGAAGAAGCCCCGCGCAGCCGCGCAAGTCGCCCCGCCCTGGGACAACGGGCGCCACCCCATGAGTGGCTCCGTTCTCCTCAAGAAGTTGGGCGGAAGAGAAAAAAAGGAAGAGGAGAGGGAGCGGAGACGAAAGCGCCGCCTGCCGCTCCCGCTCCCGGCGGCGCGCGCTCCCGCAAGAAGAAGGAGCGATCAAGGCAGCGACGGCAAGAACGCGCCCGTCTCATCCCGACGGCGGGGCTTCGTGGACGATGGCTCGAGGACCGCTGCGCCATGGATCAAACGCCGACTCGGCAAGGTAAGCACCAGGACCAAATCTTGTTCAGCTTAGCTACATCACCGCAAAGCGGTTAACCTGTTCTTCCCTCTCAGGTCTTCAGGGACACCATGGAGGAGCTCGAGGATGGCGTCACCATCGAGCGAGCGCCAGATCTTGGCGTCGCTCCGGAGCACCTCCGACGAGGAGTCCGGCGGGCCCCTGCGCACCCCCAAAGTCGGCCACCAAGGCGAAGGTGAAGAGGCTCAAAGTCCAACTGGCCGAAGAGAGGCGTTCCTGCGAGTCTCTCCTAAGAGAGGCCGAGGAGCTTCGCGCGCAAGCCATTAAGGCGAGCACTGCGGAGGAGAAGCCGGGCCGCGCGAAGTGGCTCGAAGAGCAGCTCGCCGACGCGTCCTACCGGCGGGACCAGCTCGCGGCGGAAGCCAAGAAGCTCAAGGCCCAGCTTGCTAAGGAGGAGCAGACATCCGCGGGACTCCAGGCCAAAATCTCAACCCTGTGGGCTTCACAGGAAGAGATCGAGGAGATGCGCGGGATGGCGGTGAGGGCGATCACCGCAGAGAAGAAGGTCAAGGAGCTGGGCGGGCAGCTCAAGACCGTCGAGCAGCGGGTTAGCCAGAGCGAGGCTCTGACCGACCAGCTGCGGGCCAAGACCGAAGAGGTCGGGCTCTTCGTGCAAAGGCGACGGAGCAGGCCAGGAGCAGCAAGGAGGAAGCCGATCGTCTCCGAGCTGAGGCCAGAGAGGGGTTCAAAGCCCAAGGGGAAGTCCTGCGCCTCAAGGAAGTGATCGAGGAGCTCAAGGAGCAACTCGCTTCTAAATAGTCAGAGGGTCAGAAACCGAGAGGACCTTTGTACCGCAAATTTTGTTAATAAAGGCTTACCTTTTCCCCGCAAAGAAAGAGCGAGAAAAAGACAAGAACAAGCGAAACTAAGAGAAAAGCGAGCAGTAGCTAGGAAGTTTGAGAAAACCGATAGAGCGCTCGCCTAACTCCCGGCCCCACAGCATCTCGCTCGAAAAACGAGTTTGCGAACCCGAGCAGTGCACAAGATAAAGAGCGACACACGGCCCCGATGCGGACGATGCTCGAGAACCTAAGCTGCGAACTCGAGCACATGCGAGAGAGAAAGAGCGACACCGAACCTTGCTCGACGCGTTCCACGACCGCTTTCGTTGGCGTAAGTTAGGCGATTCAGAGAAACCGAACAAGGAAAGTGCCTGCTGCAGCGGGGGCTTACGAGCAAAGCTTTCCAAGTGGTCGCGCCAAGCGAGAAGTGCTCTCGCTGCGGGGGCTTACGAGAGCAGACTTAGCCGCAAGGTGGAAAGGCCGTGTTACGCAACCCTGAGTTTAGGAACTTATCGAAACTAGATACGGGTAGGGAAAAATCCTTAAGATTGCGGAGCCAAAAGTTCGCAAGACCGGACATCCATCAAGTGTTACCAGAGAGAAAGTAGTCTGAGAAGACAGGTAGTGAAAAGGGCGCAGAGGCCGCGAAAATTCACCGAGTAATTGGATTGAACTTTACATGCTGCCCGAGAGACTTGGTCGAACTAAGGCGCGAAGTTTACAAAAAGCGCAAAGCTAAGCAAACACAGGAAAGACCTACACAAAGAACTTACGAAGCTGGTCGATGTTCCAAGTGCTGGTCAGCTCTCTCCCGTCCTCCATAGCCAGGCGAACAGCCCCCGGGCGAGCAGTAGAAACCACCGTGAATGGGCCCTCCCAGCGTGGAGTTAACTTGTTGGCATTGGACAAGTTACGACACGGCAGTGAACGAGGTCGCCGCCTTCAAGACCCTTGGTCGAATCGACTTGGCGGCGTGCGGCGGAGATCTTCTTTGGTAGCGCCATTCGACTGTGCCCGGTCGCGTGTGCCTTCGAGGAGATCGAGATCGAGGAGGCGCTTGCTCGCCGTCAACTAAGTTGACCGAGCTCGTCTTGAAGCGAACCGAGTACAATTTCGTGAGCGGGATGGCTTCGCACCATAGACCAATTGGAAAGGAGTTTCACTGGTTACGGTGGTCGTAAAAGCGAATCGCCCATAGGACGGAAGGAACTTCGTCGACCCAGGCTTTGTTGTGCTCGTTGAGAGCAGCAAACACCCGCCGTTTGATACCCTGGACGATTTGTCCGTTAGCTCGCTCGACTGCCCCATTGCTCTGTGGGTGTGCCACCGAAGCGAAGCAGACCTTGGTTCCCGGTATTGCTCGCATATTATCGAATAGCTCGCTTCGAATCGGGTACCGCTATCCGTGATCAACTTGTGGGGATCGAGCGTGACCACGTTGCTTTTGAAAAGCGAACAACCGTTTTGGCGTGAAGAGAGCGACACGAGCTCGCCTCAATCCACTTTGTAAAAGTGTCTATGGCGACAGCGGTGTGTATAGCCCTTGTACCCTTTAGGGAATGGGCCGAGCAGATCCGCACCCATGTGGAAAAAGGCCAAGATGGGGGATTGTTTGGAGCTCTTGGGCGGGCTTGTGTGCTTTCCGGCGTGAAATTGGCAAGCCTTGCACTTAGTCACGATGTCCGGGCATCTTGTAACGATGGGCCAATAATAGCCCGCATTTAAACGCTTTGCCGACCAGAGTTCTGAAGGAGGCGTGGTTGCCACAGGCACCCTCGTGTATGTCCCTAAGAAGGAGCACACCCTCCTGCTGCGAGATACACTTGGAGAGAACTCCCAGAGCACCTCGACGGTAAAGGATGCCGTCCATAAGCTTGTATGGAGCAACACGCCTTATAAGCCGGGAACGCTCGGCTTCGTCGTCGGGCAGGGTCCCATCTGCAAGATAACGGACAAATGGCGTTGTCCAATCCGCAGCCTGCTCGATAACGGAGACAGCACCACCTGTCTCGGTTGCCTCGTCCGGAGACGTAATTGAGGGCTTGTATAGGTACTCGACGAGCACCCCTGCCGGAGTAGGTTCGCGTGAGGATCCATACTTGGACAGCTGGTCGGCCAAGAAGTTGTCCTTCCTGAGCACGAAGAGCACCTCGAAAAATCAAAAGTGCCGCTCCAACTTCCTCACTTCAACCAGGTATCGCGCCATTGAGTCATCGCAAAGACGCGATACTCCTTGTTGACTGATTGATGACCAGCCGTGAGTCTCCTTCACGATCGATCGTTGGACGCCAAGCAACTTGCACTCTTAGTCCCGCGAGGAGGGCTCGACTCATGGGCGTTGTTAGTCGCCACAAAGTGTAGTTGGATAGAATCTTTGGAGTTGCTCTCCTTGAGGGGAGATGAGAACAAAACCAGCCCCGAGTTTCGGTCGTGAGCCATCAAAAACATGGTCCAAGGGGTTCATCGGGTTGCTCGGGAGCTTCACGGGATTTAGGCGAACAAGTCCATTCAGCGACAAAGTCAGCTAGGACCTGTGACTTGATAGCAGTTCGGGCAGCAAATAATAGATCGAACACTGCTAGTTCCATTGCCCACTTAGCTATACGTCCGCTAGATTCCTTGTTCCGTAGGATTTCTCCCAGAGGGAACGTAGTTGGGACCAGTATTTGATGCGCCTGGAAATAGTGGCGAAGTTTCCTGGAGGACATGAGCAAGGCGTAGAGGAGCTTCTGGACCTCAGGGTAACGCTCCTTTGGTCCGTGAAGTACCTCGCTCACGTAATAAATCGGTCGCTGTATGCCTTCCCTTTCGACCGTCAAGACCGCGCTCACCGCTTGTGGCGTGCAACCTAGGTACAGCAGAAGCTGCTCGCCATGCCGCGGGGTAGTCAAGATGGGAGGGTTGGACAGGTATCGCTTCAGATCCTGAAAGGATCTATCGGCTTCTTCTGTCCACTCGAAACCATTGTGCTTGCGCAGGGCCTTAAAGAAGGGCAGCCCGCGTTCGCCTTGACGGGAAATAAACCTGCTTAGAGCAGCCATCCGCCCAGTGAGGCTTTGTACTTCCTTTACGGTAGTCGGAGCCTGCATATTTTGAATGGCCTCGATTTTTTCAGGGTTGGCAGAAATACCTTGCGAACCAATAACATAACCGAGCAACATTCCAGATCGAACACCAAAGGTACACTTCTCTGGATTTAATTTTATTCGACGTCTGGCGAGATTACGAAAGGTCTCGGCCAGGTCTTTTACATGATCTGGAGCAAACTTGCTCTTTACAACTATGTAAATCGACATAGACCTCGAGTGTTTTTTCCACATTGCTCGGGAAAGTCTTCTCCATCAAGTTACTGAACGTGGCACCAAACATTCTTGTGAACCGAAAGACATGGTCATTATAGCGTAAAGTGCGAAGGGGGTGATGAAGGCGATCTTCTCTTCATCCTCGGGAGATGCTTATTTGGTGATAACAGGAGTAAGCATCCATAAAACTCGAAGTGGGCATCCATGATCGCATCGACCAGTTGGTCTATCGAGGCGCGGAAGTTGTCCTTAGGACAAGCGGCGTTCAGATCGTGTGATCGACACATCCTCCACTTGCCGCCTTTCTTCTTTACAATGACGGGGTTGGCTAACCACTCGGTGTGATCAACCTCGCGGATGAACCCGCGGAAAGCGGTTGCTGTCGATCTTTGATGATCCCTGTTTGAATTCAAAAGCGGCGAAGCTTCCGCGAACAGGCTTTTTGTCCCACGGACAGCCGGTTTGTGCTCGATGACCTCCTTGGGACTCGGGCATGTCGATGGCTCCTGTGCAAACACATCTCGCATTAGCTCGTAGGGAAGGCAATGAGCTCGCTTTCCTATTTGGGGTCCAGATTGGCCCCCAGGTGAACTGTCTTGGAAGTATCGTCAAGGGACAGCGGAACTTCCTTGGTTTCTCCCTCTGGCTGAAGGGAGACCATAGGGCGTGCAGACTTGGTCTGCGGAGCATTGGGACCGCGAGGCGGAAGCTGGTCGACCAGGGCGAGGGACTGCTCGTCGCAATCCAGAGCAGCTTTGTAATTGCCCTTGACGGTAATTACACCATTGGGGGCCCGGTATCTTCACGCTGTGATATGCGCGGTGAGTGACGGCCATGAACTTTCCAAGGGATGGCCGACCCAAGATCGTGTTAGAGGCGGATGGGAAGTCGACCACGTCAAACGTGATCAACTCTGTCCGGAAGTTGCTCGGGTTGCCGAAGGTAACGGGCAGGACGACTTGCCCCAATGGCTTAACGGCTTCTCCCGGGACAATCCCATAGAAGGGTATGGCGACTTCCTTCAACTTGGAACGAGGAATCTGCAACTCGTCCAAGACCTTGGCAGAAAGTAAGTCCAAAGCGCTCCCGCCGTCTACTAAAACACGGCCAACTCTTGCGTTGCTGATGGTCGGGGCGACCACCAGTGGGAGCCGCTGAGGCTTGGTCATCCCAGTGGGGCAATCCTCCTGAGAGAAGGAGATGGAGACCTCGGTCCACTTCATCGTTTCGGGCTGTGGTTTGCCCTTCTCAACGTTGTGGACCTCCCGAGCAGCTTCCTTGAGGCTGCGTCGCGAGGTGTAAGCCGAGGAGCCGCCGAAGATGACGGCAATGTGGTTCACGGGTTCCTGATATTCGTGATCGTCATCCCGATCACCACCATCGGCTTGGCGCTTGTCCTTGCCGGCATCACCTTGTTCGGGCAGGGTGGGCATTGGGCCCTTGCCGTTGTAGAAGTCCTCGAGCTTTGCAGCCCAGGTCCTGCAGTGACGTATATCGTGCCCGTAATGTTGGTGGAACTTGCAGAACCGGTCGCTTGGACCTTTCTTGCCTTGGTTACCTCCCTGGGCGGGCTTCTTGCCCTTATAATTATTATTGGGCTTTTTCTGCCCATCCTTGGGAGGAGGTGCGCGATCCATACCGGCGACGGTGTTGTTCGCATCACCCTTGTTTTTTTTCTTCTGGGACTTCTTGTCACCAGGAACGTTGCTGCTCTTCTTCTTCTCATCTACACCAGGCTGGGCGGGCAGCTCGCCTTTGTCGAACGCCTTCTTGTACTGAACGCGCTCCGCCGCGTTGGCGTAGCGATCAGCCGCCTTGAACAGGTCGTTGGCGGTCCAGGTCTCATTGATCTCGAGATCCTGGGTGAGCCGCTCGTCGCGGGCTCCGTTTTTGAAGGCGCGGACAACAGATTCATCCGAGATGTTCGGGATTGTTTTCGGATCTTAATGAAACGCTTCACAAAGTTGCGGAGGGTCTCCCCGTTCATCTGGATCATCTGGTGTAGATCATCCTCCTTGCCCAGAGCATGCGTAATGACTCTCCGGAAATTAGCGATCAGAGCGTCACAAAGCTGGTTCCAAGAGTTGATGGAACCCTCCTGCTGATTGAACAGCCACGTCCGAGCAGCACCCTCAAGGACGGTCGGGAGGTAATTAGCCATGATGAGCTCGTCACCCCCGGCCGCCATGATGGCCGTAGCGTAGATGGAAAGGAATTCCTCTGGGTTCTGAGTCCCATTGTACCTCTCCATGTGACCGGGCTTGAACTTTGAGGGCCACCGGACAGCTCGAAGCTCGTCGGAGAAAGCCCTGCGGCGAAGCATATGGTAGCCACCTTCCCGCGAGAACCTAGTCGGAGAAGGCGTTGGCCTGTCGGCGGAGGAACTCTGCTGAGCGGGAAGACTCGACCGAGAAACTCTCTCCGGGATAATCCACCACGCTCCTTCCTCGTGGTCGCGACGACGCGCTCCTCGCGAGGGGACCTTCCGCGATCATCACGCGCACGCTTGCCCCTGTGGTCGCGATGACTACGGGGACTTGGCGAGCGACGGCGACCACGGGTAGCCTGCTCATGGACAGTGATCCTCCGCCGGTGACGAGAGTCACGCGTCCGATCAGAGCTGTCCGGATCATTCCGGGTAGCGTGGCTACGCTGCCTGGAGGAGTTGTTGACTTCTCCTAGGGACTTAAGGCCATCAGCCAGTCGCTCTAGATTAGAAGCAACAGCATCGCCCATGCGGGCGAGATCAGCCTGGTTGGTGGATCTAAGGACCGTTGCTATAGCTTCGAGCCGTTCCCGACTCTGATCTAATGGTCCTGGGATCTCCGAAGCATCCGCGTTCTGCCTGACAGGAGTCCGGTCATGCGGGGAGTTGACCCGAACAGGAAAAACTTCCGCCGGGAGACTTGGCGTGGGCACGCGAGGGGGATCGCGACGCTGTCGCTTGCACCGCTCGCGGAACCGCGCCACGGTCTGATTGATGGAATCGTCGAGGCTGCGGCGAACAACTTCTTGCTCGCGAGCAGCCTGCGCAGCTTCATCTTGATGTCGAGCAGGGTCAACCTGCTCGAGCTCGCCGGCCGCCACAACCCGTGCAGGATTCTCGGAGGTTCCTGCATCGGCCATGTTAATGTCGCGGGGGCCGCGCGAGGGTACGCTAGACGGCGTCATCACCGTGTCGCCACAGGTGGAGTCTACCGACATAGCCTTGGAATCCGATAGATCCAAACCATCGTAAAGATCGTCGGTTCCGTACTCATCGTCAATGACGGGAGTGCGATTTGAGGCTATCTCCGCCAGATAGGCAGAGACTTTTGTCCCAGATGGGGAAGGTGTTCGAGACCGAACAGATCGATCTGAACTGACAGGGGATGAGACATCCTGCCCTTCTGAGTCGTCGCCCTCAGGAAGAATTTCTGTACCGCTGACGGAGTTCGACATGCTCGATCTGCGTGTCCCCACGGTCGGCGCCAGCTGTCGACGGTTGGGATATCGACCCAAGTCAACCAAGGTTCTTCAAAGAGGAGATAGGAGACACGCCGAACAACCACGAACAACAACGAACAGGAGACAAGGTTTTTATCCTGGTTCAGGCCTCTCGGGGGAGATAATAGCCCTACGTCCAGCCTTTCTTATATATCAGAGATGAATACAAGAGATGGCTCGGCAGGCGAACAAGTCTCGGCGAGATTATGGTGTAACAAAGCGCTATGAGCAAAGGCGTCTAACGGATGCTAAAGCTAGATCGATCTAAGTTCTCGTCGTCCTCGTCCTCGTCCCTCTACTGCCCGAAGGACTCGGTTTATATAGTGCGAGCAAACCGACCTCTGAGGAATATCGGGCGGGCTAACTACGAGATAAATAGCGAACTCATACATGCCAAATATGACCTACGGTAGATAAGGTAATCTCCTAATCTTGGGGATCACGACTCCTAATCCAATCAGGAAACCAACGTCCGGGTCTTCACGTGGCCGTCTGAGAACTCTGTTCGAGTCGGACTCAAACAAGAAGTCTTGGCCATTACGCACCGTGCCAGCCAGGAAGCTGTTCGGCAGGATACATATGGGCCAGATAGAACCTTCCAGGGAGCTGGGCCCTGGTAGGCTGTTTGATCGGGCCGTCAGGGAGTGGGCCATAGCAATGGGCCGTAATTTAATCCCCGACAAAAGTCTATACGCATTTGCTATTGCCTGCTTGACTTGTACTTGTGCTTTGTCTGCTCTAGATCATGCCTCTAGCTTGTGCTCAATTCCTGCTCATAATATGTAAATATGTATCTTGCTCTCAGCTAGTTCACATGTGTTCATGTGTTGTATCTTGCTCTTAATTGGCTCACATGTACTCATGTGTTGTAAGTTGCTCATGCCATGGTCCAATTGTATCTTGCTCTTGCTATGGTCATGCATTCGCATGTGTATCTTGCTATTCACTAGAAATGTGCTAGGTTGCATTGTATCTTGCTCTTGACTAGATCTCATACACATGTGTTGTATCTTGCTTATGACTTGGACCATGCTCATGCTCACTTGCTCATCATCATGACTGGAATGTGCTTAGGACTGCTTTGGGCTAGCTTGTGATGTGCTCTAGTACATGATGAATTGCTTTGGCTAGTGCTTAATTGCTCAAATATGGCATGTATATTGGATCATATGCACTTGCAACTAACCCCCTGCCATAGACCATATACACTTGTCTTTGTGAGATTGATTTTGCAGGTCTTGTCACCAAATAGCCAAAAAGGGGGAGATTGTAAGACCTAGGACTCCTAGGTATAGGTTTTGGCATTTGGTGCCACGTCAACCAAGATTAAGGACATTATTTTGCTAGCTTTCTTTTAATGATTTTGGTTGCGTGCGTGTCGAGGCTCGAGTACGTCAGGTGCGAGTCTCAGTCTCTGGCAGGTCGGTCCCTTTGAGCACTCGAGTCGTCGTCTCTATCCTGAGTCTAGCTGTGTCTAGAAGCTTTGAGAGCAATGGAGAGAGTGCCAGGTGTCCGGGGGTAGTTCACTTCGGGTCGAAGTCACCGGAAGGGCCCGGAAGGATCCGAGGCACCTTTTGACATTTCCGGGTAGGTTTCGTTGTCGCCAAGCCCACTCCAAAATATCCGGCGCGAAAACCTCCCGCCCAAGCCAAGTCGATCCTATCCAAAGTCCAAAAGCTGACAAAAATGCCCAACAACCAAAGCCGAGCATCCGAGGAGCGAGAGAGGGGAAGAGAGTCACTGGCCGGTGGCCCTGCTGGCTGCCAGGCCGACCGGACGCGTCCGGTGGGGACCGGACGGTCCAGTGGGGCCTATTTCCTGAAGCTCTGCAAGCCAGCAACTGGAGCGAGCCAGCGAGCGACCGACAGGACGGTCCGGTGGGGACTGGATGCGTCCGGTGAGGGGCGACCGGACGCGTTCGGTGAATCCCAGATCGCCTGATCTGACCCGTCCGTGTGTCTGTCTCCGCCTAGATCTTTGCCACGTGACCAAGTCGGGGTAGGTGTCTATATAAGGACCCGAGAGCCACGGGTAGAAGCTGAGAGAGCTCATTTCATTTGTCCCCTTGGCTTGTGTGTGCTTGAGAGCTTCTCCCTTGGGTTCCCCCTTGCCCATGTCCATCTCCACCTGGGGTTTGGGTGTGAGTGAGAGGAAAGGAGAGGAGAGGGAGAGAAGGAGCAAGGTAAGCATGGGTTCCCCTTGTCCTCCTCGTGTGTTTGCCTCGAGTTTCCCAGTGATTTGGTGAAGTTTTGGGTGGTCTCCCGGTTGTTCTTCTCGAGTGCTCTTTGGGTCTTTCCCGCCGGAGTTGAGACTTCTCCTCGCTATCCCCGAGCTTCACCGGTCGTGGTCTTCATCAAGCGTACAACTACTTCCTCTACAACCACTTCACCAACGAAACCCTTGCCGGTGCGAGGTCATCCGTTTGGGAACCGGGTGCTTCCACTTCTCCACCGAAGAAGTCCGAGGGAAGCCATGTACGCCTACATCTCCGGGGCGCCGGGTTGTCGTCCAAGGTGCCTAGGCGCCGTGCGTGATCAAGGCCTCTGCGACTCCGGCAATGTCAAGTTCTCCGTGTACAAGGTCATGTGTACAAATACCTTCTCCGCGAAGGTCGGCGCCGCTTCGGTGGTGCTGGGGTGTCGGAAAAGCCTCCGACTTGTTGAGGATTCCGGCCTCGGTGTGAGAGCCGGGAGCAAGCCTTGGGCTTACGCCCTAAAAGCTCGCCGAGTGGATTTGCGGGCACGGGACGAGAGAGTCCTGGTCTCTCTTCGGGGAGATTCCACATCGTGGAGGTAGGTGCTTTGTGCGGAACCACGTTAAAAAATCGGTGAGCCTCCTTTGTCCATTTGCTTTCAGATCTTTACTATTCTGTCGCTTCGGCTATTGTGTAGTTGTCGCTTCGGCTAGTTAGGCTAGATTTTGTTTCAGCTTGTCTCGGTAGATCTAGTCTTGATAGATTAGTCAATTAGGACTTGAGCTAGGTTGGTTCACTCAAATTGACTAAAACTATACAAACCAAAAATAGGATTTAAAATTGCCTAATTAGTCCGCTTCACCGCCCCTCAAGGCGACGACACGACTGGCGAAATAATCATGCCGCCGTGCCATTAATGGGCGCAAGAAACCGCGCCATCACGCGCGTGACGCCTCGAACTCCCGCACGTCCCGCGGAGTGGGCGGCTGGCGCAGCGTGCGTGGATGACTTGGCGAGCAGGGGTTCGCGGCTAGTTCGCCTGGCCCGGGCCCGCTCGGTCGTGCGCGTGGGTGGGAACGTGCGCTGGAAAAATGCACCGTTTCCCACGCGCGGTCCCAAACTTTAATCACGGTTTTTTGCCTCTCTGCGCGTGCTATAAAGACACAGGTGAGGGGGCGCTGCCTCTCACTTTGCTCCCTGCGCCTCTGCCTTTGCCAATTTTTGCTCTTGCTTCTTCTCCAGCGCTTCCTGCTCCCTTTCTCGTTCTCGCTCCCGCGCCTTTGTCGCCATAGCTCCCATGGGCAAAAGCTTGCTCACGGAGGTGCGCCTGAGGGAGATGGAGCAGGCGAACCTCCTGACGCCGGACTCGTGGCGCGCCGGAGGTGAGGATCTAGAGCCGCGCTAGGAGCCCAACGAGTTCGTCTCCACCGAGCAGTACGTGGTCCACGGGCTGTGGGTGCCGGAGAGTGACTTCATGACGGAGGTTATGCGCACTATCGGGGGTGAGCTCATCCACTTGCCCCCTAACTAGCTCTTGATCCTCGCCATGTTCGCCTACCTCTGCGAGGCGTACGTGGGGATCCGCCCCACGGCGACGCTTTTCTTCTACCACTACTACCCCGCGGTCCTGTAAGCTCAAGCCCCTAGGTGGATTTTGGTATTGATGACAAGGACGTGAAGATTAAGGACATTTTGTGTTTTCTTACTTCTTCTTTTATTATTTGTGTGAGTCGTCGTCCGGTCCTGCCACATCTACATCGACAATATCTCAAGCTACAGGTGATCAAGATTTGAGCACATGAGTCCGGAGCACTTTCCTAAACCCTAGTGTTCAAGCCTTGCCAAGCCCTAGAGTCCAAAGCCATTGCTAAATGTCCAAAGTCTAGAGCAAGCTGAGCCAAAGTCCTTGCTTTTGTGGGTCAAGCCATGTCCTTAGTGCAAATGTCCTAGAGATAAGCCATGTAAGCCAAGTCTAGACCTCAACTTAAGTGTTTTTGTGCCTAAGTCCAGAACCCAGTGCCTTAGAGCCATTGTTCAGTGCCATGTGTTGGGTTAGTCTAAGTACTTTAGGTCAAACCACAGCCAAGGAAGGTCAAATGTTCAAGTGTCAAGACCACAAGTACACTTTGTTGTGTCCACTATGCCAAAAAAGGTCCAAAACAGTGCTTAGGAATTGTCTAAAAACCCAAAGGTCCGAGCTTAAGTAATGCTTAGGAATTGACTAAAAACCCAAAGGTTCGAGCTTAAGTGAGTTAGAGAAGAAGAGAGGGAAGTAGGAGTCCTCGGCCTAGGCCAGCGCCCTGTGACCGGGGGACCGGACGTGTCCGGCGCCGACCGGACCGTCCGGTGGGGTGTATTTCCAGAAGCGTTGCAGCCAGGTTCCTAGGTGTACGGCCCATCCACTGGACGCGTCCGGTGGGCCTCCGGACATGTCCGGAGAGTGCTCGCAGTGCCAGGCCACGTCCACCGGACGTGTTCGGTTAGCCTCCGGACGCGTCCGGTGAATTCGCAGATCGTGTGATCTCGACCGCCCATTCAAATTTCGAGTGATCCTATGCGTCCACGTGTCCAAGGTCGTTTCCCCGGTTATAGATAGGGGTCAGCCCGAGGGTGAGTGTTGGTGATTAATAATCGGCCCACCCTGAGATGGGCCTTGGGCCGGATTCATACCAGCCCACCGCGCGGGAAGGAGCCTAAAAGGCCACCTCGAGCCGTACCAGGAACACACCTTGCCCGCTGGATGCAACCCCCGGGCTTGACCGAGGCAACTGTACCTGTCCCGGGCTATCTTTAGCCCGGGAGAGAGCCGCGAGAACAGCTCACCGCGCCACCTGTCCCCTGGACAGCTGGCGACGGTTGCCGCGCTCCGCGACGCCCTCAACAGGTGGCGCGAAGCTGGCTCCGACCAGTCCATTCTATATGGGGGATAAAGGGAAAGTGCTTTCCTCCTGTGCAGGCTGCTCTCCCGTATTAGCACACCAAGACGAACACGTGTCCATTACTTACCAGGCAAGCTTCTCTTTGCAGGCAGCAGACAAGACGGAGCCCAAGAACGAGACAAGGGCGCTGCCACTAAAGATGGACAAAGCATGGATAGACGCAGGACCCGCTGGATGAACTCCGAGTAGCCCGCCGCGCCTATAAAAGGAGATGCCTGCCTGGCATAACGACCAAGTCTTCCAAGTTCTCAAGATCCGCTCTTCATCCATCGAATCTCCCACCAAGTCTTCACCAACAACATTCCTAGCAGTAGCAGTAGCAGAGTAGTTTCTAGCTAGTTCAGTGCCGAGAGCACCCTTGTAAGCTCGGGGTCGGTGCCTCCTAGCCCGGCCTCGGCACCCCTGTACTGTTTTCCACCCGATAATCAATGAGAGCTGGAAGTAGAGCTATTACCCAGCAGTGGGGGATCGAACCAGGGTATAAAAAACTTGTCTCGCCCGTTTTTCCCTTCACCATCTCACCGACCTCCATTTCACCTCCATCCTCGTACCTACCCTCTCGCGGCGGATCCATTCCTAGGTCGAGGAGTCACACTAGCCACCGTTCGGGAAGACCGCACGGCCTAAGCCCTCGCGAGCTCGGCCGCCGCCCCGGGCTGCTGGGAAGGGTTGTTGTTGGGCATCACTCCAACTACAAATTCGTCTGCCGGTCCGTGGATCCGCAGCCCACAGCCGGTGCATTTCTCAACACCGACAGCTGGCGCCCACGGTGGGGCTCATGAGCAGCCCTCAGCAGTCCGCTCCCTCGGACATGGCTGAGATACCGAACAGCGACGAGGCTCTCAGCCTCGAGTTCGACGAGTGCGGCGACCTGGATCCATCGTATGAAGGGTGGCGGGAGAGCTACCTCGCCGAAACTGAAGCCGACGAGATGGAGGTTGACGTCTCACTCGCTCCCGGAGCAGAGCTCCGCCCCGAGGACCCGCTTCCCGAGTTAGACCCCTCGCTGACCCACGTCAGCGAGACTCCCATGGGGTTCAAGTCGCTCGGCGCCTCCGCATCTGCGGGGGACACTGGGACGTTTCCCCCAGTCTCGCCCGCCTCTCGCTGCGTCTTCGCGGCTTCGGTCGACGTCGACATCGGGGAGCAGGAAGACCCGGAGTGCAGCGCCGTGGCGCCGCAGCCCGGGACTTCTTCCTCGACTTCGTCCGTCATGCCATGGTGGAGGTCCGCCACAAGGATGACCCATGCTGTCCCGCGCACATCCAGCCGGCTGACTCCCTCGAGGATGCCGTGACCAACCCGATCCGGCGCAGCCACCAGAAGGAGCGCGCTATCACCCAGGTCGTCTGCGATCTGGAGAAGGATCCGCATGGCTTCTGCATGGCTAACCTGGGTCTAGCCATCGCCGAGGGCCTCGGCGGCGTCGCCGCTGGCCTCGCCGCTGGCCTCGACCACCACAAGCCCCTGAGCGACGGGCGCAGGGACAGCTCCGGCTACAACGGCTCCCGTAGCCGCTCCCGCCGTCACCGTAGCCGCTCGCGCTGGGCGCACACCATCTCCTCCACCAGCGGCTCGCCACGTGGTCCTGGCGGGGTCTTCTCCCGCCTGGGCCCGCTTCAGGATGGCTGTCCCCCGAAGGCCGCACTGGGGTGCCCTGCCTTCTCCCGCGCCTTGCGCGAAGCACCTTGGCCTTTGAAGTTCATGCCCGGGGCAATGGAGAAGTTTGACGGGAGCAAGAACCCCGAGGAGTTCCTATCCATCTACACCACTGCCATCAGAGCCATGGGGGGAAACGAGGCCGTTTTGTTCAACTACTTCCCTATGATGCTCGAGGGCATGGCCAGGACCTAGCTGTTCAATCAGTGGCCTGGTTCCATCCGTAGCTGGGGCCAGCTCCAAGAGGCCATCCGCACGAGCTTCCGGGGGTGCTACGCCCGCTCCGGACGTCCTCAGGACCTGAAGCTCATGGTGCAGAGAGACGATGAGAGTCTCTAGGATTTCGTGTGCAGGTTCGTCAAAGCCCGCAACACTATCGCCTGCATCTCGGACGAGGCCATCATCGAAGCCTTCAAGGATGGTTTGAGGGACCAGCGCTATAACGAGGACCTTAAGCTCAATCCGGTCCATATCGCGAGCGAGCTCTTCTGGTCTGCGGATCGCTACGTCAACGCCTCCGAGGCGGTTGAGCGCAAGAGAGGCCGCACCATCGCCAAGAAGAAGGCCAAGGTTGGCGACGGCTTGGGCAAGGCCGAGGTCGACAAGAAGAAGAAGAAGAGGCCGAAACAGCCCGCCAAGTTCATCACTGCTGTGGAGCTCGACTAGCTCGAGCGCCCGTCGCCCATGGCCTTGACCGCACCCTCCTCCGGTAGGGGATAGGCCCACTTGGCTGGGGGGCGCTTAGGGCGGCCTCGCGTCCCAGCATGGCGGTCTGAAGAGTGAGGACCGTTCTACACCCCTAACCTCTTCTATCCGCTTCACCAGCGCCCGGGCCACGACTTGCGCAACTGCCACACATGGACCCGCAAACTGGAGGACTTCTACGCTGGCCGGGGTCTCATGCCCGAGCTACCAGCGCTCACGGCCGTGGGGCCTCCTCCTTCGCAGGGTGCCCAAGGCAAGGGCTTTCCCAAGCCCGCGGCCGCGTCGCCGTCATCTTTGACGGCACCTCGACCTACGGGTCTCGCCGTGAGGTCAATGCCGCGTCTCACGAGGTCCTCCACATCTCTCGCGGCAAGCCCGCATTGGAGTCTTCTCCTTCGTCCAGCTAGGCAATCACCTTTTCGGTGACAGATTGCCCGGTGGGGCTCTCCAAGCAGCAGCGCCTCCCGCTGGTGTTATGTCCGACCATCGGCAACACCCGCGTAGACCGCGTCCTAGTGGACAGCGGAAGCTCGCTGGACATCATCACCTCACGCGTCCTTGGACTCAGGCAGGTCCCTCGCTCAAAAATCAAAGACATCACCGTCCCATTCCACGGGATCGTCCCAGGTTCGTCCCTTCGCCCTGTCGGACAGGTCGTTCTACCTGTGACGTTCGGCTCTTCCACCAACTTTAGTACTGAGTTCTTCACCTTCGAGGTGGTGCAGATCGAGCTCCCCTACAACGCCATCTTAGGCTGTCCCGTGCTCTCCAAGTTAATGGCGGTCTCCCACCACGCCTACCACTGCCTGAAGATGCCGGCACAAAGGGGAATCATCACCGTCAAGGGGAACAACAAGGCTGACCCTAGAGTCGACAGTCATGTCTTTGGCCATGGTAGGTCGGCTCCTACCCGTGGTCCCGGCAAGAAGAAGGCGCTCCACAGCAGCGCCGAAGGTAACCTTGCGGTGAGGAGCTCACCAAAACCATTGTCCTCACGGAGACAGACCCCTCCAAGGTGGTCCACGTGGGGACAAACCTCGAGGACCAATAGGAACTCAAGCTCGTTACCTTCCTCTGGGCTAACGCGGACGTGTCGATGGTTGAGATAACGATCTCAAGTCGCTGAGGTTCTTTGAAAGTGAGATAGGAGACACGCCGAACAACCACGAACAACAACGAACAGGAGACAGGGGTTTTTATCCTGGTTCAGGCCTCTCGAGAGATAATAGCCCTCGTCCAGCCTTTCTTATATATCGAGAGATGAATACAAGAGGTGGCTCGGCGAGGCGAACAAGTCTCGGCGAGATTATGGAATGTACAAGCGAAGATCGGTGTCTACGGATGCTAAAAGCTAAAAAGCAAGTCCTAAAACTCGTCATCGAGGTCCCCTAAGCGCCCGTAGGGCATGGCTTATATAGTCTGAGCAAAGCCCGACCTCTGAGGGAATATCGGGCGGGCTAACTACGAGATCATAACGAACCCATACATGCCAAATATATCCCGAGGTAGATAAGGCATACTCCTAGTCTTGGGGATCACGACTCCTATTCAATCAGAAACCAACGTCCGGGTCTTCACGTGGCCGTGCGAGAACTCTGTTGAGGCGGACTCAAACACGATTCCTTGGCGTTCGCATCACCCACCTTGAAGGCTGCTCGGCGGGATGCATATGGGCAGATAGAACCTTCGAGGGGTGGGCCTGGTAAGAATTTGCTCAAGCTGGGCCGTCGGGGAGTGGGCCATGGCAATGGGCGTGATTTAATCCCGACGGCTAGCCCCGAGACTCAAGTGGAAAGACTCACTAGAGTGGGGTCTTCCTCTTGAGACTCAAATCCTGAAGAGGAAACTTTGTTGCTACAAAGGCGTGTAACGATCGAGAAGCGATTTAAGGTACAAGCTGGCGAGGACTGATCGGGACCGAACAAATCTACCCAGTGCCGAACAACTCTGTTGCACCGAACAGGGAACCGCATCTGTCCGAGTAGAGCATTCAGCCTTGGTCGGAACCTTTGGAAAAAATAGCCGTTAGCAGGACTCCAGCGGTAACTTCTGTCATTGCTTGCGATGAAAGCAGATGACCGTTTTACCTAGCGTTCTGATAAAAACTAGCCGTTTTGTTGCAAACCATTGCAGAGCTGCTCGTTTAGGCCTATAAAAGCACCCAAGGCGTTCGCGGCCAGCCACTTCTGCTCTCGCGCCTTTCCTCTCCTAAGCCCTAATTCCAACCGCGCTCAACATCAACCAGCCAATCTCCACCCGAGAACTTGTTCGTCCAACCCTGGGAATCGCTATGGCCAAATTCTTAGCCACTAGCTTGACCGAAGAGGATCTGAAGGCCTGGGAAGAAGAGGGCCACATCGATGCTGGTAGCTGGAGGTTGCCCAGGGAGGAGGAAACTCCGGAGCCGCTGGAGGGAGAATTCGTTAGCTTCGAACAGTTCGCTCTGTTCGGGTTGAGGTCTCCTGAAAGTGACTTCGTCGAGGCCTTCTTAAACATCAGCGGATTGGAGGTAACAAACCTCAATCCAAACTCCATCCTCCAGATGGCCATTTTTGCGCACTTGTGCGAAGGCTATCTGGGCATTGATCCGCCGGTGAAATTGTTCTGCATTACTACACGTAACGAGGAGCAGCTCGCGCTTCGGCGCTGGGTGCTATTACCTCAAGCTCGGGCCACTACGACAGACGGCGCGTACCCTCGGCCACATTGCTTTCGATTCGATGGGCACATGGTGGTCGAGGTGGTTCTCTGACGTCTTGGCGGCAATGACAAGCTCTCCGGCCGGGGAAGGCGCCGTGAAGGGACACTCATGCAGCGGCCGGAGATGTCGCAGCGGTGGTACTTGCGAGGAAGATCGCTTCCCTCGTGAGCCTCGGGCTCCGCAGGCGGGGAGATCATCGAGACTACACATCGAACAGAATCGTCGGCTGCGGAGAAGGCCCTATCCCTTCTATAAGATAGAGGATGGGAAGACATCAAGGGAGAACACGGGTAAGTGCCTTTAAGACTCAACCTTTACCTTTGATCATTTCCTCGAGCAGGAACTAACGATCCCCTCTGTTGGGCGGAGAAGCCAACAAGCGCATGGGTGACCCAGGTGGGTCGCGCCATCTTTGAAAGCGGCGAGGAAGGACAGGGAGGTCACCGGTGAGGTGGCCTACACTGCCAGCATAGCGTGCTTGTCCGCCTGAGGCGAGGTAAATCACTCATGCTCGGCTGTGTTGCTAGATTTGCACCGTTGTTTAATGCTAATATCCGCTTCTCAAAAGCGTGCGGGAGGACCGGTGATCCTTGGAGGGATCGTGGAGGAGCCCTCAAGATGCGAGAAGGAGAAAGGCGAAGAAAGGCAAGGCCAAGGTGGCCATAAAGCCCAAGGTGGCGGTGAGCCTCTGTGAACTCGCCACGCCACAGCGACCACCGGCCGTTGAAGAGACCATCATGACAGCCGGAGGCGCCCGAACAGACCAAGCGGGCGCGCAGTCAACCCAATGAGGAAGAGACCAAGCCCTCCCTCCTCACCGAGCGAGGCGGCGAAGAGGTAAGAACATGACCCTTTGGCTTAGGCGTTACCGCGAGGCTCACTCGGGCCACATGGCACGGCTACAGCAGTCGCCCGAGCAGGAGGAGGCTTGAAGAAGAAGTCGCGCGCAAGGAAAAACTTCTTGCGTTGCGCGAGAAGAGTGCTCAACTTAGCAGGGAGCTGAGCTCATCGCCGCGAGTACCCAGGGACCAGGGCGAACAATTCGCCAAGGAGCCCCCGAGGAAGAGGCGGAAGGTTCCGGCAAAGAAGATCAAGATCAAGCTTTCTACGGCAGGTATGTAGCAATGAATATTTTTTGACCTTACGAATTCCCTGACCGTGTTGGCCTCAACTAAGTCTTCTTTATCAGCTGCCCTGGAGGAGACTGCGACGGACGATGTGGAGGCGGCGCTCGAGCGTTCGTTGCTGCCCGAGCACCTACGTTGCATCATCAGGCGGTCTGGTGGCCGACCTCAAGGGCGATGTGGTGCATGGGCCGGGTATCCTCTAGAAGGCCCATAAGGGAGTAGAAAGGAGGCGACCAGTCGGTTGGCGAAGATAGAAACCACTCGGATCGGGCGAGACTTAAGCCGCAAGAAAGGGTCCGAGTTTATGGGATATCCCCATGTAATTAGCAGATCAATGCATGCATTCCATGTAACATCATAACGGAAATAGTTGCCATATACCCCGCGACTCACTGTAAATCTATCCCCCCTGCACTATATAAAGGGAGGGGACAGACGTCATCGGGGGGGCCATCGAATCATCGATAGGAGCATCATCTTGCATCCCGATCCACCGAATAATCCCAGAGCACAGGAAGTAGGGTATTACCTCCTCCGTTGAGGGCCTGAACCTGTATAACCCTGTCTTGTGTTAGCCATCTGGCCTAGTTCTTGATTAGCGTCCCCTCGTACAAATTCATTGCTGGCGGTGACCCCCCAGTTAGTCACCCGTCGACAGTTGGCGCGCCAGGTAGGGGGCAGCGTCGAGATCATCTTGTAGATCAGATGGCTTTTTCGAGATCGCCATACGTCGACATGAGGCCAGGAGAGACCCTCCGCTTCGGTACTTTGGACTTCGTCGTCGACGGCGTCGGCAATCTTCGTCTCTCCCCCCCACGGGAGACCGTTCAACCAGAACGTACGCGCAATCAATGGGACCCATTGCCCTTTGGCTTGGAGAATTCTGCATGTGCTTTCTTCAGAAAGATCCGTCGGCGACCTCCGCCGCCCCCCCTCGGCGAGAGGCGAAGAAGAGCCCCACGAGATCGCTTACCCGGCTGGACATCCTCCGGCCGGTGAGGTTCTAAAACCATTTGGATTTCTATCTGGACTCGGGAGTCTTGCCGCGGCCTCCGCGCAGACCGCTCCTGAGATTCATATAAGAGATAACCACTCGGGGAACCGATATGCTAATTCGGTTGGGCCAGTCCGACCGGATCCTGCAGCGTTCGTGGGTGTCATCAACGGTGGCCAACCCATTGGACAAAGCGAACAAGTCAGCCTCTCCGCGTCCGACTCAGAGTCCGATGGGAGCGCTGAGATCCGTAATTACCGTGAGGTCTTCGTCCTTGGGACAGAGGATCATCACTCTACTTCTCAACGAGTCGGGCTGAGAAACGCGATCGTCGTGAAGACCGAGACGTAGCGTCGGCCAGCGCCTTGCGGCGCTGACGTCGAAGCGAACTCTGCGGTGAAGGCGAGATCGGGAGGTTTACAATACTCCCGAAGCCAGCGTCATCGCGTCAAAGACCCTCCTCGAGACCATTGCGCAACAACTCCGGAAGGCGGTCCGTGCATCGGACCCTCGCCCGGCGGCGGCCATGGTAGAGATGGGCGCCATCCGGCAAAAGCAGGTGATTCCGCTCCGACCACCCGGCTCGCGATCGATCTCGCGCAATCGGAATCGGGCTCGCGCCTCGGTATTTGGTGATTCTCATCGATCACCCACACGTGATCTCGTCAAGATATCGAAGCGGCGGCGAAGCGCGGCAGCGGTGGGCGAGACTCGTCCCCATCACGGCCGTCGTGTCGGCGATCGGGCGAAACACCGCCCGATCGGCGCGACCACGCCAGAAAGCGGCGTCAAGGCCCTTGACGGGGCGTCGTAGAGATCCCCGGCGCGAAGCGGCCACGACCATTGGAAGGATTGGGCCTTTACCCCGGATCTTCGCCGAGTGGTTTGGCGGATGGATTCAACCTCAAAAGCATCGACAAGTTCGATGGCGAGAGGACAATGGCCCAGGCTGCGAGTTTCGCCCTAGCGATCGTGCGGCGAGAGGTGATCGAGCGTCATGGCAAATTACTTGCGGTCGCTTTGACCCCTAACCGCCCGGACACAGCTAGCAGGACTCGAAGAACTCTCGAGTCTTGGGGCGACCTCGAGAAGCGATTCATCACCAATTTCAAGGGACCTATGAAAGGCCAGCGGGGAGGTGGGAGATTGGACAGCTACATAGGCACAAGCGAGACTCTCCAGCGAGTTCATCAGCGCTTCACCAAAAGAAGAAGCGAGATCCGGGGCGTTTGAACAAGCAGATCATTAGCGCCTTCTTCGCGGATGCATGTCCGAAGAGTTGATCGAGCGAGATGACAGGACCCCCTTGATCTCAAGGCCATGTTCACTATGGCGGACCCGGAGGCGGCCGAGAGGCCATCGCGAACCACCAGCGGTGTCAGCAGCGGAGGCCCCAAGAAGAAGCCTAATGAAGAACAAGGCAAGCCCAAAGACAAAGAAGCGAAAGGGGGCGAGATGGTCGCCAACATGGAGCCGTACCGACCAAAGCCCCCAGCGACAGCGACTACAAAAGGTGATGGATTGGTATGTCCTTCCATCCTCGAGGCAAGCACTACGCCAAAGCGCCTTATTCTGCGAAGTTAGCGAGGAGTTGAACCCGATCGGCCAAGGCGGTCAAGGCAAGAAACACGATGGAACTACGGGACCACTGGCGTGAGATCGATTATATCTTTAAGCGGCTCGATGCGTCGAGTCAAGCGAGCGAAGCTTACCACTCGGAGATCAGCGCCATCATGCACGCCACTCCAAAATACTGCGCTGGTCGAGGTGCCCATTACCTTTGACCGATCGGACCACCGGATCGGATTGCTTTCCTGGAAGGTACCGCTGGTTTTGGATCCGATCGTTCGGGTAGTAAACTAAAAGGGTCTGGTTGATGGCGGGAGTGGGATTAACGTCCTTTTCATCAAGACCTTGACCAAATGAATATCCACGTTACGAGCTACGGAAAGGGTCGTCTCCGTTCCGCAGGGTAATCCGGGGCGTCCATGATACCACTCGGACAGATTTCCCTCTTGGTCACGTTAGGGACCAAGGAGAATGTCGGACCGAGAGTTTGAGTTTGAAGTGGCTGATTCGAGGCGGCATATCATGCTATCTTGGGAAGGCGAGGATTGCCAAGTTCATGGCGGTTCCCAACTACACTTATCTCGTCTTAAAGATGCCAGGTCCCAATGGTGTAATCACCCTCCCTGGTGACGTTAAACAATCCCTGCTCTGTGGCGGAGAGGCGTGAGATGTATGAGCACTCAACTCGTCCGTGAGATGGAAGATTCATTGGAGTCGCAAACCTTGAGGAAGAAGGGGCGTCCCGCCAAGCGAGGCCAAAACCTCCATCAAGCGGCGAGAAACCAAGAAGATCTGTTGGACCCGTCGTCCGGGCCAAAAGCGGCCGTGATTGGGGCCGGGCTTGACGACAAATAGGAAAGGCAGCGCTCGTCACTTTCCTCCGGGCAAATAGGATGTGTTCGCTGGAAGCCTTCGGACATGCGGTGTTAGGAAGGTGATTGAGCACTCTCTCTCGTCGACGAAAAGGCAAAGCCCATAAGCGGCGCTGCGAAGATTTGCCCGAGGATCGGAAAAGCGCCATTAGGGTGAGATCACCAAGCTGTTGGCGCTTCGGTTCATCAAGGAGGTGTATCATCGAGTGGCTTGCCAATCCGGTCTGATACGAAGAAGAATAAGACATGGCGGATGTGTGTCGATTACGAGACCTCAATAAAGCGTGTCCCAAGGATCCCTTTGGGCTTCCCGCATCGATCAAGTGGTGGATTCCACCGCCGGTGTGAGCTCTTAAGTTTTACGGGCGCCTACTCGGGCTATCATCGGATCGATCACGAAGAGGAGGATTGCATCAAAAGCGTCGTTCATCCGCCCTTTGGTGCTACGCTATATCACAATGCCATTCGGGTTGGCTGGTGCAACCTATCGGCGCACCATCGGCGGTGTTTTCACACTCCTTTCGGGCCATAGCGTGGAGGCATATGTCAGCGGCGTCGTCATAAAAACAAAATCGAGAGGGATCTCATAACAGATCGGCCGAGACATTCGAGAGCCTAAGGGTATTTCGGATGAAACTAAATCGAAGTCGTCTTTGGGGTTCCGTCAGTAAACTACTCGGATTCATCATCTCCAGCAGGGGATCGAAGCAAATCCGGAGAAGGTTAATGCTATCATCAAGATGAAGCCCCAACCAATCGGAAGGGCGTGCGAAGCTCCTTTGGATGCATCGTGGCACGTAGCGATTCGTTTCCCGACTCGGGGGGCGAGGCATGCCTTTCTTTAGGCTCTTCGCCCGACAAGGCGATTTTCGATGGACAGCGGAAGCACAACAAGCCTTTGAAGATCTAAAGTGGTTCCTCACCCGCCCCGGTGTTAGTTCCTCCATGCCCGAGGCCCTCCTACTCTACATAGGTGCAAGCGACTCACGTCATCGGCGGCGCCTTAGTGGTGGAAGCGAGGCGAAGGGCTCCCTCCGGAAGGTCTGCGTCCGGTCTACTTTGTAAGTGAGGTATTGGGCGACTCAAAAATAAAGGTACCCACAAGTCGAAGCTTACATATCTTTGTGTTACTTACATCACGGAAGCTAAACATTACTTCAAGAGCATGAAATTTCGGTGGTCACTTCTTTCCGCTTGGAGATATACTCCACAATCGGGAGGCCTTTGGGAGGATTGCCAAGTGGGCGGTTGAGCTTGGAGCCTTTGAAATAAAGTTCGAGGCCTCGACTAGCTATCAAATCTCAGCGTTGCTGACTTCGTCGCCAGTGGAATGAGGCCCAAACCCAGCGACAGGACACTCTCGAGTCTTGGACAATGTACTTTGATGGTTCCCTCATGCTTTCGGTGGCCTTGAGGTGGGATTTTGCTCATATCGCCCATTGGAGAAAAAGCTGCGCTCGTCCTCGAATATTATTCCTGTAAACAACAACGCCGCCGAGTCTGAGGCACTCATCCATGGGCTTCAGCGTCGCCATCTCGCTTGGTGTCGGTGGTTAATGGTGTGAGGATTCGCAACTCGTGGTCAATCAAGTCCAAAAGGTGGTCTTGTATTGGCGGCGACATGGCGACCTATTGCGGGGAGGTTCGAAAGCTAGAAGACAAATTGACGGTTTGGAGCTTACTCATGTGCTCATAGAGACAATGAAGCGGCGAGCGAGATAGCATGGATGGGATCCACTCGGGCCCAGGTCCCGAGCGGTGTTTTCGTCCAGGAGCTACGCGCACCGTCCATCAAGCTGCCCTCTACACTAGTAGAAGCCCATGAGAAGCAGCAAGAGCCCGATGCGGAGGTATTTGCGATTAACCCCGGGTGGACTCAGCCTTACTTAGATTATCTTCTTCATGATGAGCTACCCAAAGATCGAAGCCTAGCCGAGTGCATCACACGCCGAAGCAAGAGTTACAAAGTGGTCGGGGACGAGCTTTTGAGCGATTCCGGGGTACTAAGGCGTTGCATATCGAACAAGAAGGCGAAGATCGCTCAATAAAATCCACTTTCGGAGAGTCACGGGCACCTGTGTTGCTAGCACCACGGTGGGCAAAGCCTATCGGCAAGGATTTTTATAGCCAACAGCATCGCGATCACGGAAGATATAATCTGTGAATGTGGCGGTGTCGATTTTCGCCGCCTGGCAGATCCACATGCGGCTCAAGATCTACAAGCGATTCGATCTTACGGCCCTTTGCGTGGAATCTGAACATGGTGGGCCCCCTCAAGCGGCGCAAAGCGGATTCACTTATCTCTTCGTTGCCATCGACAAATTTACCAAGTGGATTGAAGTCAAGCGGTTCTTTGTTATCCGCAGCCAAAACACGTGAGTTCTTAGAGACATCGTTGTGCGTTTTGGCGTACCAATCGCATCATCACCGACAATGGCGTTCAGTTCAAGAAGCGGTGAGTTTTAGGAATGGGGCGAGGTGGGCATTAAGATCTGCTATGCATCGGTGGCCCGCCCAAGGACAGCAGACGGGTTAGCGTAGCGGACTAGTACTACAAGGGCTCAAAGCCGGGATTTTCGATCGCTGAAGCCGTCGCCTCATGCTGGGTTAAGAGTTGCCCTCTGTGCTCTGGGGGCTCGGGACAACCCAAAGCCGAGCCCTTTGGCGGACACCCTTTTCCTTGTCTCTGGCTCTGGCGGTCCTCGGTGAATTGAAGTTCGGTCCCTACGGGTTTTGGGATAGCGATAATCGGTCGGATGAGGCAAGCGGGAAGACCTCGATCGACTCGAGGAAGCGAGGGAAGCAGCATTGATCCGGTCGGCAAAGTACCAGCAGGGGCCTCGTCGCTATCATCGGTATAGCGTCTGGGCCGTGCATTCTCAAAGGAGATCTGGTCCTTGAAGGAATCGGAAGCACGAGCATAAACTCTCCCCACTCTGGGAAGGCCCCTATCACGTCGCTGAAGTGACCCGCCCGAGGGCTTACCGGCTCTGGCGTGAAGATGGATCTGAAGTGCCCAACACGGAACATCGAGCAGCTCGTCGTTTTCCCTTAGTTCTTGTATGCAAGCGGCATTAGTGTAATTAGTTTCCCTTCTTTGACTTGCTACTTGGCGTAAACAACCAGCGATGAAGTCGGGGCTACTAAATAGTCTTGTGAGTCAACGCGCCTATCCCTTCAATAAAGTTGTTTTCTCTCTACATGTGTTGATCGCATTCAAGTGATGCGAAAATTCTTGATACTTGGCGCTTTACGTCCAGCGACAATGTTTAGCTACTTGTTGCTTGCGGAAAAAGCAAAGCGCTACTTCTTGGCACTTTCGGGGCTGGACCGGTCGGTGGACGCGTTTCATGAAAAAGGATATACGTATTATTTGGATAAGTCGGATCGCCCGATGCGGGGATCAACCAAAATTTCTATTACGAGGCATAATTACGAGATCCGGTTGATCAACTATCACGGGCGGTATCGGATGGACTTCTTCTAAAGAGCCACGGCCTCCTCCTCGAGCAAGCAAACCCATCCTCGGCAACCGCCAATCTAGGCGTGGGAAGTTTGACTTAGCGATGGCGAGGCCTTGACCGGTGCTGCGTTATTGTGGCCTCCGGGTGAAGACCTTGATCCGCTCGGGAAGAGCGTCGAGGCAGGCCACGAGGAGGTCATGATCGTTGGCGGCTCCTCGTCTGGATAAAGACATTCAAAATTGGAGCGATCCCGTCGAGGTCCGTGGCGAGTTACACTGTCAGTCGGGCAAGGCATATCGGTCGGGCTTTAGTGAGGTTGAGCGAGGGAGAGCAGTCGGGAAGATTACCTTCAAGCTGCTTGGCGAGCTCTCGGCTCGGCGTTAACTTGGCGTACTTCCTCCTCCGGTGCCTTACGCCTCGCTTCGGTGCACTCAACAACAAACATTAAAGGATATTACCTCTTGGCGTCTTTGCGAGAGATTTGCCGCGGATTGGGGCCTATGCCTCGGTTTGCGTTGGACTCTTCCACATGGCGGAATCGGGCTCGGTGACCTCGTGGCTGGAATTCCTCGATCTGGCGCGATATTGTCGCTTCTGGCGTACAACGCGTTGTCAAATTAAATCCGCAGCGTTTTCAGTTAAGCCTATCGTTTTCTCCATGCCTTTGGGTCTTACCTTGACCTCTCCTTCATGCGCTGCGTGGAGAGAGAGGGAGATTAGTGGGATCCCCGGGTAGCGTGAGATTAAGTGGCGAAAAAAGTTTTACCTGTATAACTTCGGCTGGATGGCGGTAACGGTCGGCACCTCCACTCTTGACTTCTTGCCCGTCGTCGACCTCGTAGCCCTCCGTCTCTTTTCGCCATTTCGATCGGAAAGGAGGTAAGCGGCTTCGGTGGAGGCGAGAATCTCCTCGATCTCGGCTCTGGGCTAGCTGGGCCGGATGGGGTTCCCCTTGACGAGGTTGGCGGTCGAGCGCGAGTGGTAGGAGTCTGGTGAGGCTGTGTTGGGCAGAGCAGTCCTTGCCACTTGGCGGCTCGTCGTCGTCCACGAGTTTTTAAAAGCACTCGAAACCGGTCAATATACACGTTGCATGTCTCCACACTATGTAGTTATGGCATCACCAAGGAGTACCTGTGTGACGGGACGTATTTCATCTTGAACTTCATGCCCGAGCCACTCGGGCCCGAGCCGACAGGTTTCTTCACCCCGACCTTTGGCCTTTGGGTGGTATTTGAGTGAGTGGAGGGCTTTGTGGGCTGCGGCGGGCAGGCGGCGGCGACTTCGTCGTTCGGCGGCGCGTAAAAGCGGGATGGTGTCTTCCTCATCATCGTACTCGTCCGAGTCCCTTGAGGCGCCCCCTTGCCCTTCTTGGCTGGAGGAGCACTCGTTGAGCCCTCAGCGGGACGCTTGCGAGGTGCCTCCTTGTGGGGCGGAGCTTCCGGAACCGGGGGGGGGGGGCGGGGAGGAGAAGAAGTCTTCGCGCCCCTGCAGCGCATCAAACTACAATACTTCTAATCTTACATCGGCAAACCATGGTTGAGTTGGGGAGGTTCTTCTCCTTACCGCTGGTGGCAAGAATCCCAGATGATACGGAGCCGGGCATTCCGAGGGGGTTATTTCCGAGCCCGGAGCAAAAAGTTCCATCACTCGGCTGATGATTTCCTTTTGCGCGAGGCTCTCGTTGGTTTCCCGAGTGGCATCCTGGAGCCCCGATGTGGACTACATGGACCCCGGGTATCCTCACGGCGGGCCTAAAAGACCACCCGACAGGGGATGGACCAAGTCGGGTGGATGAGGACGGGTACCACTCGGATTCTAGAAGGCTTGACCGGCAAGGAAAGACATGAAGATAGAAACCTATCCCTAATTAATAGGGAAGGTATACTTGTAATCCCGGATAACTACTAGAGGATAGAAATAGGAATCCTACCTCGTAACCGACTAGGACTCTTCCTTGTAACCCCACCCCCTCCACTATATAAAGGGGGTAGGGGCCATAGTTCGGCAGGACAGATCCCATGAGGCCATCTTCTTCATCTACATCGGGATCTACAGCCTGATCATCTCCCAGGTTGATCATCATCTTGTACACGTATACCCCATATAATCCCAGAGTACAGGACGTAGGGTATTACCTCCGCCATGAGGGCCTGAACCTGTATAAATCCTTGTCTTGTGCTACCATCGAGTTTGGATCTTGCGTGCATCACCCCGTATATAATCATTGCCGGCGGTGACCCCCCAGTTAGTCACCTGTCGACAGTTGGTGCGCCAGGTAGGGGCAGCGTCAAGATCAATCTCATCAAGCTCGATGGCATCGATCAACGGTGTTGCCGTCGTCTCCGTCCCGAGGCCATTGCGTCATCAACAACCGGCGACTACACCTCTCGGATTGGATCGGATCAATCTGGGGAACTACAACAACGTCTCCCTTCCGGGTTGGGGAGCATACAGCCATCTACTCATGAGTAGTACGCCAATGGCGCAATTCCCGACTCGGATACGGCGACGGCTCGAAGACAAATTCTGGATGTAATCTTGTTTCTTCAATTCCCGTTGATCCAGAAGGAATTTCAGGATGAGACTGGATGCGTTGGAAAGTCAATTTCGTCATCTTTCCGTGAAGCCCATGAACGCCCAAAACGGAGTTCGGATGTGTCCAGGACAACCGTTTGAAGGCAGGTTGTGCGGGAAGATCGCGAATCTCGGCAAGCCCTCTTCTTCGGGAGCCGATTGCGTCGTCAACGACTTCGACCAGCTCCACTTCCATGATTTGGATCAGATTCAATCTGGGGAGAACTATAACAACGCCTCCCGCTCGGATTGGGGATCGCCACGGCCATCTACTCATCAGTAGTACGCCAACGGCTCAATTCTCGAATCGGATACGGTGACGGCTCGAAGACAGATTCCATATGTCATCTTGTTTCTGTAATTCCCGTAGATCCAGAAGGAATTTCGGGATGAGACTGGATGCGTTGGAAAGATAATTTCGTCATCTTTCCGTGAAGCCCAAAAACACCCAAAACGGAGTCCGGATCTGTCGGGACATCCGTTTGAAGGCGAACTCTTGCGGGATGATCGCGAATCTCGGCGAGTTTGTAAAACTCATCTACTAAGGCTGCGGCATGCGGATAGGCCGTGGCACACCTGCAAAGACATCAAGGATCAGCAAGGAGCTTCTCCAAGCAATCGACGACCAATACTTCTTCCGGACTTGGATCCGATCTAGTCTAAGGAGAACATCGACATCGCTTCGCCTGTACTCCTGTTCGGATCGAGGAACGCCACCGCCATCTACTCCTGAGTGGTGTGCCGGGGGCTCGATTCTCGACTTGGATACGGTGAGGACTCAACCAAGGACTTCAACAATGCTTTTTTGGACTCGGGCAAGATCCGATCCGAGATGCAATTCAATAGCGCTTCACTCGGACTCCCGGTCGTGTTGAGGAACGTCACCGCCGCCTACCGACGAGTAGTGCGCCGGGGGCTTAATTCCTGACTCGGATACGGTGAGGTTCCGATGGAGAACAAATCCCCAGTGATAATTGTCATCAGCAGCAAACCACTCGGACTCGACGACCGTGGTGTCCATTGTGCGACGCCGGCTTCATCAACCGTGAGAAGACGATACGATCTGTTCCCATTCAGATTCTGGACGGAAATTGCATCGTGATTTCCCGTTGACTTAGGAGGATTTTCAGGGTGATATAAGATCGTTGGAAAGCTTATCTCTTTATCTTTCCAGCGAATCCAGAAGCGCCTAATTCCGACTTCGGATGCGACCGTGGCGTCTTTTTGAAGACAACTGCGAGAGAGGTCGCAATTTGGCGAGCTCGTAAAGCTTCGTCGGTACCGCACTGGCGTGAGGATTATTACGTGCCACATCTCGTGGGGCGGTAAAGACCAGCGAGGACCGTCATCGACTTTCGTCAAGCTACACCAACGCATGCAGATCAATTACGACTACGGCCAACCGTCGACCCGCAGGCGAGACCTCGGCGAAACGCGTCTGTTAAATCGCCGACCACGGCGTCGCCGCTTCGGTATTGATCAAGATTGGAACGACTACTTCCGCGGCGCGGCGACCGCTACTCAGCGACGCGCCTCGCCAGCGCCCACAGCGCCCAAGTTTATAGCTTCGGCTATGCGCCATCAGCGCGCCACGGCGCCGATGCGGCTACTACGCCTGAGCTTCAAACCTACGGCTCGGCGACAAGCCACTCGGCTGCGCCTCGCCCGCGCCTCGGCGCCCCAAGTCTGACACGGCAACACGCTTCTCGGCGACATACCTACGCCCAGCGCCACAGCGCCCAAGTTTATAGCTTCGGTATGCGCCGCCAGCGCGCCCACGGCGCCGGTATGGCTACGCCTAGAAACTTCAAATCTGACTCGGCGACAAGCCACTCGGCTACGCGCCTACGCCCGGCGCCACGGCGCCCAAGTCTGACACGGCGACCGCTTCTCAGCGACACGCCTACGCTTTCGCGCCACGGCGCCCAAGTTTATATGCTTCGGTATGCGCCGCCAGCGCCCAGCGGCGCCCGTGCGACTACTGCGCCTAGAAACTTCAAATCTCGGCTCGGCGACAAGCCACTCGGCTACGCGCCTACGCCCGGCGCCTCGGCGCCCAAGTCTCACGCTTACGGCAACACGCTACTCGGCGACGCGCCTACGCCAGCGCCACGGCGCCAAGTTTATAGCTTCGGTATGCGCCGCCAGCGCCACAGCGCCCGTGCAACTACGCGCCTAGAAACTTCAAATCTGACGCGGCGACATGCCACTCGGCTACGCCTCGCCCGGCGCCTCTAGCGCCCAAGTCTGACTGCAGCGACCGCTACTCGGCTACACACCTCGCCCGACCCACGGCGCCCAAGTCTACGGCGCGGCGACACGCTACTCGGCGACACGCCTACGCCCAGCGCCATGGCGCCCAAGTTTATAGCTTCGGTATGCGCCGCCATCGCGCCACAGCGCCCGTGCGGCTACTGCGCCTCGAGCTTCAAATCTACGGCTCGGCGACAAGCCACTCGGCTACGCCTACGCCCGGCGCCTCTAGCGCCCAAGTCTCTGACGCGGCGACTGCGCCTCGCCCGCGCCACGGCGCCCAAGCTTATAGCTCGGTATGCGCCATCACGCGCCATGGCGCCCGATGCGGCTGCTGCGCCTGAAACTTCAAATCTCGGCTCGGCGACAAGCCGCAGCTACGCGCCTACGCCCGGCGCCTGGCGCCCAAGTCTGACATGGCGACACGCTACTCGGCGACACGCCTACGCCCAGCGCCAGCGCCCAAGTTTATAGCTTCATTTATGCGCCGCCAGCGCCACAGCGCCCGATGCGGTTGCCGCGCCTCGAGTTTCAAATCTACGGCTCGGCGACAAGCCACTCGGCTACGCCTACGCCGGTGCTCAGCGCCAAGTCTATGGCTCGGCGACCGCTACTCGGCGACACGCCTCGCCCGCGCCACAGCGTCAAGTATCTGGCTTCATTTGTATGCCATCGCCAGCGCCCAGCGCCCGTACGGCTTCTGCGCTGCGGCTTTAAATCTCGGCTCGGCGGACGAGCCACTCGGCGGCTACGCCTATGCCAGCGCCACGGCGCCCAAATCTATGGCTTGGCGACCGCTACTCGGCGACACGCCTACGCCCGGCGCCACCAGCGACCAAAGTCTACGGCTCGGCTGCGCCTCGCCTACATCGAGCTGAGTTCTCATTACCATAATTTTTTCATATAAATCTAAGTTGTTTCTTGACTTGCTACTTAGTGGGTCTCCAACTAGCGATGAAGTCGGGGCTACCTAATAGGTGCACTTGCGTGCACTTTTGTTATTTTTCTTAATGATTGCAAATGAATCAGTGGTTTTTCGAGTAGTGAAGCTCGACCCACTAACGGCGAACTCTAGTCACTTTCGTCTGGCGTGCACAGGAAAAGAGCCTTGAGCCAATTCCCGGCCTTGGGGCTAGACTAGTCGGTGAGTGCTTAACAAAGGAAGATTACTCGGAGAATTTAATATCAAAAAGGAAAAGGAGCAAAAGTATAAAAATAAGCGATCGGACGGATATCCGGTGATTGTTTTACATCTAAAAGCTTTCATTATCTGCCTAAATCCTACATGTACATACTCACGGAGGTTCATGGGTTTTCCTCATCCGATTACCTTCTACGACTCGGTACAGTAAGAAGGACTTGTGCAATGAGCAACAACTACGGCTCGGCGGCGCCCGAACGACTACTGCGCTTACGCTGCGCCTCGGCGTCAAATTATAGCTCGGCGAGCACCGGCATGGCTACAAGCCTCGCCGTGCCTCGAGTGTTCAAATTTATAGCGCGACTATATGTCTACACCAACTTTGCGCGGCTATCGCTTACGCCTCGGCCACGAGCCATCCTGCGCCTACGGCGCTAACTACGACCTTCGGTGCGTGTCACAACCGGTGGCTACAAAGCGCGGCGGGCTAAGCCACATGCCTCGGTACACCCATGATGGGCGATTACGGCGAGCTATAAAATTACCCATCAATTGGTATACCCCATGTTGGGTCACTAGTTGGTCCTTGCATGTCGGGCGGATACCGGTGATGTCGGGATTGAGTTTGATGAGTGCGCTCAATTGGGCCAATCTGTATACATAACCCGGATATGGATACCATATGGCTAAACTCTATCCTTAAGAGTGCATACATGGTGGGGCCTCGGTTGTATCCTACTACGATCGGGTACAAGTACCGCTTGGCGACAACAATGGTATGCCCCATGTTGGGACACTAGGCGTGTTACCGCGCGATCGGATCTGGTATCATTGGGCCAAACCCTATCCGGATGGTATGCTCCATGTTGGGCCAAGCTTTACTCTCTGAGTATAGGTACCAGATGGTTAAAATACGGTATGCCCTCTGGGGCCACATTTGTATCCCACTACGGTGGATGCAGTGCCGCTCGGCTCTTCGGTAGGACACGGTTAATGCGCCCCATGTTGGAGTCGCTAGTTGTACATCGCAAAGGCAGTACAGGTATCACTCGACTTTTCGGCCAAACCGGTAAATGCGCCCATGTTGGGTCGCTAGTTGTACATCATAAGGCAATACGGTATCACTCGACTTTCGGCCAAAACCGTTAAATGCGCCCCATGTTGGGTCGCTAGTTTGTACATCGCAAAGGCAATCAGGTATCACTCGACTCTTGACCAAAACGATTGATGCGCCCCATGTTGGGTCGCTAGTTGTACATCGCAAAGGCAGTACAGGTATCACTCGGCTCTTGATTAAAACCGGTAATACGCCCCATGTTGGAGTCGCTATTTGTACATTGCAAAACAATCACAGTATCACTCGGCCCTTGACCAAAACCGATGGTATGCCCCATGTTGGAGTGCATGGTGTACATCATAAAGGCAATCAGGTATCACTCGCTCTTTAGCCAAAACCCATAATGCGCCCCATGTTGGGTCGCATGATTGTACATCGCAAAGGCAATCACAGTACCACTTCATCAAAATCAAAGTGATGCGCCATACAAAGGGCCGTCCACCAGAACTTCGGTAATCTCGGGCTAGGTATTACTAACAATTCTCTATGAGTCCTTCACAGTCTCCTCGCAGATAACAGGCAGAAGCCAATCGGGAAGGAGCAGCAACAATATGCAAGCACTCGGCATGAAGCATGACTCATCTAAGGTGCGACAAAGAAGAGCAGCAACTCAACTATGAAGCACTCGGGGGCTACTGTGGACTACATGGACCCCGGGTATCCTCACGGGGGGCCTAAAAGACCACCCGACAGGGGATGGACCAAGTCGGGTGGATGAGGACGGGTACCACTCGGATTCTAGAAGGCTTGACCGGCAAGGAAAGACATGAAGATAGAAACCTATCCCTAATTAATAGGGAAGGTATACTTGTAATCCCGGATAACTACTAGAGGATAGAAATAGGAATCCTACCTCGTAACCGACTAGGACTCTTCCTTGTAACCCCACCCCCTCCACTATATAAAGGGGGTAGGGGCCATAGTTCGGCAGGACAGATCCCATGAGGCCATCTTCTTCATCTACATCGGGATCTACAGCCTGATCATCTCCCAGGTTGATCATCATCTTGTACACGTATACCCCATATAATCCCAGAGTACAGGACGTAGGGTATTACCTCCGCCATGAGGGCCTGAACCTGTATAAATCCTTGTCTTGTGCTACCATCGAGTTTGGATCTTGCGTGCATCGCCCCGTATATAATCATTGCCGGCGGTGACCCCCCAGTTAGTCACCTGTCGACACCCGAGTACTCAAAGGCGAGATGCGCCCTCTCCTTGATGGGCTAGATACGGCGTTGGGTATAGTTCCACACTACCCCGATACCGGTCAGCCCGGCAGACTTGGCTCTGCGGAGAAGAACAAGAAGTTCCTTCACTTGGCTTCCCCCATCATCGGCGGCGAGAGAAGAGCAGGAGGGACGGACTGTGGGACACTTTCATGGGAGAAGGAAGGAGGGCGGGAGGAGAATTGGCGCAATAAAACCACTCGGTGCCGGCCTTTGTTGGAGGTTTTGAGCGAAGATCAGTAGTACTTTTTAACCCCTTCCATAATTGAGAAGGAAAAGGAATCTGAAAAGATCGAAGTGGGGGCGACCCCAAATAGACCTCACAGGGCGTGGGTGAAAATCGCGATATGAAGAATGGGTTGGGATTCAAATCGAAATCTCAATCCCGTAAAAATGAAGCAGACCCGGAAGAAGAGGAGCAAGGAAGGCGAAGCAGCGGAGGAAGAAAGATTCGAAGACCACCACCTCGTCCGAGCGAGGGGTGGGGCGAGACTCACCGTGACGGGCGCCAAGACAATGACTCTTGGGAGGAGCACACCGAGAGAGACCAGCCACGTAGCCTCCGTTACATCGTGATGGACTTCACCCCTCCTTCCCGCTCTTAGCGACCTTGGGGTGGAGGGGGTGGCGAACCATAGCGATCGAAGCGGGTGGCGGCGGGGGTGGCGGCGAAGAAGAACCCTAGCGGCGGAGCTTATTGAAGAAAGCCAGCGGTGCGCGAAAAAGCAGGCAAAGTGAACCCATTTCGTTCTCTGTTCCGGACTTATAACAGCAGGCGAGTTCGCATTGCAGGCGGGCCTAGGTCTAGCGTCGGATCGGCCTTTCATGAGGGCCCAATAATCACTCGGCTGCTCGAGTGGTTCCCCCTGAGAGGTCTGCGTTACGCATTGACTGCCCGCCTAGGAGCGGACGAGCCTAGCTACTCGGATGAAGTAATGTTGCGGATTCGAGATCAAATCACAGCGTCGCGGATTACATATTCGAGATCAAATCACAACGTTGCGGACGAGCCTAGGAGTGAAACAGCGTCGCGGATTCAAGATTAAAAGCAGAAAACATCGGGTTCCTCAAAAGTCCTTCGTTCAAAGGGCACTTAGGCCTGATTACATATTCTTTCATGGCACTGACACGCCGAGCTAGGGCTAAATCGCTAGCTTCAGCGGAGGAACAAAAGAAAAAGGCCTTACGGTGGGAGGGCTTCAGTACCCCCCATCGGCACGGAGGGCGGCGACCAGTGCGTCCTTGAGGGGGAAGCGCACCTTGTGGAGCTGCGGGAATCCACGGATCAGAACCCTAATGGATTCCTCCGCGCGGACTTCCGCCTTCGCTAGAGCGAAGTCCTCCCAGAGCTCGTCCTCGAAGGCTTTCGCGGGGGCCTTGGCGGCAGCCTCCACCTTCTCCCTCGCGCGGGCCTCATCAACCCACGCCATGATCATCTCCAAGATGTTGGCCATTGCTCTTGCGTGGAGAGAGGAGGAAAAGATTTTTGGGAGTCGCCGAAAAGAGAGAAGACTCAAAAACTCGAAGGCCGGTGGTGAAGTAATACTCAGCCCCTGGGATTTCTTTTGTACACGAAGGAAGTTCAAGGGCCGCGCCTGGTAATCCGTTTGAATCTGATAAAACCATCATATCGATGGGACGAAGCGGGGCGGATCCGTTTCAGCGAAACACGCGCCCGCCGGCCGTGTGAAAAAAAGCGAAAATGCTTCACCTCCCCTAATTGGGCTTGGGCTAAAGCGCAAAGGCGACCCCTTAACGGGCTTTCTTAACACGCCGCAGACGGTGGCAATGTGTTAAAACCGAGCCTAATTCGACCTCGGTGCACCACGGAGGGCATATCACAGCGGCGTAAAGTTAAAAATATTTCACGGCATACCCCATGTCGGTCACTAGCCAACTTTGCATGCTCAAGGTTGGGTGTTGGTGAAATCTGGATTCAATTTCTTGAGGTATGCCTTTATAAGGTGCGCCGAGTTGTATACCGTTCTGGCGGATACAAATACCTCTCGGCAAAATTGCGTCCAATCGGTATGCCTCTAAAGGCCTATGCTGATCCTTGCCATGGTGGGGACAGATACCACTCGGCTGAAAGGTGTGCCCCATGTTAGGCCAAGAGCTGGTTCTTACAAGTTAAGGCCAGGCTCCTGATGCCGATATCTCTAAAACGCTAAGGTTATAGCATGCTGCAAGACAGAAGCTGTAATGGCGTGGCTTAAGGCATGCCCCATGATGGGCGAAGCTATTCTTGTATTGCAAGAGTGGATGCCCGAGGCGAATCCTCTGTCGAAATGAAAGCGCGTAGCGGGGTAGTAGGCTAGAGTTTGGTATTGCCAAATCTGAGCGTTGTTCGACATGAAAACTTAAAATTTCTTGAGTCCTTTACAATCTCTTTTCAGATTCGAGAGTTTAAGCGGAACCGATCGGCCAAGCATCGACTCGATCGTAAAAGCACTCGGGAGACTCTTGTGGTTGCATGGGCCCGAGTATCCTCTAGAAGGCCCATAAGGGGAGCGAAGAGGCGACCAGTCGGTTGGCGAAATAAAACCACTCGGATCGAGGCGAGACTTAAGCGCAAGAAAGGTCGAGTTTATGGGATATCCCATGTAATTAGCGAGATCAATGCATGCATTCCATGTAACATCATAGCGGAAATAGTTGCCATATACCCGCAACTCCTTTGTAAATCTATCCCCCGCAATATATAAAGGGAGGGGACGAGGCGTCATCGGGGGCCATCGAATCGCCGATAGGAGCATCATCTTGCATCGATCCACGAATAATCGAGCATAGGAAGTAGGGTATTACCTCCTCCGTTGAGGCACTGAACACATATAACCTGTCTTGTGTTAGCCATCGGCCTAGTTCTTGATTAAGCGTCCTCGTACAAATTCATTGCGGCGGTGACCCCGATTAGTCACCCGTCGGTGAGGCGAAATTGGCGGCGTGGAGCACTGCTCCCGCCGGACTCGGCGGCAACAGCGCTCAAAAGCGCGGTGGAAGCTGGAAGCGCGAAAAAGGTGGCGCCGCGGTGCCACGGCAGCGGGCCAAAGCGATGGCTCCGGAAGCTGCCTAGGGTGGGACCGAGCAGGCGGTCCTACCGGGCACTCCGTTGCGAGCGATCCATCCACTGAGCGGCGGAGGTGATCGGCGGCGAAGTTCTGCCGCCGAGTACAAAGACCCGAGCGGCGGCACAAGTTGCCTGCCGGTGGAAGCCGGTGTCGTCGGTGGGCGGCACCGACCTTGCAGAGTTGACCAGGCGAGGAGGAAGAAAGCGGAGGAGCGGGGGCGAAAGCGCCTTGGCCGGTCGCCCTGCTCCCGGCGTAAAGCAGCTCCGTGGAAGAAGGAGCCTGAGAAGCGGCGCCGAGGAGCAGCACCACTCTCATCCCTTGCGGCGAGATTCGTGGCGCATGGTCTCGAAGATGCGCTGCTGACGAAGCTGGCTTATCGGCAGCAAGGTAAGCCTCAAGACCAAACCTAGTTCGGTTTGAGCTACATCATCATAAAAGCATTAACTTGTTCTTCCCTCTCGGTCTTCAAGGACACCATGGAGGAGCTCGAGGGCGGAGTCACCATCGGCGGGGCGCCGTACTAGCGTCCTCGGGAGCACCTCGGACGAGGGCTGAGGCGGAGCCCTCTGCACTAGCCCAAAGCGGGAGCCAGTGAAGGCAAAACAAAAAAGCTCAAAGCCGAGCTAACTTTGAGAGGCGTTCCTCGAGGCTCTCTCAAAAAGCCAAGGAGCTTGCCTTGAGCCGTGAAGGCTAGCACCGTGGAAGAAGCAGACGCCTGAAGTGGCTCGAAGCGGCTTCAGCCGGCAGCGTCCCACAGCGGAAGCGCTTGTGGCGGGCGTCAAAGCTCAAGGCCCGGCTTGCCAAGAGGTGACATCCAGCTGGACTCGGTGAAAATCTCAACCTGTGGGCTTCACGGAAGAAATCGAGTAATTCTTGGCGGGATGGCGGTGAGGCGATCACGCGGAGAATAAGGTCAAGGCTGGGCGAGCAGCTCAAGACCGTCGGCGGCGAGCTAGCAGGGCGAGGTTACGAGCGACCAGTGCAGCGTCAAGACCCGAAGGTCGAGGCTATCCGGCGAAGGCTGGCGCAAGCCAAGCGGAACAGGAGGAGATCGAGCGCCTCCAGAGCTGAAGCCGGGGAAGGAATCAAAGCGCAAGGTGAAGTCGTGCGCCTCAAGTTAGAAGTCGAGGAGCTGAAGGGCAGCTTGCTCCTAAGTAGCACCACAATTTGTAACCCGAAGGGACTTTTATACTGCACTTTTGATTAAAGCAATAAAGAACTTACCTTTTCCTGCAAAAAAGCGACAAAGACAAACGAGCAGGAAACTAAGAGCGAGAACCGCAGCGCTAGAAAGTTTAGGAAAACCGGCGGCACGCTTAGCCTAACTCCGGCCCTCGTTGTGCGGTTGTTCGGAAACACTGAGTTCTTGAACCGGATAGGTGCACAAGAGAAAAGCGGCGCCCTAGCCCACAATGCGTCTGTTGCTCGAAAACCTTGACTTGCGAATTTGAGCACGTGCGTAGAGATAAGCGACACCCGCGGCTGATTATTTCGTTCCATGGATTGCTCGTCAGCGTAAGTTAAGCGATTCAAGTAACGAACAAGGAAAGTGCCTCGCCACGGGGGCTTCGACGAGCGAGACTTTGCCAAGTGGTCCGCCAAGCGATAAGTGCCTGCGCGGAGGGCTTCACGAGCGAGACTTAGCCGCAAGGTGGAAAAAGCCGTGTTCACGTAACCACGAGTTGAGGAATTCGTTGAAACAAGATACGAGGCGGAAACCACGAAAAGTCTTGAGCCAAGAGTTATAAGATCGGGCAGCCATCAAGTGTTACGAAGAAAGAGGTAGTCTTGAAGACAAGAAGTGAAAAGGCGCGAGGCGCGGAATTGACTTAAGAGTTGGATTGAACTTTACATGGTGCGAGAGACTTGGAGCGAACTAAAGTAGCGAAGTTTGACAAAAAGCGCAAGGCTAAGCAAACACACAAAGACCTACACAAAGAACTTCGAAGGTGGTCGATGTTCCAAGTCTTTGGTCAGCTCTCTCCGTCCTCCATTGCAGGCGAACAGCCCGGCGGCGAAAAGCGACCGTGAATGGGCCCTCCCGGCGTGGAGTTAACTTGTTGGCATTGGACAAGTTACGGACCGGCGGCGAGCGAGGTCGGCCGCCTTCAAAGCCCTTAGTCGAGCGGCTTGGCGCATGCGGCGAAGATCTTCTTTGGTAGCGTGCGGTCGACTTGTGCCCGTTCGCGTGTGCCTTGAGGAGATCGAGATCGAGTAGGCGCTCTTGCTCGTCGTCAACCAAGTTGGTGAGCTCGTCTTGAAGCGAGCGAGTACTATTTCAGCGAGCGGGATGGCCACGCACCGTGAACCAGTTGGAAAGGAGTTTCCTTAGTTGCCCGGCTGACCGTAGTGCGAACTGCCCAGAGGACGGAAGGAACTTCGTCGACCCAGGCTTTGTTGTGCTCGCGGAGAGCCGCGAACACGCGCCGTTTGATACCCTGGACGATCTGTCCGTTAGCTCGCTCGACCGCTCCATTGCTCTGTGGATGTGCCGCGAATGAAGCGAACCTTGGTGCCCGGCCGTTCGCGGTATTCTGGAATAACTTCGCGAGGCGGGTGCCGTTATCCGTGATCAACATATGGGGATCCCAAAGCGGCGTGACCACGTTGCTTTTGAAAAAGCGCCAAAGCCGTTTTGGCGTGAAAAGGCGACCACGAGCTCTGCCTCAATCCACTTTGTAAAAGTGTCGATGGCGGCGAGCAAGTGTGTGTAGCCCTTGTACCCTTAAGGAATGGGCGGCGGATCCGGACCCATGTGGAGAAAGGCCAAGATGGGGGATCGTTTGGAGCTCTTAGGCGGGCTTATGTGCCTTCGGCGTGAAATTGGCAAGCCTTGCACTTAGTCACGATATCCGGGCATCTTATGGCTGGGGTAATAATAGCCCATGCGGCGCTTTGCCGACGAGTCTGAAGGAGGCGTGGTTGCCCGAGCACCCTCGTGTATGTCCCTAGAAGGAACACACCCTCTGTTGAGAGATGCACTTGGAGAGGACTCCTAGAGCACCGTGGTGGTAAGGATGCCGTCCACAAGCTTGTATGGACCAACCGCCTTATGGTAGGAGCGCTTCGGCCGTCTTGAGCGGGGTCCCATCGCTGAGTCTGGGACAAATGGCGTTGTCCGGCTCGCGGCTTCTTTCGATGGCGGAGACAGCACCACTTGTCTCGATTGCCTCGTCCAGCGTGATTGAGGGCTTGTAAAGGTGCTCGGCGAGCACCCTGCCGAAGCGAGGTTAGCGTGAGATCAAACTTGGATAGGCTGGTCGGCTAGGAAGTTGTCCTTCACAGGCACGAAGAGCACCTCGAAAAATCGAAAATGCGCTCAACTTCCTCAGCTTCAACCAGGTATCGCGCCTATGAGTCATCGCGCGATACTCCTTGTTAACGATTGATGACCATTTGTGAATCTCCCTTCACGATCGGCCGTTGGACACCAAGCGACTTGCGCTCTTAGTCCTTGAGGAGGCCTCGTACTACTGCGGCGTTGTTAGTCGCCGCAAAGTGTAGTTGGATAGAATCTGGGTTGCTCTCCTTGAGGAGATGAGAACAAAACCGGCCTTGAGTTTCGGTCTGTGGCCGTAAAAAACATGGTCAAGGGGGTCATCGAGTGCTCGAGAGCCTCACAGGATTTGGCGAGGCGGTCCATTCGGCGACAAAGTCGGCGGGACACAGGACTTAATAGCGATTCGGGCTGCAAGCGAATATCGAACTCTGCCAATTCCATTGCCCTTAGCTATCGTCCGCTTTGCTTCCTTGTTCCTTAGGATTTCTCAAGGGAACTTGGTGGGACCCGATATTTGATCTTTGGAAATAATGGCGAAGTTTCACGGAGGACATGAGCAAAGGCGTGAAACAACCGGACCTCGGGGTAATGCTCCTTAGATCCATGAAGTGCCTCGCTCACGTAATAGATTGGCATTGGATGCCTTCCCTTTCCACCGTCAAGACCGCGCTCACGCTTGAGGCATGCTGCCAAGATAGAGCAAGAGGCATTCGCGATGTCGCGGGGTAGTCAAGATAGGTGGGTTAGGCGGTATTGCTTGAGATCTTGAAAAAGGTGATCGACTTCCTCTGTCCCTCGAAGCCATTGTGCTTGCGGGGCCTTAAGAAGGGCAGCCGCGTTCATACTGACGAAATGAATCTGCTCGGGCGACCATCCGCCCGGTGAGGCTCACGAACTTCCTTAATGAGTAGTTGGAGCACTGCATGTTTTCAATGGCCTCGATTTTTTTGGGGTTGGCAGAAATGCCCTGCGAACCAATCACATATTCGAGATTGAACACCAAAGGTACATGTCGGGGATTAAATTACGGCCCATTGCCATGGCCCACTCCTGACGGCTGATCAAGCAGACCTACGGGGCCCGGCTCCTGGAAGGTTCTATCAGCCCATATCGTCTGTCGAGCAACTTCTGGGCGGCACGGTGCGTAATGGCCAAGACTTCTTGTTTGAGTCCGACTCGAACAGAGTTCTGCACGGCTACGAGAAGACCCGGACGTGGCTTCCCGGATTGGATTGGAGGCCGTGATCCTCAAGATTAGGAGATTACCTTATCTACCATAGGTCATATTTGGCATGTATGAGTTAGTTCTGATCTAAGTAGTTAGCTTGACCGATATTCCCTCGGTAGAGTCGGTTTGCTCTGCACTATATAAACCGAGTCCCCTGGCGTGTAGAGGGGCGGCGAGAACTTAGGCGCATCTAGCTTTAGCATCTGTTGAACACACTGCTCATAGCGCTTTGCTACACCATAATCTCATGAGACTTGTTAGTCTCGTCGAGCCATCTCTGTATTCATCTACGATATATAAGAAAAATTTGGGCGTAGGGCTATTATCTCTCGAGAGGCTGAACCGAGGATAAAAACCCACATCTCCTGTTACGTTCTGTTACGTATTGTTTGGCGTGTCTCTATCTCAATCTTCAAGAACCTTAGCGACTTGAGATCGTTATCTCAACCGTTGGCCGGTGGCGCCGTCCGTGGGACCACCTTGGATCGAGCATGTCGAACTCCGTCGTGATGCGAAATTCTTCTGAGGGCTCTGACTTCGGAAAGGCGGGATGTCTCATCCTGTCGATTCAGATCGATCTGTTAGGTCTCGAACACCTTCCCCATCTGGGGCGAAGTCTCGCCTATCTGGCGGAGATAGCCTCGAATCGCACTCCGTCATTGGCGATGAGTGCTGGAACCGGCGATCTTTACGATGGTTTGGATCTATCGGATTCAAGGCTATGTCGGTAGACTCCACTGTGGCGACACGGTGATAGCGCCATCTAAGCGTACCCTCATGGCGGCCCCGCGACATTAACATGGCGATCACGGGAACCTCGAGAATCTTGCGGGTTGTGGCGGTTTGGCGAGCTCGAGCGGGTTGACCACCTTTCGACATCAAGATAATTGCTTGTTGCTTTCGCGAGCAAGTTGTTCGCCGCAGCCTCGGCGACTCCATCAATTAGACCGTGGCGCTGGTTCATGGCGGTGCAAGCGGCAGCGTCGCGATCCCAGCGTGCCACGCCAAGTCTCGGCGGAAGTTTTCTGTTGGGTCAACTCCCGCATGGCCGGACTCTGTCGGGCGAAGCAGCGGATGCCGGAGATCCGGGACCATTAGATCGAGTGGAGAAGCGGCTCGAAGCTATAGCGGCGGTCCTTAGATCCACCAACCAGGCTGATTTACGCCCGTATGAAGCGTCTTTTGCTTCTAATCTAAGCGGCGGGCGATGGCCTTAAGTCCCTAGGAGAAGTCAACAACTCCTCGAGCGAGCGTATACGCTACCGGAATGATCCGGACAGCTACGATCGGACGCGTGACTCGTCACGGCGGAGGATCCTTGTCCATGGCGAACTACCCGTAGTCGCCGTCGCTCGCCAAGTCCCGTAGTCGCCAGCGACCACGAGGGCAAGCGTGCAGCGTGATGATCGCGGAAGGTCCCTCGCGAGGCCAGCGTCGTCGCGACCACGAGGAAGGGCGTGGTGGATTATCCGGAGAGTTTCTCCATGTCGAGTCTTCCCGTTCAGCAAGAGTTCCTCTGCGCGATAGAATAACGTCTTCTCGGACTAGGTTACCGGGGAAGGTGGCGGTCATATGCTTGTTGCGGGGCTTTCTCCGGCGAGCTTGGGCTGTCGGTGGCCCTCAAAGTTCAAGCCGGTCACATGGAGAGTACAATGGGACTCGGAACCCGGAGAATTCCTTTCCATCTCGCTCGGCCATCATGGCGGTGGGGGTGAGCTTCGTCATGGCTAATTACCTCGACCGTCCTTGAGGGTCTTTGCTTTCGGGCGTGGCATTCAATCAGGAGGAGGGTTCCATCAGCTCTTGGAACCAGCTTTGTGGCCTTTCGATCGCTAATTTCGGAGGCATTACGTGCGTCGTCGGCCAGGAGGATGATCTGCACGGATGATCCGGATGAGCAGGGAGACCCTCCGCAACTTTGTGAAGCGTTTCATTAAGATCCGCAACACAATCCCGAACATCTCGGATGAATCTATTGTCAGCGCCTTCAAAAGCGGAGTCATGACGAAGCGTATCACCAGGATCTCGAGATCAATGAGACTGGACGCCAACGACCTGTTCAAGGCTGCTGTCGCTTCGCCAGCGGCGGGCGCGTTCGATCTAAGAAGGCCTTCGACAAAGGCGGTTGCCGCCCGACTGGTGTAGATGAGAAGAAGAAGAAGCGACAAGCGTTCTGGTGACAAGAAGTCGAGAAGAAGAAAAACAAGGGTGATCACGAACAACACCGTCGCCGGTATGGATCGCGCACCTCCTCCCAGGATGGGCGAAAAAAGCCCAATAATAATTATAAGGGCAAGAAGCCCGCCCGGGGATGTAACCAAGGCAAGAAAGGTCCAGCGACCGGTTACGCAAGTTCCACCAACATTATGGAGCACGATATCGTCCTTTGCGGGACTGGGAACAAAGCTCGAGACTTCTACAGCGGCAAGGGCCCAATGCCCACCACTTTCGAACAAGGTGATCTTGGCAGGACAAAGCGCCAAGCCGATGGTGGTGATCGGGATGGCGATGGCGAATATCGGGAACCCGTGAACCACATTGCCGTTATCTTGGCTCCTCGGCTTACACCTCGCGGCGTGACCTCGAGGAAGCTGCTCGGGAGGTCCTAGCGTTGAGAAGGGCAAACAACGGCCGAAGCGATGAAGTGGACCGAGGTCTCCATCTCCTTCTCTCGGGAGGATTGCCCCTTTGGGATGACCAAGCCTCGGCGGCTCCTTTGGTGGTCGCCCGACCATCGACAACATAAGAAGTTGGCCGTGTTTTAGTAGGCGGCGGGGCGCTTTGGACTTACTTTACGCCAAGGTCTTGGGCGAGTTGAAGATTCCTCGTTCCAAGTTGAAGGAAATCGCCATACCCTTCTATGGGATTGTCGGGAGAAGCCGTTAAGCCATTGGGGCAGGTCGTCACCTGTTACCTTCGACAACCGAGCAACTTCGGACGAGTTGATCACATTTAGCGTTATCGACTTTCCATCCGCCTATACTTAGCGATCTTGGGTCGGCCATCCTTGGCAAGTTCATGGCCGTCACTCACCACGCATATCTGGCGTGAAGATCACGGCCCCAATGGTGTAATCACGGTCAAGGGCAATTACAAAAGCTGCTGCGGATTGCGACGGCGGTCCCTGCGCCCTGATCGACCAGCTTCCGCCTCGCGGTCCCGATGCTCCATGAGACCAAGTCTGCACGCCCTAAGGTCTCCTTGAGCGGAAGGAAGAAACCAAGGAAGTTCAGCTGTCCCTTGCGATACTTCCAAGGCAGTTCACAGGGGCCAATCTGGACCCAAAATAGGAAGCGAGCTCATTGCCTTCCTCCGAGCTAATGTAGATGTGTTTGCACAGGAGCCATCGACATGCTCGGAGTCCCAAAGGAGGTCATCGAGCACAAAGCGGCTGTCGGCGGACAAAAACTGTTCGCGGAAGCTTCGTTGCTTTTGAAATTCAAGCGAGGATCATCAAAGATCGACTTGGCAAACTACTCATTGCCGGGTTCATCCGCGAGTTGATCACCAGTGGTTAGCCAACCTTGTCATTGTAAAGAAGAAAAGCGGCAAGTGGAGGATGTGTGCCGATCACACGGATCTGAGCGGCTGCTTGTCCTAAGGACAACTTCATTGCCTCGTATAGACCAAGCTGGTCGATCATTGCGGATGCCAGCTTTCGAGTTTTTGGATGCTTACTCGGTTATCACCAAATAAGCATCTCCCGAGGATGAAGAAAGCGCCTTCATCACCCCTTGACACTTTACGCTGCTCGACCATGTCTTTCGGTCTGCGCAATCTTTGGTGCCACGTTCGGTAACGATGGAAGACTTTCCCGAGCAATAGCGGAAAAAACACGGAGGTCTATGTCGGCGACATAGTTGTAAAAACAAGTTTGCTCCAGATCATGTAAAGACACGGCGAGACCTTTCGTAATCTCGCGGACATCGAATAAAATTAAATCGAGAGAAGTGTACCTTTGGTGTTCGATCGGAATGTTGCTTTCGGTTATGTTATTGGTTACTTAAGGTATTTACGCCAACCTGAAAAATCGAGGCCATTGAAAATATCGAGCTCAGACTACCGTAAAGGAAGTACAAAGCCTCCTTTGGCGGATGGTTTGCTCTAGCGGGTTTATTTCCGTCAAAGTGACGAGCGGGCTGCCCTTCTTTAAGGCCTGCACAAGCACAATGGTTTAGTGGGCGGAAGAAGGCGATAGATCCTTCGGGATATGAGCGATACTGTCAACCCTCCCATCTTGACTACGCCGTGGCATGGCGGCGACCTGCTGTACCTAGGTTACTGCGCCAAGCGGTGAGCGCGGTCTTGATGATCGAAAGGAAGGCATCTGAGGACCGATTTATTACGTGGCGAGGTACTTCACGGACCAAAGGGCGTTACCACGAGTCGAGCTCCTCTCGCCTTGCTCATGTCCTCCGAAACTTCGCCACTATTTCGAGCGCATCAAATCTTGGTCCCAACTCGTTCCCTCACGGGAGAAATCCTCTGGAACAAGGAATCTAGCGGACGTATAGCTAAGTGGGCAATGGAACTAGCGAGTTTGATCATTATTCTTTGCTTGACGCTATCAAGTCACAGGTCCTAAGCTGACTTTGTCAGCTGAATGGACTTGCCCAAATCGAGAAGCTCGAGCAACTTTGGTGAACCCCCTTGGACCATGTTTTTGATGGCTCGCGCCTTTGAAACTTCGGGGCTGGTTTTGTTCTCATCTCCCCTCAAGGAGAGCAACTCGATATTCTATCCAACTACACTTTGTGGCGACTAACAACGCCCATGATCTGAAACCCTCCTCGCGGGACTAAGGCGTGCAAGTCGCTTGGCGTCCAACGGTGGTTGTGAAGGAGACTCACGGTGGTCATCAATCAGTCAACAAAGTATCGGTCTGCGATGACTCAATGGCGCGATACTGGTTGAAGTGAGGAAGTTGGGCGGCACTTCGTTTTTGAGGTGCTCTTCGTGCCCGGAAGGACAACTTCTTGGCGACCATTTGTCCAAGTATGGATCCTCAGCGAACCTGCTCGTGAGCGTGCTCGTCGATACCTATACAAGCCCTCAATCACGTCTTGGACGAGGCAAGCGAGGAGCGGTGGTCTTGTCTCCGTTATCGGCAGTGCCGGATTGGACAACGCCATTTGTCCGTTATCTTGCGAGATGGGACCACCTGCCGGCAGCAAAGCGGCGTTCGGCTTATAAGGCGTCTTTGCTCCATACAAGCTTATGGGCGGCATCCTTTACCGTCGAGGTGCTCTGGAGTTCTCTCCAAGTGTATCTCGCGGCGGGAGGTGTGTTCCTTCTTAGGAACATACGAGGTGTACTGTGGCAACCACGCCTCCTTTAGAACTACGGTAAACAAAGCGTTTAAATGCGGAGCTGTTGTCGAGGATTAAATCTGACCCATTGTCATGGCCCACTCCACAGCGGCGGTCGAGCAACCTACGAGGCCCGGCTCCACTGGAAGGTTCTATCTGGCCCATATGCATCCTGCCGAACAGCCTTTGGGTTGGGACGATGCGTAATGGCCAAAGGATCGGGTTTGAGTCCGTCTCGAATATGATCTCTGCGCGGCTGCGTGAAGACCCGGACGTTGGTTACCCGGATTGGATCGGAGGTCGTGGTCCCCAAGATTAGGAGATTACCTTATCTACCGTAGGTTGTATTTGGCATGTATGAGTTCGTTACGATCTCGTAGTTAGCCCGGCTCGATATTCCTTGGTAGGTCGGTTTGCTCCATACTATATAAACAGGGCCCCTACGGCGTGTAGAGGGGACCTGAGACCTGGCTGGAGTTTTCATCCCTGATTTAGAGCTCTAGCACTTCGCATACACCATAATCTCGCCGAGACTTGTTCGTCTCGTCGAGCCATCTCTTGTATTCATCTCTGATATATAAGAAATTTGGATGTAGGGCTATTATCTCTCGAGAGGCTGAACGGGATAAAACCCTTGTCTCTGATTCGTTCTTTATTCGCATTGTTAGGCGTGTCTCCTATCTCACTCTTGAAGAACCTTGGTTGACTTGAGATCGATATCTCAACCGTCGGCAGTTTGGCGCCCGTCCGTGGGGACTCGCGGTCGAGCATGTCGAACTCGATCGTGATCTGGAGATACTTCACGAGAACTCGACTCGGAGGCGGGATGTTTCATCCTGTCGATTCGAGATCGATCTGTTCGGTCTCGAACACTTTCGCATCGAGAGCGAGCGTCTACGCCTATATGCCGTTGAGATAGCCTCGGATCGCACTCCGTCATAGGCGATGATTCGGAACCGATGATGCATGCGATGGTTTAGATCTGCCGGTTCGAGAACTATGTCGGTGGATTCTACAATGGCGACACAGCGATGACACCGTCTAGCATACCTTCTCCGCGACCCCGCGGCATCAACATGGCGATGTAGGAACCTCTGAAAATCTGCGCAGGCTGCGGCGGCGGCGGTCGAGCGAGTTAACTCTACTCGGCTTCAAGGCGAGGCTGCTTGGCTGCTCTCCGGCGAAGTCATTCGCCCTTGATCTCGGCGATTCCATCAACTAGACCGTAGCGCGGTACGCGATCGGTGCAAGCGACCCGTCGCGACCCACCTCGTGTGCTTACGCCAAGTCTCCGGCGAAGTTTCCCTGACCGGGTTAGATCGCGTCACGGACTCGGTCGGACGGGCAGCGGGCGCCTCGGTGTTCGAGAACCCTAAGCGGTCGAGGAGCGGCTCGCGGCCATAACCGGTGATTAGATCCACCAACCATGCCGATCTACGCCCGTATGGCGGCTGTTACTTCTAACCTGAAGCGGCGGCGGCGGCCTAAAATCCTAGAGAGGTCAACAACTCCTCCGAGCGGCGTAGTCAAACTGCCGGAAAGATTCGGACAACTCCGATCAATCGCGTGATCAGCATCGCATCGACGGATCACATCCATGGCGAGGCTACCGTGGTGCGCCGGCGCTTCGCCCGAGTCCTCGTAGTCATCGCGACCACGGGGGCAAGCGGGCGCGATGATCGCGGACGGTCCCCTCGTGAGGCGCGTCGTCGCGACCACGAGGAAGGCGTGGTGGATTATCCCGGAAAGAATTTCTCCAGGCCGAATCGTCCCGTTCAGCGGGAGTTCCTCCAGCGCGCGGGGCCAATGTCTTCTCAAGACTAGGTTACGCGGGAAGGTGGCGGTCATATACTCTGGGTTGTAGGGCTTTCTCCGGCGAGCTCCGTGCTGTTCGGTGGCCCTCAAAGTTCAAGCCGGTCACATGGAGAGTACAATGGGACTCGGAACCGGAGAATTCCTTTCCATCTCGCTCTGACCATCATGGCGGCGGGGTGACGAGCTGGTCATGGCTAATTACCTCCGTGTCCTTGAGGTCTTTGCTCGGACGTGGGCATTCAATCGGCGGGAGGTTCCATCGGCTCATGGAACCAGCTTTGTGGCGCTCGATTGCCAACTTCGGAGGCTATTACGTGCGCTGAGGCAAGGAGGATGATCTGCACGGATGATCCGGATGAGCAGGAGACCCTCCGCAACCGTGAAGCGTTTCATTAAGATCGCAACCACGATCCCGAACATCTCGGATGAATCATTGTCCGCGCTTTCAAAAGCGGAGTCATGACGAAGCGCTCACCGGGATCTCGAGATCAGCGAGACCTGGACGCCAACGACCTGTTCAAAGGCGGTGATCGCTATCTGCTTGAGCAGCGTTGATATAAGAAAAGCGTTTGACAAGGCGGTGCCCGCCCGACTGGTGTAGATGAAAGAAGAAGGGCAGCGACAGCGTTCTGGTGACAAAAGTCCCGAAGAAGAAGAATAAAGGTGATCACGAACAATACCGTCGCGGTATGGATCGCGCACCTCCTCCCAGGATGGGCGAAGAAGCCCAACAATAACTACAAGGGCAAAAAGCACGCTCGGGGGGCGGACAAGGCAAGAAAGGTCGGCGACCGATTTTGCAAGTTCCACCAACACTCTGGAGACGCGACATCGCCCGCTGCGAACTTGGGCTGCAAAGCTCGAAAGATTTCTACAGCGGCAAGGGCCCAATGCCACCCTGCTCGAACAAGGTGATCTTGGTGAAGGCTAAGCGCCAAACCGGCGGTGGTGATCGGGATGATGATGGCAGTACGAGGGCAGTGAACCATATCGCCGTCATCTTGGCGGCTCCTCGCTTACACCTCTCGGCGCGACCTCAAGCGGTGCTCGGGAGGTCCTAGCGTCGAAAAGGGCAAACGCGGCCAGATCGATGAAGTGGACCGAGGTCCCAATCTCCTTCTCTCGGGAGGATTGCCCCCCCTTTGGGATGACAAAGCCTCGGCTCCCCTTGGTGAGTCGCCCGACCATCGACAACGCATAAGTTAGCGTGTCTTAGTAGGCGGTGGGGCGCTTTGGACTTACTTACTGTCAAGGTCTTGGGCGAGTTGCGATTCCTCGTTCCAAGTTAAAGAAATCGCCATGCCCTTCTATGGGATTGTCCGGGAGAAGCCGTTAAGCCATTAGGGCGGAGTCGTCTGCCGTCACCTTCAACCAAGAGCAACTTCGGACGAGTTGATCACATTGGCGTGGTCGATTTCCCATCGCCTAGCGATCTTGGGTGGTAGTCCCTTGGCAAGTTCATGGCCGTCACTCACCACGCATATCATAGCGTGAAGATCGGAACCCCAAAGGTGTGATCACGGTCAAGGGCAACTACAAAGGCTGCTTCGGGCTGCGGCGGCGATCCCTTGCCTGATCGACCAGCTTCCACCTCGCGGCCCGATGTTTATGAGACCAAGTACGCACGCCCTAAGGTCTCCCTCGGCCGGGGAGAAACCAAGGAAGTTCCACTTGTCCCTTGGCGATTCGTCCAGGCAGTTCACAGAGAATATCTGGACCCCAAATAGAAAGCAAGAGCTCATTGCCTTCCTCGAGCTAATGCAGATGTGTTAGCTGAGGAGCCATCGACATGCGGAGTCCCAAGGAGTCATCGAGCACAAGCGGCTGTCGGCGGACAAAAACTGTTCGCGGAAGCTTCGGCGCTTTTCGAATTCAGCGGGGATCATCAAAGATCGACAGCAAGCTTTCATTCTTGGTTTCATCCAGCGAGGTTGATCACACCAGTGGTTAGCCAACCCTGTAATTGTAAAGAAGAAAGGCGGCAAGTGGAGGATGTGTGTCGATCCTGCTTGATCTGAGCATTGCTTGTCCCAAGGACAATTTCCTGTGCCTCGTATAGACCGGTGGTCGATCACATTGCGGATACTTGACTTTGAGTTTTTGGATGCTTACTCGGTTATCACCAAATAAGCATCTCCCGAGATGAAGAAGGCGCCTTCATCACCCCTTGACACTACGCTGCTCGACCATGTCTTCCGGTCTGCGCCAATGCAGTGCCACGTTCAACGCTTAATGGAAGACTTTTCGAGCAGTAGCGGGAAGAACTTGGAGGTCTATGTCGGCGACATAGTTGTAAAAACAAGTTTGCTCCGGATCATGTAAGAGACCTGGCGAGACTTTTCGTAATCTCGCCGGGCATCGAATTAAACTAAATCGAGAGAAGTGTACCTTTGGTGTTCGATGCGGAATGTTGCTTTCGATTACGTTATTGGTTACATAAGGTATTTACGCCAACCACTGAAAAAATCGAGGCCATTGAAAACATCTGAGCTCAACTACCATAAAGGAAATCTGAGAGTCTCGCGGGTAGGCGGATGGCTGCTCTAAGCGGTTATTTCCCGACAAAGCGACAGCGGGCTGCCCTTCTTTAAGGCCTGCGCCAAGCACAATGGTTTGAGTGGACGGAAGAAGCCGATAGATCCTTCAAGATGCGAAGCAATACATCCAATCCTCCGTCGACTACCCAGCGGCATGGCGGCGGCTCTGCTTTGTATCTGGGTTACCGCCACAAGCGGTGGCCGGTCTTCACGGTCGAAAGGAAGGCATCTGGCGACCAATTTATTACGTGGCGAAGTACTTCACGGATCAAAGGCGTTACCACGAGGTCGAAGCTGCTCTCGCCTTGCTCATGTCCTCGAGCTTAGCCACTATTTCGGGCGCATCAAATCTGGTCCCAACCACGTTCCCTCTAGGGAGATCCTCGGAATAAGGAATCTAGCGGACGTATAGCTAAGCGGGCAATGGAACTAGCGAGTTTGATCATTGTTTCTTGCCGAACTGCTATTAAGTCACAGTCCTAACCGACTTCGTCATTGAATGGACTTACGCCCAAATCGAGAAGCTCGAGCAACTTTGGCGAACCCCCATGGACCATGTTTTTGATGGCTCCACCTTTGGAAACTTCGGGGGCTGGTTTTGTTCTCATCTCCTCAAGGAGAACAGCTCGATATTCTATCCAATTACACTTTGTGGCGACTAACAAGCGCCCATGATCGAAACCCTCCTCGCGGGACTAAGGCGTGCAAGTCGCTTGGCGTCCAGCGGTGGCTGTGAAGGAGATTCACGACTAGTCATCAATCAGGTCAACAAAGAGTATCGGTCTTTGCGATGACTCAATGGCGCGATACTGGTTGAAGTGAGGAAGTTGGGCGGCACTTCGATTTTCGAGTGCTCTTCGTGCCCGGGAAGGACAACTTCTTGGCCGACCGGTTGTCCAAGTATGGATCCTCACAGCGAACTGCTTTCGTGGTGCTCGTCGATACCTATACAAGCCCTCAATCACGTCTCGGACGAAACTGGCAAAGACAGGTGGTCTTTGTCTCCATTGCTCGGCGAGTGCCCAGTTGGACAACGCCATTTGTCCGCTATCTTGCGAATGGGACCTGCCCGGCAAGCGAAGCGGCGTTCGGCTTATAAAGCGTGCTACTCCATACAAGCTTATGGGCGGCATCCTTTACGCCGAGGTGCCCTAGGAGTTCTCTCCAAGTGCATCTCGCGGCGGAAGGTGTGTTCCTTCTAAAGGACATGCGAGGCGCTGTGGCAACCACGCCTCCTTGAGAACTACGGTGACAAAGCGTTTACGTATGGGCTATTATTGGCCTTTGCGTTACAAGATGCGGGACATCGTGACTAAGTGCAAGGCATGCCAATTTCACGCTTGGGAAAGCAAACAAGCCCAAGAGCTCCAAACAATCCCCCATCTTGGCCTTTCTCCACATGGGAAGTGCGGATGCTTTCGGCCCATTCCTAAAGGGTACAAGGGCTACACACACTTGCTAAATCGCCATCGATACTTTCACAAAGTGGATTGGTGCGGCGGTGTCTTCTCTTCACGCCAAAGCGGTGTTACGCTTTTCAAAAGCAACGTGGTCCGCAGCTTTGGGATTCCCCACAAGGCGATCACGGATAACGGTACCAGATTGAAGCGAGCTATTCGGGAATCTGCGAGCGAGTTGGGCACCAAAGTGCATTTTACGCCTCGTGGCACACCCACGAGCAATGGAAGCGATCGGCGAGCTAGCAGACGAGATAGTCGGGGTATCAAGCGGCGGTGTTTGCTTTGCTCTCAGCAGAGCACAACAAAGCTGAGGTCGGCGAAGTTCCTTAGTCCTTTGGGCGATTCGCTTTTCTGACGGTAGAACAGCGGGAAACTCCTTTCAATTGGTCTCACGGTGCGAAGCCATCACTGCCTTGCGAAATTTTACTCGGTTCGCCTCGCCGCGAGCTCGGTCAACTTAGTTGACGGCGAGCAAGCGCCTCCTCGATCTCGATCTCCTCGAAGGCACTGCGACCGGGCACAAGTCGAATGGCGCGATACCGGCAAGATCTTCGCCGGCCGCTGCCAAATCAGTTCGACCAAGGGTCTTGAAGGCGAGCGACCTCGTTCTGCGCGTGTCGAGAACATCCAATGCCAACAAGTTAACTCCTCGTTGGGAGGGCCCGTTCCAGTCGTTTCCTTTGCTTTCGCCCGAAATTTGTTCGCTGGCTATGGAGGGGCGGAGAAGGCGACCAGCACTTGGAACATCGACCCGACCGTAAGTTCTTTGTGTAGGTCCTTTACGTATTTGCTTAGCTTTGTGCTTTTTGTAAACTTCGCGCCTTAGTTCGTCCAAGTCTTTCGGGCACCATGTAAAGTTCAATCCAGTCCTAAGTGAATTTTAGCGGCCCTGCGCCCTTTTCACTACTTGTCTTCTCGGACTACCTTTCTCTGGAAACACTTGATGGTTTGCCGGCCTTGGAACTCTTGGCTCCATAATCTTAAGATTGTTCCTGCCCGTATCCGGTTTCGATAAGTTCCATTACTCGGGGTTGCGTAACACGGCCTTTCCACCTTGCGGCTAAATGCGCTCTCGTAAGCCCTCATGGCGGAGGCTATTCTTGCTTAAGCGCGACCACTTAGTAAAGCTTTGCTCTCGTAAGCCCTCATGGCGAGCACTTTCCTTGTTCGGTTACTCTCGGGCGCCTAACTTACATCAGCGAGCAGACTATGGAATAAATCGAGCAAGTTGCGGGTGTCGCTCTATCTCTCTACGCACGTGTTCGAGTTCGCAATCTTAGGTTCTCGAACATCGTCCGTCTTGAGGAGCTAGAGGCGTCGCTCTTTTCTCTTATTACTGTTAAGGTTACATAAACTTCGAGTCCTCGGCAGTTTGCTGCAGAAGTGGGAGTTAAGCGAGGCGCTCTCGGTTTTCTTAAACTTTCTAGCGTTATTAGCTTTTCTCTTAGTCTATGTTCGTTCTTGTCTTTTTGCTGCTCTTTTTTGCAGGAAGGAAGGTAAAGTACTTTATTAACAAAATTTGCAGGTACAAAGGTCCCTCTCGGGTTCTGACCCTCTGACTACTTAGAAGCGAGTTGCTCCTTGAGCTCTCGATCACTTCCTTAAGCGCGAGACTTCCCCTTGGGCCTTGAACCCCTCCACAGCCTCGGCTCGGAGGCGATCGGCTTCCTCCTTGCTGCTCTGGCTGCTCCGTCGCCGCCATGCGGAGAGCCTCGACCTCTGCGGTCTTGGCTGCAGTTGCCCGGCAGATCTTCGCTCTGGTGGCTCGGCATTGCTCCATGATCTTGAGGCTTTCGCTTGGCTCTGGACCTTCTTCTCTGCGGTGATCGCCCTCACCGCCATCCCGCGCATCTCCTCAATCTCTTCCTGTGAAGCCCACAGGGTTGAGATTTTGGCTTGGAGTCCCGCGGATGTCAGTTCCTCTTTAGCGGTGGGTCTTGATTTCTTGGCTTCCGCTTGGTGATCCACTTGATGGGAAGCATGTCGGCAAGCTGCTCCTCGAAACCACTTCATGCGGCCAGCTTCTCCTCCATGGTGCTTCGCCTTGATGGCTTGCGCGCGAAGCTCCTCGGCCTCCTTCAGGAGAGCCTCGCAGGAACGCCTCTCTCTGGTCAACTGGGCCTCCAGCGTCTTCACCTCATCCTCCAGCCGGCCTTGGCCGGGCGTCTTGAGAGGACCAGCTTCCGCTGAAGATGCTCCGGAGGGGCCCGATCTGGCGCTTACCGCTCGATGGTGACCCCATCCTCGAGCTCGGCCATGGTGTCCTTGAAGACCTGAGGGAGAAGATCGTGTTAACCATTTTTGCGATAACATGCATCAGCTAAACAAGGTTTGGTCTTGGAGCTTACCTTGCCAAGCCGACGCTTTAGTCCATGGCGGCGGTCCTCGAGCCGTCGTCCACGAAGCCCCTTCGTCTTGGGATGGTGAGGCGCGTTCTTCTCGTCGCCGCCTTGCCCGCTCCCTCTTCTTGCGGGAGCGCGTCTGCTCGGGAACTGGAGCGACGGGCGAAACACTTTCGTCTCCGCGCTCCCTCTCCTCTTCCTCTTCCGCCCGAACAGCTTCGGGCGAGTCTGGGGCCGCTCTCCTGGGTGGCGCCGTCGTTCCCACGGGCAGGACGACTTGCTCGACCTGCTCTTGGGCTTCTTCTTGCTCCCTGGCAGCCGGGGCTTCGCCCTGCTCGCCAGAGAATCCCGTCGCTTCGGGGGAGAGCTGCCCCTGCGACGAAGTGCCTAGCGGGACCGGCTGCTCGGTCCCTCCTTGGGCAACTTCCGGAGCCTTCGCTCTGGCCCCGCTCTCCGTGGCGCCGCTCGCACCTTCTTCCGCTTCCAGCCGCTCCACCGCGCCTTTCAGCGCGTCGAGCTGCTCGCCGGAGTCGGGCGGGAGCAGGCTCCACGCCGCCAGCTTGTCTTTGAGGCTTGCCAGCCTCACTGCCCGCGACGCACCGTGCAGGTGCTCGGGCAGCAGCGACCGTTCGAGCGCCGCCTCGACGTCGTCTGTGGCGATCTCCTCTTGGACAGCTGACGAAAAGGAGATAATCGTTACGTCTAAAGCGGCCAGAGAGTGGAGTGATCGAAAGATCGATTTCTGCATACCTGCCGTGGAGGGCTTGATCTTGATTTTCTTCGCCGGCATCTTCCGCCTCTTCCTTGGGGGCTCCTTGGCGGTTTCTCCGCCTAGGCCCTTAGGTGTCCGCGGCGATGAGCTCAGCTCTCTGGTGAGCTGAGCACACCTTTCGCGCAATGCAAGAAGCTTCTCCTTGCGCGCGACCTCCTCCTCCAATCTCCTCTGCTCGGCGACCTGTTGTAGCCGCGCCATATGGCCCGGGTGAGCCTGCGTGTAACGCCTAAGCCAAAGAGTCATGTTCTTTACCTCTTCGTCGCTTTGCTCGGCGAGGAGGGATGGGCTTGGTCTTTTTCCGCTGGGCTGACCGCGAGCCCGCTTGATCTGTTCGGCGCCCTCCGTCGCCGTGGAGGGTCTCTTTAACGGCTGGCGACCGCCATGGCGCGGCGAGCTCCGCGTCGGCTCGGCCGCCACCTTGGGCTTTGCGGCCACCTTGGCCTTGCCCTTCTTCGCCTTCTCCTTCTCGGATCCGGAGAGTTCCTCCACGATCCCTCCAAGGATCAGCTCGTCTTCCTGCGTGTTGGGAAAACGAAAGTCAGCATAAGTCAACGATGCAAATCCTGCAACGCAGACGACAGTTCGAGCTACTTGCCTCGGCTGTGCGGATGAGCACGTTCCTCGGACAGGTATAGGCCACCTCGCCGGTGACCTCGCTGTCCTTCTTCGCCGCCTTCAGCATGGCGTCAACCCGATCGGTCACCCATTCGTCGGATGGCCTCTCTGCTCGAACAGAGGATGTAGTCAATTCCTGTTCGGAGAAAATAAACTATATAAAGGTTGAGTCTTAAAGGCACTTACCCGTGCTCTCCCTGGTGATGTCCTCCCATCCCTCTATCTTGTAGAAGGGATAGGACCTCCTCCGCAATGCAGCGGACGGATCCTGTTCGCTGTGAAGTCCCTGATGATCTCCCTGCCCGTGAGCCCGAGACTCACAAGGGAGGTGATTTTCCTGGTCAAAAACTAGTCCTCGGCGGTCATCTCCGGCCGGGGCATGCTTGTTCCCTTCGCCGGCGCTTTCCCGGCGTAGAAGAGTTTGCTGTCGCCGCTCCTCTTCGCGTAGAACCACCTCGCCCACCACGTGCCCATCGAGTCGAGCAGCGGCGGGCGGGGGTATGGCGCGTCGTCGGCGGTGCTCCGGAGCTTCAGGTAGTAGCACCCAAGCGCCGATGCGGCGGAGCTGCTCCTCGTTACCGTATAGTAATGAAGGAACAGCCCCACCGGCGGGTCGATCCCCAGATAGCCTTCGCACAAGTGTGCAAAGGCGGCCATCTGGAGGATGGAGTTCGGATTGAGTTCGCCACCTCAATCGCTGATGTTCAAGAAGGCCTCGGGAAATCGCTCTCGAGAGACCTCGGCCCGAGCAGTCGAGCTGTTGAAGAGCGATAATTCCCCCTCGGCGGCGGAGTTTCCTCTCGGGCGACCTCCAACTACCGGTGTCCAGGTGGCCCTCTTCCTCCCAGGCTCTCAAGTCCTCCTCGGTCAAGCTGGTGGCTATGTGTTTGGCCATAGCGGCTCCCAGTTTTAGACGGCGGGTTTTCTTGGTGGAAGTTTGGCACTTAGAATCTTTGGTAGCGGTTGGAACTAGGGCTTAGAGAGGAAAGGCGTGAAAGCAGTGGCTGGCAGTGGCGGCTTAGGTGCTATAGTCCCATATGAGCAACCGCTACGGTTTTGTCACAAGCGGCTAGTTTTTACATAGCAATTTGGATAAAGCGGTTGCTGTTTTCCTTCTTGTGACGAAAGTTCGTTGTTATGTCATAGCGGCTAGTTTTCAATATACTTGCTTGAAGGTGAGTGCTCTGCCGGGCAAATGAGATTCCTGTTGGCATATGAGTTGCTCGGCAATGATCGGGTTTGTTCGGTCCCGAGCAAGTCTTGCTCGGTTGAACCCTAAACTGTTCGGTCGTTTGTTGTACGTTTTTGTAGCAGCGAAACTACCCTCTTCGTGGCTTGGAGTTTCAAGAGGAAGACCCCACTCTAGTGAGTCTTTCCACCTGAGTCTCGGGGGCTAGCTGCCGGGGATTAAATCGGCCCATTGTCATGGCCCACTCCCTGACGGCCCGGTCGAGCAACCTACGGGGCCCGGCTCCTGGAAGGTTCTATCGGCCCATATGCATCTGCCGAACAGCCTTTGGGTTGGGGCGATGCGTAATGGCCAAGGATCGGGTTGAGTCCGTCTCGAATATGATCTCTGCTTGGCAATTTGCGTGAAGACCGGACGTTGGTTACGGATTGGATCGGAGTCGTGGTCCCCAAGATTAGGAGATTACCTTATCTACCGTAGGTTGTATTTAGCATGTATGAGTTAGATTCACGATCTCGTAGTTAGCCACCTTTCGATATTCCTTGGTAGGTCGGTTTGCTCCATACTATATAAGCAGGGGCCCTACAGGCGTGTGGGGGACTGAGACACAGGCTGAGTTTTCATCCTGATTTAGAGCTCTAGCGCCGCATACACCATAATCTCGCCGAGACTTGTTAGTCTCGTCGAGCCATCTCTTGTATTCATCTACGATATATAAGAAAGGCTGGGCGTGGGGCTATTATCTCTCAGGAGGCTGAACCAGGATAAAACCCTTGTCTCTGTTAGTTCTTTGTTAGCATTGTTAGCGTGTCTCTATCTCACTCTTGAAGAACCTTGGTTGACTTGAGATCGATATCTCAACCGTCGACACTATTATTATTGCTAACGTTACAAGATGCGGGACATCGTGACTAAGTGCAAGGCTTGCCAATTTCACGCCGGAAAGCACACAAGCCAGCCCAAGAGCTCAAACAATCCCCCATCTTGGGCCTTTTTCCACATGGGAGTGCGGATCTGCTCGGCCCATTCCTAAAGGGTACAAGGGCTATACACACACTTTCGTCGCCATAGACACTTTTACAAAGTGGATTGGTGAGCACTGTGTCGTCTCTTCACGCCAAAGCGGTGTTAAGCTTTTTCAAAAATAGCGTGGTCCGCGCCGGGATCCCCACAAGTTGATCACGGATAGCGGTACCCGATTGAAGCGAGCTATTCGGGAATCTGCGAGCAGTGGGAACCAAGATGCGCCTTCACCCGGTGGCACACCACGAGCAATGGGGCGGTCGGCGAGCTAACGGACAAATCGTCGGGGTATCAAGCGGCGGGTGTTTCTGCTCTCAGCGAGCACAACAAAGCACAGGTCGACGAAGTTCCTTCCGTCCTATGGGCGATTCGCTTTTCGACTGGCAGAACAGCAGGAAGGTCTCGGTGCGAAGCCATCGCCGCTTGAAATTGTACTCGGTTAGCCTCGCACGAGCTCGGCCAACTTAGTTGACGGCGAGCAAAGCGCCTCCTCGATCTCGATCTCCTCGAAGGCACGCGACCGGGCACAAGTCGAGAATGGCGCGCTACCAGCAAGATCTTCGCCCGGCCGCTGCCAAGTCGGATTCGACCAAGGGTCTTGAAGGCGGGCGACCTCGTTACTGGCCGTGTCGAGAACTTGTCCAATGCCAACAAGTTAACTCCCGCTGGGAGGGCCCATTCACGGTCGTTTCTCTCTTTCGCCCGGGGCTGTTCGCTTTGGTATGGAGGGGCGGGAGAGAGTGACCAGCACTTGGAACATCGACCAACCGTAAGTTCTTTGTGTAGGTCCTTCTGTGTTTGCTTAGCTTTGCGCTTTTGGTAAACTTGGCGCCTTAGTTAGACCAAGTCTCTCGGGCACCATGTAAGTTCAATCCGATTACTCGGTGAATTTTGCGGCCTCTGCGCCCTTTTCACTACTTGTCTTCTCGGACTACTTTCTCTCTGGTAACACTTGATGGCTGTCGGTCTTGTGAACTCTTGGCTCCATAATCTTAAGGATTTTTCCCTACCGTATCTAGTTTGATAAGTTCCTAAACTTCGGGGTTGCGTAACACGGTCTTTCCACCTTGCGGCTAAATCTGCTCTCGTAAGCCCCAGCGGCGGAGAGCACTTCTTGCTTGGCGCGACCACACAGCAAAGCACTGCTCTCGTAAGCCCAGCGGCGGAGGCACTTTCCTTATTCGGTTTCTCTGGGGCGCCTAACTACGTCAGCAAGCGGTATGGAGCAGCGTCGAGCAAGGTTGGTGTCGCTCTTTCTCTCTCTCATGCGTGCTCGAGTTCATAAGCTTAGGTTCTCGAGCATCGTCCGTCTGCGAGGCAGTGTCGCTCTTTCTCTTGTGCACTGTTGGGTTATAAACTTCGAGTTTCGGCGAGATGCTGCAGAGAAGCTGAGGAGTTAAGCGAGGCGCTCTACGGTTTCTCAAACTTCCTAAGCATTACGCTTTTCTCTTAGTTTCTGTTTGTTCTTGTCTTTTTTGCTGCTCTTTCTTTGCAGGGAAAAGGGTAAGCCTTTATTAACAAAATTTGTAGGTACAAAGGTCCCTCTTGGGTTACAGCCCGACAGCTATCTAGAAGCGAGTTGCTCCTTTAGCTCCTCGATCACTTCCTTGAGGCGCAGGACTTCCCCTTGGGCTTTGAACCCCTCTCTGGCCTCAGCTCGGAGACGATCGGCTTCCTCCTTGCTGCTCCTGGCCTGCTCCGTCGCCTTCGCACGAAGAGCCTCGACCTCTTCGGTCTTGGTCCGCAGCTGGTCGGTCAGAGCCTCGCTCTGGCTCACCCGCTGCTCGACGGACTTGAGCTGCTCGTCCAGCTCCTTGACCTTCTTCTCTGCGGTGATCGCCCTCACCGCCATCCCGCGCATCTCCTTGAACTTCTTCGGGCGAGGACGGAGCCACTCTGCTGGGTGGCGCCGTTGTCCCCGCGGGCAGGACGACTTGCGCGGCCTGCTCGGGGGCTTCTTCTTGCTCCGTGGCGGCCGGGGCTTCACCCTGCTCGCCAGAGAATCCCGTCGCCTCAGGGGTGAGCTGCCCCTGCGACGAAGTCCTGGCGAGGACGGTGCTCAGTCCATACTGGGCGGCTTCGGAACCATTGTCTTGGCCCCGCTGTCCGTGGCGCCGCTCGCTGCCTCCTCTGCCTCCAGCCGCTCAACCGCGCCTTTGAGTGCGTCGAGCTGCTTTCATTTGGAGCTGCGGCGGCGGGCTCCATCCGCCCGGCTTGTCCTTGAGGCTCGCCAGCCTCACTGCCCGTGGTGCACCGTGTAGGTGCTCGGGCAGCAGCGACCGCTCGAGTGCTGCCTCCACGTCGTCTGTGGCGATCTCCTCTTGGGCGGCTGATGAAAAAGAGTTGATGGTTAAGTCTAATGCGGTCAGAGGGTGGAAAGATCGAAAATTCGATTTCTGCATACCTGCCGCGGAAGGCTTGATCTTGATCTTCGTCGCTAGAACCTTCCGCCTCTTCCTTGGGGGCTCCTTGGCGGATTCTCCGCCTTGGCCTTTGGGTGTCTTGTGGCGGCGAGCTCAGCTCTCGGTGGTGAGCACTCTTCTCACCTTGCGCAAGAAGTTTTCCTTCAGCGCGACCTCCTCTTGAGCCTCCTCGCTCGGCGACCTGTTGCGGCCGATCCATGCGGCGGGGTGAGCTTGCGTGTAACGCCTAAGCCGAAGGCCATGGTCTTTACCTCTTCGTCGCTCTGCTTTCGGCGAGGAGGGAGGGACTTAGTCTCTTCCATTTGGAGGTGAGCAGCGCCCGCTTGAGTGCCTTTCGGTGCGCTCCGTCGCCGCGGATGGCTTCTTCGGCGATTAGCGGCCACCATGTCATGGCGAGCTCGCGTTGGCTCGGCCGCCACTTTGGGCTTCACGGCCACCTTGGCCTTGCCTTTTCGCCTTCTCCTTCTCGGACCGGAGAGTTCCTCAGCGATCCCTCAGGATCGGCTTGTCCTCTGTGCGTTTTGAAAGTGGACATTAGCCTTCAAACAGCGGTGCAAGTCTAGCAACCTTTGGTGAGTATAAGAGATTTACCTCGTCGATTGGACAAGCACGTTCTTGTGGACGGTGTCGCCACCTGCCGGTGACCTCGTTGTCCCTCTTCGCCGCCTTGACATGGCGTCGACCCGCTCGGTCACCCATGCGTCGGTTGGCTTCTGCCCGGCGAAGGGAATGTTAGTTCTGTTAGGAGGAAATAAGTCTATGTCAAGGTTGAGTCTTAAAGGTACTTACATGCTCTCCCTTGTGATGTCTTCCCATCCCTCTATCTTGTAGAAGGATAGGGCCTACTCATGGAGACGGATCATTGTTGTGAAGTCCGGATGATCTCCTGCCCGTGGGCAGAGACTCACGAGGGGCGATCTTCCTTGGCAGTACCAATCCTCGGCGGACATCTCCGGTAGGGCATTGGGGATTCCTCCATGGCGCTTTCCGGTGAAGATGGGCTTCTTGTCGCCCGCTCCGTTCTTTGTAGAACCACCTCACCCACCGCGCCCATCCAGTCGGCGGCGGTGGGGCGAGTCTGGCGTCGTCGTCGGTGGCCGAGCTTGAGTAGTAGCACCCAGCGCCGAGGCGGCGGGCTGCTCCTCGTCCTTGTGTAATAGTGGAGAACAGCCCACCGCGGATCGATTCGAGATAGCCCTCGCACGGTGTGTGAAAGGCGGCCATCTGGTGGATGGAGTTCGGATTGAGGTTCGCCACCTCCAATCCGCTAATGTTTAAAAGGCCTCGGCGAAGTGCACTTTGGAAGATCGTAACCCGAGCAGTGCGAGAGCTGATTGAAGTTGTGAACTCTCCCTCCAGCTGACTCGGAGTATCCTCCTCTCCGGGCGACCTCCAGCTGGGGTGTCGATGTAGCCCTCCTCCTCCCGGACCTTGAGGTCCTCCTCGGTCGAGCTAGTGCAGTGAACTTGGCCATAGCGGTTCCAGGCTGGGCAGGCAAAGTGGTGGTGGAGTTTGGGTGCTTGATCTTTGGCCTTGGTTGGAACTAGGGCTTAGAGAGGAAAGGCGTGAGGCGAGGAGTGGGCGCGCGGGCAGCTTAGGTACTTTATAGTCCGTGTGAGTGGCTCTGCAGCGGTTTGTCTAAGCAGCTAGTTTTTACATAGCAATTTGGATAAAGCGATCGCTGTTTTCCTCTTGTGCGATAGGAAATTACCGTTGGAGTGCATAGCGGCTAGTTTTTCGATGTCGCCTTTGAAGGTGAGTGTTACGCTTTCGAGGCGGGCGTGATTCCTGATTCGGCGCCATAGAGTTGCTCGGTCTTGATCCAGATGCATTCGGTTCCAAACAAGTCTTGTTCGGTTGAACCATGACACTGTTCGATTAAGCTTATTGCAGCGTCTCTGTAGTAGCGAAATTTTCCTCTTCGTAACTTGAGTCTCAAGGGCGACCCGCTCTAGTGAGTCCTTCCACTTGAGTCTCGGGGGCTAAATTGTCGAGGATTAAATTACGGCCCATTGCCATGGCCCACTCCCTGACGGCCCGATCAAACAGCCTACTAGGGCCCAGCTCCCTGGAAGGTTCTATCTGGCCCATATGCGTCCTGCCGAACAGCTTCTGGGGTGCACGCGGTGCGTAATAGCCAAGACTTCTTGTTTGAGTCCGACTTCGAGCGAGTTACTGCGACTACGAAGACCGGACGTGGTTTCCCGGATTGGATTGGAGGTCGTGATCCTCAAGATTAGGAGATTACCTTATCTACCATAGGTCATATTTGGCATGTATGAGTTCGTTACGATCTCGTAGTTAGCCCGGCCCGATATTCCCTCGGTAGGTCGGTTTGCTCTGCACTATATAAACCGAGTCCCCCTGGCGTGTAGAGGGGACGACGAGAACTTAGACTGCATCCAGCTTTAGCATCTGTTAGACACCTGCTCATAGCGCTTTGCTACACCATAATCTCGCCGAGACTTGTTAGTCTCGTCGAGCCATCTCTGTATTCATCTACGATATATAAGAAAATTTGGGCGTGAGGGCTATTATCTCTCGAGAGGCTGAACGGGATAAAAACCCACATCTCCTGTTCGTTCTTTGTTACGTATTGTTTGGCGTGTCTCCTATCTCAATCTTCAAGAACCTTAGCGACTTGAGATCGTTATCTCAACCGTCGACAGTACACTTTTCTGGATTTAATTTTATTCGATGCCTGGCGAGGTTACGAAACGTCTCGGCCAGGTCTTTTACATGATCTGGAGCATGCTTGCTCTTTACAACTATGTCGTCGACATAGACCTCGAGTTTTTCGTCTTTGTTTTGGGAAAGTCTTCTCCATTAAAAGTATTTGGAGCGTAGCACCGGCGTCGCTTGAACCGAAAGAACATGGTCATTATAGCGAGAAAGTGCGAAGGGGTGATGAAGGCGGTCTTCTCTTCATCCTTGGGGAGATGCTTATTTGGTGATAACAGGAGTAAGCATCAAAAAACTCAAAGGCTGGGCATCGCGATCGCATCGACCGGTGGTCTATCTTGGCGTGAGGAAATTGTCCTTGGGACAAGCGGCGTTCAAATCGTGTGATCGACACATCCTCCACTTGCCGCCTTTCTTCTTTACAATGGCGGGGTTGGCTAACCACTCGGTGTGGTCAACCTCACGGATGAAACCAGCGGCGGCGGCTTGCCAAGTGATCTTTGTTGATCCTTGCAGAAGTCGAAAAGCGTCGAAGCTTGGCGAGCAGGCTTTTGTCGGCGGACGGCGGTTTGTGCTCGATGACCTCCTTGGGACTCGGGCATGTCGAGATGGCTCGAGCAAACACATCTGCGTTAGCTCGGAGGAAAGCGATGAGCTCGTTTTCCTATTTTGGGTTGAGTTGGCCCCAGTGCTGTCTTGGCGGCGTCATCAAGGGGCGGTGGAACTTCCTTGGTCTCTCCTCTGGTGAAGGGAGACCCTAGGCGTCTGAACTTGGTCTATGGAATTTCGGGGCGCGTGGCGTGGTTGGTCGACGAGGCGAGGGCGCTTATGCAATCGAGGCGACTTTGTAGTTGCCCTTGGCCGTGATCCGCCGTTAGGGCCGGTATCTTCACGCAATGGTATCCATGATGGGACGACCATAAACTTGCCAAGAGATGGCGGCCCGGATCGCATGTGCTGCGGAAGGAAGTCGACCACGTCAAGCGTGATCAGCTCCGTCCGGAAGTTGCTTGGACTGCCGAAGGTATGAGCGAACAACCTGCCCCAATGGTGAACGGCTTCCCGGGACAATGCCGTGAAAGGCATTGCGACTTCTTTAAGCTTGGGCGAGAATCGCATCTCGTCCAAGACCTTTCGCGATAGCGGTGCAAAGCGCTCCCACCGTCGACCGGGCGCGGCCAACTCTGGCGTTGCTAATGGTCGGAGCGACCACCAGAGGGAGACGCTGAGGCTTGGTCATCCCAGTGGGCAATCATCCTTAGAAAAGGAGATAGAGACCTCGGTCCACTTCATCGATTCAGGATGTGGTTTGCCTTTTTCAGCGTTGTGGACCTCGGCGGCTTCCTTGAGGCTGCGCCAAGAAATATAAGCCGAGAGCCGCCGAAAATAATGGTGATATGGTTCACGGGCTCTTGATATTCGTCATCGTCGTCCGATCACCACCGTCGGTTGGGCGCTTGTCCTTGCCAGCATCACCTTATTGAGGCGAGGTGGGCATTGGGCCCTTGCCGTTGTAGAAATCCTCGAGCTTTGCGGCCCAAGTTACGTAATGGCGTATGTCATGCCCGTAGTCTTTGGTGGAACTTGCAAAATCGGTCGCTTGGACCTTTCTTGCCTTGTCGCCTCCACTGGCGAGGCTTTTTGCTCTTGTAGTTATTGTTGGGCTTCTTACGCCCATCCTTGGGAGGAGTCTTGCGATCTATACCGCTGACGGTATTCGCATCACCTTTATTCTTCTTCTTCTGGGTCTTCTTGTCACGGGGTTCTTCTTGCTCTTCTTCTTCTCATCCCAGCAATTTGGGTGGGCGGCTCGCCCTTGTCGAGCGTCTTTTTATCTTTGAGCGCTCGGTAGCGTTGGCATATAGATCGGCCGCCTTGAGCAGTCGTTGGCGGTCCGGTCTCGTTGATCTCGAGATCTGGGTGAGCAGCTTCGTCGCGGACTCCGTTTTTGAAAGCGCGGACAACAGATTCGTCCGAGATGTTAGGGATCGTGTTGCGAATCTTAATGAAAGCGCTTCGCGAAGTTGCGGAGGTCTCCCGTTCATCTGGATCATCTGGTGCAGATCATCCTCCTTGCCAGCTTGCGTAACAGAGTCTGAAAGTTGGCGATTAAGCGTCACAAAGTTGGTCCCATGGTGATGGAACCCTCCTGCGATTGAACAACCACGTCCGGCGGCACCCTCAAGGGCGATCGGGAGGTAATTAGCCATAACGAGCTCGTCACCCGGCCGCCATGATGGTACATGGCGTAGATGGAAAGGAATTCTCTCGGGTTACGAGTCCCATTGTACCTCTCTATGTGGCGGGCTTTAACTTTGAGGGCCATCGGACTGACCTGGCTTCGTCGAGAAAGCCCTGACCCAAGGCATATGACCGCCACCTTCCGGCGAGAACCTAGTCTCAAGAAGACATTGGCCTGTTGCGGAGGGACTCTTGCTGAGCAGGAAGATTCAGCTGAAGAAATTCTCTCGGGACAATCCGCACGCTCCTTCCTCGTGGTCGCGACTCAGCGCTCCTCATGAGGGGACCGTCCGTGATCATCACGTGCACGCTTACCCCTGTGGTCGTGACGACTACGGGGACTTGGCGAGTGACGGCAACCATGGGTAGCTTGATCGCGGACAGTGTTCCTTCGATGGTGACGTGGGTCACGCGATCGGTCAGAGCTGTCCGAGTCATTCCGGGCAGGTTGACTGCGCTGCCTGGAGGAGGTGTTGACTTCGCCTAGGGACTTTAGGCCTTCGGCCAATCGCTCTAGGTTAGAAGCAATAGCATCGCCCATACGGGCGAGATCGACCTGATTGGTGGATCTGAGGACCGTTGCTATAGCTTCGAGCCGTTCTCGACTCTGATCTATGGGTCCCGGGATCCCTGAACCATCCGCGTTACCTTTCGTGGAGTCCGATCCGCGAAATTGACCGAACAAGAGAAGCTTCTGCCAGGAGACTTAAGCGGCGACGCGCGAGGTGGTCGCATTGCATCACTTACACCGGTCGTGAAACCGTGCCAAGGTCTGATTGATGGAGGTGTCGAAGCTGCGGCGAATGATATCTTGCTCGTGTGCAGCCAGCGCGACCTCATCTTGCTGTTGAGCAGAATTAATCTGCCCGATCTCGCCAACCGCCGCATCCCGTGCAGGATCTCCGGAGGTTCTGCATCGGCCATGTTGATCTTGCGGGGGCCATGAAGGTATGCTTGGCGGTGTCATCACCGTGTATGCGCCCCAGTGGAATCTACCGAGCATAGCCTTGGAGTCAGCGGATCTAAACCGTCGTAAAGATTATCGGTTCCGTAGTCATCGTCAATGGCGGGAGTGCGATCTGAGGCTATCTACGCCATATAGCGAGACTTACGCCTCGGATACGGAAAGTGCTCGAGACGAACAGATCGTCTGAGCGGCGAGGATGAGGCATCTGTCGCCGAGTCGTATCCCTTAGGAATAGTCTCTTGGGTGATAGAGTTCGACATGCTCGTCTGCGTATCCCCAGACGGCGCCAAGCGTCGGCGGTTGAGATAACGATCTCAAGTCGCGAGGTTCTTTGAAAGTGAGATAGGAACCGCCGAACAACCACGAACAACAACGAGGAGACAAGGGTTTTATCTGGTTCGGGCCTCTCGAGAGATAATAGCCCTCGTCCGGCCTTTCTTATATATCGGAGATGAATACAAGAGGTGGCTCGGCGAGGCGAACAAGTCTCGGCGAGATTATCAGAATGTACAAGCGAAGATCGGTGTCTACGGATGCTAAAAGCTAAAAAGCAAGTCCTAAAACTCATCATCAGGTCCCCTAAGCGCCCGTGAGGCATGGCTTATATATCTGAGAAAACCGACCTCTGGGGAATATCGGGCCGGGCTAACTACGAGATCATAACGAACTCATACATGCCAAATATATCGAGGTAGATAAGGCATACTCCTAGTCTTGGGGATCACGACTCCTATTCCAATCCGAAACCAACGTCCGGGTCTTCACGTGGCCGTCGAGAACTCACATTGAGGCGGACTCAAACACGATTCCTTGGCGTTCGCATCACCCCGCAAGAAATTGCTCGGCGGGATGCATATGGGCAGATAGAACCTTCGAGTGGGCCTGGTAGGAATTTGCTCAAGCTGGGCCGTCGGGGGTGGGCCATGGCAATGGGCGTGATTTAATCCTGACGGGACATGTTAGCATGGGAACCGTCCGATATGCCGGTGTCCCAAGGGAGGTGATTGAGCCTGAGACTAGTGTCGGCGACAAAAACCGGTGAAAGCGATTGCGAGGCGTATCCCATTGAAGCTAAGATCATCCAGGACCACCTCGGCAAGTTACTCCAAGCGGGCATCATTCACGAAGTGCAGCACTCGGACTGGCTCGCAAACCCAGTCGTGGTCGAGAAGAAGGGCGGCAAGTGGCTGTTGGCAATTCTTAGGCTCAAAGAAATTAATCCACAAGCGGACGGATATAAACATAGTTTTCACCGGGAGTATTCTAGAGTATCGAATCCACGAGGAGCGAGGAAAAAGGAAAATTCTCTATATCTATATTATTTAATGTCTTAGGCCAACTAGATAATGGGGTAAGGATAATTAAATAAATAATAAGGACCGTGACACACACACACACACACACTTATTAGAGTGCTACAATAATTAGGTAGACAGTTGGGATCGAGGACAACGAGACGAGTTTAAATATGTTCCTAAAATTGTGTAATTCAATTATTGAGTGAGCTTTAGCATATGAGAACAGTGGTCTACTTTATGATCGTCGTCAGAGCTCGACCGATTCACTACTATCCTCTATCTTGTGTCTGAATCCCGGATAGTTATGATCACCCCCGATTGGGCTCTACTGGTCCAAACCTAACGCTGTGGATTACGCGTGAGGTAATTGATACCTCGGATGGATAGGGCTGTCACTACCTACCACCTACCACAAAGTACGTGGGCTTGGGTGCAAACCAAGTTAGACTTAGCCTCAGACACCACGTCTGCTACTAATTCTAATCGATCTTCATACGTACCTAGGAAGTCGATTCAGGTTTAATACTTAAGCTCTTATAAGGCCCTATTTGTTTCAGCTTCTAGCCAGCTTCTAGCCCTCAGAAGCCAAAAGCTGAAACAAACAGCCAGCTTTTGGAATCCCCTTTGCAAAAGCTAGAAGCCTCCAAAAGCCAGGTTTGTACTATAATCTGAGAAGCAGGTTTTTGGTGGCTTCTATAGCTTTTGCGGAATGGAAAAAAGAGACTACCCCTCTAGTTCTAATTATTTACCCACAAATGCCATCCAATATATACCTTTCCACCCTTTCCCATCTGCAACTCCCCACGCGCTCCTCCCAAGCGCCCTCAGTGCGCCCAGTCCCGTCCCCGCCCCTCTCCTCCCATGGCCGCCTCTCCAGTACCTCCCGCCGCCCTCTCCTCCCCCCTCCCCTCTCCTCTCGCGCCTCGCCGCCCTCTGCTCCCAGCCCCCGCCCTTGCCGCCCCTCTCCTCCCATGACTCTGCCCCCGCCGCCCTCTCCTCCCATGGCTCTGCCCCCCGCCGCCCTCTCCTCCTCCCCCGGCCGCCTCGCCTCGCCGCCCCTCTGCTCCCAGCCCCTCTCCTCCCCAGCGCCTCTGCTCCCGCCCTCTCCTCCCCCCATGGCCGCCTCCTCCCTCGCCGCCCTCTCCTCCATGCCTTAGCCCCTCTGCTGCATGCGCCTCTGCTAGTCATTGTTTTCTCAATAGTTTCACACCTGTTAGTCATTGTTTTCTCAATAGTTTCCTTTGTTTTCTCAATGATAATCACACACATTAGTCATTGTTTTCTCAATAGTTTCACTGTTTTTTCAAAAAATTAGAAGCCAGTGGTAGCATATAGCTATGTTTCTTGTGTGTGATTATCATTGATGTATGTGTTATACAGAATCTAATTAAGCATATGGTAGCATATAGCTATGTTTCTTCATTTTTTTAAATTGGCTTCATATATGACATGCATATATAATTTGATGATATAGTGTTGACAAATTTAAGATGGACAAGAAGGCAAACTCTACCGAGAAAGCCGATTGGGATGCCCATGCCACCACAATTTTTTGTAAAATTGCTTGTGAGGAGATCAAGGCTGGCAACAGACCACTTGGTGTATTGACTACAAAAGGGTATCAAAATTTATCGCAGAAATTCTATGGTCAGACAGGAAGGAATTACAATAAAAAACAACTCAAAAACCGTTGGGACAACCTGAAGATCCTGTATACCTTTTGGAAATCACTCCTAAGTAATACTGGACTTGGGTGGGATGCACAATTAGGTACAGTTACAGCAAGTAATCAATTTTGGGAAGAAAACACAAAGGTTAGTTGAGTGATTTCTATATTGTGTTTGCAATGTACAAACAAACCACACTGTACCAATTTTTGTTTATCTAACACAGGGAAATAATCAGAAGGAAAAGAAGGCTGTTCGCTTTGGTCCACCAAAAAACCTACAAGAACTGGAGTTCATGTTTGTGAAGTCATGTATCTGGTCGGTCGACTTGCATTCTGGTGAAGAAGGCGTTGAGGGAAAACAATAGGAACCACATCAGTCTGGACATAGATGATGAGAAGGATGGCGAAGGTGTAGAGGAGGACGCCACACCTGGGTCAGCTGAGCAGGCTGCGAGGCAGCAATCGAAGCGGAAAGGAAAATTTATTAGCCCAAGGAAGAATAGCCCTAGGAAGAAAGTGAAGAATCCTATGGTTAGGGTCATGTCACGCATGGTCGAAGATGTTATTAGTTCTAACTCTGTAACCTCGAGGGCATTGAATGGTGACTTCACTCGTGAAGCAATTAGGGAGGTGATGACTTTGGCAAAACAAGCTGGGGCATCTGAAGGGACTGATGAACATTTCATAGCTACAAAACTGTTTGTCAAAGCTGAAAATCGTGAGATGTTCTTGACTTTTGAGACCAATGAAGGAAGGCTGAATTGGCTCAAGAGATGCTATGAAGAAAGGCATAAATAGTTGATGTTTAGTTATATGTGTTTACGTTTCCTGTTTCCTATTTCTCTTCATGTTTTTTATTTAGGAACCTCTATGTATTACCTTGAAATGAACCTCTATGTATTACCTTGAAGCGAACCTTTATGTGTTATCTTGAAGTGAACTTCTATGTATTATTTCAACATTTCTATGTTATTTTTTTGTAGATGAGTTCAAGTGATAGTTCAAGTGATGATGAATGTGCTAAAAAGTTGAATATTGCTTTGAAGAGGCAAAAGTTGATGCATCACTGGTTATGTGCCACAACTATTTTTGGTACGTATTATGGCGATAATTTTTTGAATAAATCAATTAGAAGACAACCAGATGTGACAGGTTATGATTGGGTCATCAAAACTTTAAACCATCCTAGATCTTGCTACAAAATGTTTAGAGTTACGGCGATTTTTATAAGTTGCATGACACACTCTTGACGAGGTATGGCTTGAAGTCAACTTGGTATGACATCAATTGAATGTTTGGCCATGTTCCTATGGACTATTGGTGGTCCACAATCATCAGCCAAGTTGAGAACGGTTTGAGAGGTCCACAGAGACTATCAGTAGAAAATTGACCCATGTGTTAACATGTTTGAACAATCTAGCCATGGATATAATCAAACCAAAAGATCCTCAGTTTGCAACGGTCCATTGTAGACTTGATGATTCTCGTTTTTCACCTCACTTTAATGATTGTATTGGAGCAATAGATGAATGCGCATATTCCTGTTGTGGTGCCTTCTTACGAGAAGGTGGCACATGTTGGTCGATACCGATATACTACTCAAAATGTCTTTGGTGTATGTGACTTGACATGAGGTTCACTTTTGTTGTTCTTTGGATGGCGGAATGCATGCATGACACGAGGTATTCAATGAGGCATTAAAAATTATGCGGATAAATTTCCATTTCCTCCGAAGGTATCATCATTACCTACAAATTTTTCATTGAATCGTTACTAACATATTGCTAACATACATTTTTAATTATTAGGAAAGTATTATCTCGTTGATTCGAGGTACCCTAACGGAAGGTTTTCTTTCTCCATACAAGGGAGACATATCATCTACATGAATTTCGTCAAGGACCAGGCCCTAGAGGTAAAAAAGTGTTCAATCATTTGCATTCATCTCTTGAATGTGATCGGCGATCATTGGTGTTCTCAAGATGAAGTGGAGAATACTATTGCACTTGCCTAGTTATTCACGAAAAAGCAATCAAAATTATCATTGCTTGTATGGCCTTGCACAACTTTATTCGAGATAGTGCTTTAAGAGATGATCTCTTCGATAGATGCGACGAAGATGAAGACTACATGCCGGGTGTTGGGCAAACATTGCCATCTATACCAGAAGCACTTGGACATGAAGAAAACGATATGAATGCCTTTCGCGATAGTATTGCTGATGCGTTGATGGCCACGAGAGGATAAAAAATTAGCAGGTGTTTCATTTATGTAAAATTTAATGTGAACGATACATTATGTTTATCAGATTGATTATTGATGGAATCAGCAAAAAAAAATGATCTTATATGTGTGCGGTTGTTCATAGATGTGTGTCAGAGAGGCATTATTTTAATTTATGTCACGTGCAAATTAAAACTAACATATATATATATATATAAACAAATAAAGAAAATATAAAGAAAAACAAATAAAGAAAATATAATGGGTCAAGGGTATTCTAGACATTACACATCAATACAGCTCAAAAGCTGATAACCAAAACAGCCAGAAGCATGGTTGCCAAACAGGTCCAGCTTTTGCAAATGTAGCTTCTGAAAAAGCTAGCTTCTCAGGGTCAAAAGCCAGAAGCAGCTTTTAGAGAAGCTGCAGCTGAAACAAACAGGCCCTAAGTATATGAGAGTGAACCTAAACTCGGATCTAGACGAAAATAAACAACCGATAATGTTGATCCACACTACTCACTAATGTAGATATACTCAGCTCAAATAAAGAATGACACTTTATATACTAAATGAAGTAATCTTACAAAAACAAAGGAAAGGATACAAGAGCTATTACCCGAATTCCCGAAGACACTTTCGGAACTCCGAGCTTCAGCTCGACTCGACTCTAACCCAACTCCGACTCTAACTAAGGAGCTACACTAAATGAGAAAGAGAGAATGAAGTGTGGTGATGTTGTGGTGTGTGTGGTCTATTTATAGTGATCCGCATCCAATAGGAGAGCTCCACAAAATGGGACACTTGTCATCTCCTCACCCTCCAAAGGGGGGATCCAAAGGGCACCCGATGCGGGTCGGCCGGCCTAGGGTAGGTCAGCCGACACACTCTCTCCCCTATCTGGCCGTCCAACTCGGTCCAGATGCTCCATAGACGGTGTAGATGATGTTCTCCAAGTCGGTTTGATGCTCCATAGACAGTGTAGATGATGTTCTCCAAGTCGGTTTGGCAGTTGGAGCCGGTAAAACCGCCTTACATGTGGGCCCATTGATCCAAGTGTGAAGCAATTGCGTCTCTCGGATCAAACCGACTTGAGTGGATGGTTGGGATGTCTCCATTTTGTGCTTCTTGACCACTTGGGAGAAATTGGAGCCGGTTGGGAGAGTTAGCTGGGTCGGCCGGCCTAGGGTAGGTCAGCCGGCCTGGCTTTTTGCCCGGTTTGGCTCCGGTTTTTCCCACTTTATTCCTGTAGACCAAAACTCACCAAAACTTATGGAAATTTATTAGTAAAAATAAAATGTTAGTATAAACCTTGATTTTCCCCTAAAATACCGAAATTCTGGAATGTGTTGGCGTATGAATTTGGAGTTTATTTGACGCCAACACACCCCCCAACTTGAACTTTTGCTCGTCCTCGAGCAAAGAACTCAAATGAGAACCTGGTGGATCAAGATTGCATCAACATTATTACTCTACAAATACTAAGTGCACAAAGTAGTACCACATTATTTGTTGACAAAAACTCGTATAAGAGTATCCCAACTTTTGTCAAACTTATGAGGTTTTCACAATCTCCCCTTTTCTTTGAGCGGTTCAAAGATAGAGCAACTTTGATAGAACTTTGTTAACTCAGCCCTGTCCAAGCTATGTCTCGGAATTTTTCTTTATTTTCAAAAATGATAGTTCCCCATTATTGCTCTCTGATCTCTCAGTGGTAATTTATCCTCACCAAGGCCTTTTTGGCCTTTTTCCAACTACCTAATTCTAAGGCTTATGTGGAGCTCAAGGTAGGGAAAGAGTGGCCTATTTAGGCAGCATATTTTTGTAAAGTCAAAAATAGGTCGTAGAGAATTTTGTACCACTTCGCATTCTGGTCATTAGAATAATAATTTCCAGGGATGAGGGAGAGAATGGACTCACGCCAAAGGAAGGAAGAAACACAAGTGCAAGGGATGAGGGGTACTAATGAGTCCGCCTCATCGGATCTTGTGTTTATGGGTAAGTCTACCTGACTTCTTTATTTGATTTGAGTTCATTCCTCAATCTAGAGCTTCTGAGAGGCATTTTTCTCTTCTCTTTTTTTTTTACAAGAAGGAGATGATATTTCTCTCTTCTTTTCTCTCCCTTTTTCTTTGCCTCTTTATTTTATAATTGATGAATGACTCTCTAATAGATATTTTTGAAGTCTTTTTGGTAGACCGAATAGGTAGGTATATGGTGGACTCATGATAAAGAACTTGGCTTATTTTGTAGGGAGGAATATCTGGCAAAGTGTATGCTTTTATCCCATTATGGAATTTAGCATTACTAGATACAAAGGCTACCAATCAAAAGATGCACGAAAGGAAATGACCAGCTTTGAAGAGTACTAATTCCTAAGGACTCAACTTTTGACAAAACTCAACAACTGCCATAAGTGGCTAAATGGAGGTTTAATTTTTTTTTGATCTTCTTGGCTCTGGTGGGACGAAAAAGTCTAATGAGGAACTTTGAAATAGATTTTCTTTCCAAAATAAATTTCAAGACTTTGCCTTACTAGGGGCATAACTAACTAGGCTCTTATCTTAGTCATATCATATCCACAACTTAGAATTGGGTCAATAATGTCAACACTCATTATGCAAGGCTAAGTAGGATAACTACTCATACCAATAGTTGCCAAAACTTAAATGAGAGTACTAAGTTGTAAGCTCATCATTTATGTCATAAAAATAGAGCAATTTTACCATATCCTTTCAGGCAAAAATCCACATTTATACATTTTATTCAAAGGAAATATTTTTGGTATTTTTAAGTTTTGCAAATTTTTATAGGATTTTTTTGAGGCATACTACTAACTACTAAACTAAGCTAATCCATTTGTTTTATTCTTACGGAAGTAGCGACAACAAAGCAGGCAAGGTACAAGGCATTGTATGGTGTCAAGTGATACTTGTGCGGCAACTGGCAAGGCAGGACAGGCATGACAACAGGCAAGGCAACGGGCATGGCAACTGGCAAGACAACTTGCAAGGCAACTAACGGGCATGGTAGCAAGCAGACAAGGTGATGGGGACGGGGTCCCGATCTTCTGATAGGTACGATAAACACGATTGGTGGAGAACTCGACGTTGACGATCCGACTTGACCAGAACCGATCTAAGTCTGCAATCGCTACACCACCGTCTCCGTTCGATATCAACCACGGAAGCGCACGATCGACCTCACCACGAAATCTATTTCCTGCAAGCGAATCTAGAACACAAGCAAGAACGAAGAAAAGGCAATCTCGTATTGCAAATTGATATTAAGCTCACGAATTTGGGTTCTACAGACCGAAGATCGGCGATACTGCGATGGTAGAAATTATCTAAGCAAAACCCAAGTCTAAACTAGCGACGGCTACTGAATTTATTGCCATGGCTAGGGTTTGGGGCACAGCCCCTAGGGGTACACGGGCCACGGGCCGAAAGTGGAGCGTCGCAGCGCCCGGCAGAATGCGGCAGATTCTGGTCGTAATCTTGTTTCGATGGTTCCTGTTTATCTGTAAGGAATTTGGATGTGGGACCAGATCCGTTGGAAAGATCTTGTCGAGGGCTTCATCGTGCATACCAAGAATGTCCAAAACAGAGTCCGTATGCGCCCGGGGCATCCGTTTTAAATTGACTGCGTGGAGATGGCCGAACCTGACTCGTGGACAAATTGGGCTCTCTCTTGGGCTGGCCTTGCAACAACGTGGCTTGTGGGACCAGAGGGCGTCAAAGTGGTGGAGATGCTCCTTTCTTGAATACGTCTTGAGCTTGGGGAGGTGGCCACGGTGGAAGCCGAACTGTTGGCGGCGACAACGCAATATCAGCATGATGAGCTTGCCAGCTGTGCACACGACCTAGCCATGGTGCGGGTCGATGATGCCATATAGTTGATGATGACACCATAGTTGATGTAGATGATTTAGAGGATGCTGTGAAGTGTTGCCAACTTGTCGTAGATGAAGAGGTCGAAGATGAAGTAGTCGATCGAAGACTCGTTGACGTCCATGCTGGCGAAGTAGTCGACGAAAATCTTGATGACCATGACATTGACGTAGTGTTGGTCATATCTATGATGGATATGGTCACATCATCCTCCCCTTCTTAATTGTGAGTCGTCCTCGACTCATACTTGTTCATCTGCAAAAGGTTAGGGTCAGGGATAAAATCACGGCCCATTTCCATGGCCCACTCCCTGACGGCCTAGCCGAACAGCCTCCTAGGGCCTGGCTCCCTAGAGGGCTCTATCAGGCCCATGTGCATCCTACCGAACAGCCTCCTGGTCGGCATGGTGCGTGGCGGCCTAGGCTTCCTGTTCTAGTCCGACTCGAATAGAGTTCCGCACGACTACGTGAAGACCCGGACGTAGGTTTCTCGGATTGGAGCAGACGTCGTGATCCTCAAGAATTAGAGATATACCTTATCTACCTCGGGATATATTTGGCATGTATACGAGTCCGTTCTGGTGGCGCTATGACTGGCGATTATCCCCGGTAGGTCGGTTGTTCGACACTATATATACCAGGCCCCTACGGCGTATAGAAAAAAGAAACATCTCATTGAAGATCAGCCGAACTTGAGTAGATCGAATACCGCTTCTTGTACACGAATCTCGCATGAGACACATTCGTCTCTTGAGTTCTCCTTATGTCGTTTTTCATATAGAAGCCTTTGGGCGTGGGTTATTATCTCCCGGGAGGCTGAACCGATATAAAAACACATGTCTATCCGTTGCTCGTTGATTCTTGTTAGCATACCTTGCGGCGGCGTCTTCCATCTCCCCTTCTCAAGAACCTTAGTTGACTTGGGACCGATATCCCAACCGTCGACAGTTAGCGCCGTCTGTGGGGAAATCGTAGATCAAGCCTGTTCGAGCATGTCGAACTTATTCAGCGACCAAGAAATTCTTCATGAGGGCTATGACTCAGAAGGGCAGGATGTCACATCCCCTGTCAGATCGGATCGATCTCTTCGATCTCGATCGCTTTCCAGATCTAGGACGAAAGTCTCCGGCTACGTTCCGGAGATGGTCTTAGATCACGCTCCTGTCATTGACGATGATTACGGAACCAACGATCTTTACGCTGGTTTAGATCTCTTGGATTACAAGGCCATGTCGGTCGATTCCTCCTGTGGCGACACAGTGATGACACCGTCTGGTTGCTACCGCTGCGGCCGTCATAGCGTCAACATGGCGGCACGAAACCTCGAGAGGATGCGTGCGCAGACTCGCGGCGTGCGAGATCGGCGGTCTATTTTGCTCGGCGACAGGATGGGGCCGCGCTGGCTGCTCGTGAACAAGAAGTTGTTCGCCGTAGTCTGGACTCCTCAATCAATCAAACCTAGGCGTAGATTCGTGATCGGCGCAAGTGACAGCGACGCGACCCGCCTCGTGTACCTCTGCCAAGTCCCTTGGCAGACGTTCTACCTGCTCAGGGCGAATTCCCGCATAACCAGACCCCAGTCAGGCAAAACACGGACGCCTCAAGGATCCCAGGAGCCCTTGAGCAGAGTCGGAACGACTTCTGGCCGTGGCAATGGTGATCATATCCACCAACCAGGCCAACCTCGCCCTCATGGGCGACACTGTTGCTTCTCACCTAGAGCGATTGGCTGAAGGCCTTAAGCTCATAGGCGAAGATTAACACCTCCCGAACACTTGATTAGCTTTGCCCAAAAGGACTCGGACAGCGAGAGCTCGATCGATCGCGTGACCAGACCCACCGTCAAAGGCGACTTCATGACGGGCAAGATTCCGTGGTCAACAAGCGCTCACCAAGTCACGTGGTCGCCGCGACCACAAGGGCAGCGAGCGCGCGATCACAGACGATCCCTCGGGATGAACACCTTTATTACGACCATGAGGAAGGGCGCGGAGGGCTGTCTCGGAGGAATACCACGAGGCGAGAATCTTCCGCTCAACTAGAGCCCCTCCGCGCCAGGGCCTAATGTCTTTTCAAGACTAGGAGTGCTGCAGGAGAAGATGGTCGGCGTCTGACTGGCTGCAAGGCTTTCTCGACAAGCTCCATGTTGTCGGTGGCCTTCAAGTTCAAACAGCCACATGGAGAGGTACAATGGGACCCAAAACCCGGAAGAGTTCCTTTCCATCTCGCTACTACCATCATGGGAGCGGGGTGATGAGCTAGTCATGGCTAATTACCTTCATTGTTCTTGAGGTCTTTGCTCGGATGTGGCTGTTCAATCGGCGGGAAGGTTCCATCCACTCTTGGAACCAGCATTTGGCACGCTCGATCGCCAACTTCCCAAGGCATTACGTGCGTCTGGCAGCGAGGATGACCTGCACGGATGATCCGGATGAATGGGGAGACCCTCAGTAACTTTGTGAAGCGTTTCATCAAGATCCATAACCACGATCGAACATCTCGGATGAATCGGTTATCGCGCCTTCAAAAGCGGTGTCGCGATGAAGCGTCACCCCGAGATCTCGAGATCAATGAGACTGGACCGCCAATGATCTTTTCAAGGTGGTGATCGCTATGCTAGCGTGGCGGGCGTGTTGATTACTAAAAAGCGTTTGACAAAGGCGAGCTTCCGCTTGACTGGTGTAGATGAGAAGAAGAAGAACAACACCAATCACGGTGACAAAGTCCCGAAGAAAAAGAACAATAAAGGTCGCCAAGCAATACCGTTCTTGGTATAGATCGTGCACCTCCTCCCAAAGCAGGCGAAGAAGCCAATAACTACAAGGGCAAAGCACCCCGGGGAGGCGATCAAGGCAAGAAAGGTCCGAGTGACCGATATTGTCGATTCCACGGAGACTCTGACCCACGATATCGCCCTGCGGGACACGAACGCAAAGCTCGAGATTTCTATATGACAAGGTCCATGCCCACACTTGAAAAAAGGTGATCTTGGCAAGGCCAGCGCCAAGCCGATGATGGTGATCGGGACGATGAGGATAACTATCCTTGGCAGTGAACCACATAGCCGTTATCTTTGGCGGCTCCTCGGCCTATCCTCTCGGCGACCTCCTCAAAGGCTGCTTGGGATATCCTAGCGTCGAGAAGGGCAAACCACAGCCGAGCGATGAAGTGGACGAGGTTTCCATCTCCTTCTCTAGGAGGATTGCCCCATTAGGATGACCAAGCCTCGGTGGCTCTCGTGGTGGTCGCGCTAACCATCGGCAACTTGCCAGTCGGGTGTGTCTGATCGATGGGCGGAGTCTTGTGGACTTACTTTCCACAAAAGTCTTGGGCGAGATCTGATTCCTCGTTCCAAACTCAAAGAGTCGCGATGCCTTTCTATGGGATTATGCGGGAGAAAATTGACGGCTGAGGCGGTTATTACGCCCGTTACCTTCAGCGACCAAGCAACTTCGAGACGAGTTGATCACGTTTGGCGTGGTCGATTTTTTCGACCGCCTACAGCGCGATCTGGGCCGACCATCTCAGGGAAAATTCATGGCGTGTCCCACCATGCCTACTGCTGTGTAAAGATTAGGGCCCCGTAGCGTGATCACGGTCAAGAAGGCAACTACAAAGGCTGCTCAAGATTGCGATGGCGGTCCCTTGCCTGGCCGACCAACTTCTCCGTGTGGTCGGCGCGAGACCAAATGCCCGTCCCAAGTTTCTCTCCGGCGGAGGAAGACCAAGGAAGTTCATTGTCTCTTGGCGATCCTTCCAAGGCAGTTCATATGGGGGTCAATCTAGAACCCAAATAGGAAATCGAGCTCGTCGCCTTCCTCGAGCTAATCTTGAGCGTGTTTGCACAGGAAGCCGTCGACATGCCGAGGTCCCAAGAGAGGTTATCAAGCACAATGGCGGTCCGGCGGACAAAAGCCTATTCGCGGAAGCCGTCGCTTTCCGGATTTCAGCGGGGATCATCAAGGATCGCTTGGAAAGCGCTCCTTATTTGGATTCATCCATGAGGTTGGTCACACAGTGGTAGCCAACTCTGTGATCGTAAGAAGAAAGGCGGGAAGTGGAGGATGTGTGTCGATCATACTAGCGAGCAGCGGCTTGTCTAGGACAATTTCCGGCTGCCTCGCATAGACCCGGTGGTCAGCAGCATTGCGGATGCTTGACTTTGAGTTTTTGGATGCTTACTCCGGTTATCATCAAATAAGCATCTCCACGATGATGAAGAAAAGCGCCATCATCACCCCTTGACACTACGCTATCGACCATGTCTTTCGGTCTGCGCAATGCTGGTGCCACCTTCTAGCGCTTAATGGAGAAACCTTTCCCAGAATAGCGCGGAAGGAACTGGAGGTCTCTTGTCGACGATTGGGATATCGACCCAAGTCAACCAAGGTTCTTGAGGAGGAGATAGGAACACGCCGAACAACCACGAACGACGAGCAGGAGGCGGGGGTTTTATCTGGTTCGGGCCTCTCGGGAGAGATAATAGCCCTATGTCGGCCTTTCTTATATATCGAGAGATGAATACAAGAGATGGCTCGGCAGAGGCGAACAAGTCTCGGCGAGATTATAATTAACCTAAGCGCTATGATCAGGTGTCTAAAGCTAGATCAGATCTAAGTCGTCCCCTCTACGCCCGAAGGACTCGGTTTATATAGTGCGAGCAAACCGACCTCTGGGGAATATCGGGCGGGCTAACTACGAGATCGTAGCGAACTCATACATGCCAAATATGACCTCACGGTGAATAAGGTAATCTCCTATTCTTGGGGATCACGACTTCAATCAATTGGAAACCAACGTCAAGGGTCTTCACGTGGCCTGTGAGAACTCATGTTAGTGGGACTCAAACATGATCCCTTGGCAGCTCGCACCACGCCCGGTAGGAAAGGCATTGGCGGGGATGCATATGGGCGAGATAGAACCTTCGAGGCCCGGGCCTGGTAGGCTGTTTGATCGGACCGTCGGGGAGTGGGCCATGGCAATGGGCGTGATTTTATCTGACGGCTAGCCCCGAGACTCAAGTGGAAGGACTCACTAGAGTGGGGTCGTCCTCTTGAGACTCAAGTCACGAAGGGAAATTTCAACGCTCTGAGGCGTAACAAGCGGCCGAACAGGTCATGGTTCAGCGAACAAGACTTGTTAGGGACCCGAATAGAACCGATCGATGCGAGCAACTACATTGCGTCGAGCGAGAATCACGTCGCGGCGAGAACACTCGGCGCCGGTCGGACCTTTGGAAAAACTAGCGGTTGGTGATTCCATGATAACTTCCTATCATTGCCGGTGAAAACAAGCGACCGTTTTATCCAGCCGTTGCGGTAAAAACTAGCCGTTTGTGACAAACCGTTCGCGAGCCACTCGCGCGGGACTATAAAAGTACCCAAGCTGCCGCGATGACCACTCCTGCTCTCCGCCTTTCGCTCTAAGCCCTAGTTCCAACCACGCTCGGCATCAAGCACCCAAACTCCACCACCGGTCTTGCTTGTCCAACCACAGGAGCAGCCATGGCCAAGTTCACGGCACCGGCTGACGAGGAGGACACGAAGGTGCAGGAGGAGGAGGCCACATCGACACGGTAGGCTGGAGGCTGCGGGAGGGAGGATACTCGGGAGCCATGGAGGGAGAGTTCGTTAACCGAGCAGTTCGCCTTTGTTGGGTTGCGATCTCTGGCGACCGTCGAGCCTTCTTGAACATCAGCGGATTGGAGGTGGCGAACCTCAATCGAACTCCATCCTCGGATGGCCGTCTTCGCACACTGTGCGAGGCTATCTGAGAATCGATCCGCCGGTGGGGCTATTCCTCCACTACTACGGTGTGACGAGCAGCTCCGCGCGCCGGCAATGAGGTGCTACTACCTCTAGCTCGGGCCACCGCCGGCGCCGCGCCGTACCCTCGCCCACGCTGCTTTCGACTCGATGGGCGTGGTGGGTGAGTGGTTCTCTGACAAGCGGGCGGCGGCAGCAACTCATCTTCACCGGAAAAGCGCGGTGAAGGGAACCTCAATACCTCGGCGGAGATGTCCGCGAGGGGTGGTACGACAAGGAAGATCTCCTCCCTCGTGAGTCTCGGGCTCACGGGGAGAATCATCGGGACTTCCTGGCCGAACAGGATCATCGGCTGCGGGTAAACCCTATCCCTTCTACAAGATAGAGGATGGGAAGACATCACAAGGAAACACGGGTAAGTACCTTTAAGACTCAACCTTGACATAGACTATTTCCTCGAGCGAGGAACTAACATTCCCATACGCAAGGCGGAGAAGCCAAGCCGCAGCGTGGGTGACGAGCGAATTCGACGCCATCTTTGAAAGCGGCGAAGAAGGACAGCGAGGTCACCGGCGGTGGCGCACACTGTCCGCATAGCGTGCTTGTCCGCTCGGGCGAGGTAAATAACTTATACTCAGCCGAGTTGCTAGACTTGCACGTTGTTTGAAGACTAATGTCCGCTTCTCAAAAGCGCGGGAGGACGGTGATCCTTGGAGGATCGTTGAGGAGCTCTCGGGTGCGAGAAGAAAGAAGGCGAAGAAGGGCAAGGCCAAGGTGGCGCGAAGCCCAAGCGTGGCGGCCAAGCCAGCTTGAGCTCGCCCGCGACATGGTGGCCGCCGACCATCGAAGAGACCACTGCGGTGACGGGCGTCTTAGAAGCGGGCAAGCGGTAGCAGTCGGCCAGTGAGGAGGAGACCAAGCCCCTCCCTCCTCGCGAAGCGAAGCGGCGAAGAGTAAAGACCATAGCCCTCGGCTTAGGCGTTACCATAAGCTCACCACAGCCGCATGGATCGGTGCAGCAGGTCGCCGGCGGAGGAGGCTCGAAGAGGAGGTCAGCGCAAGGAAAAGCTTCTTGCGCTGCGTGAGAAAGTGTCTCAGCTCACCGAGCTGAGCTCGTCATATGAACACCAAGGGCCAAAGCGGAGAAGCGCCAAGGAGCCCCCAAGGAAGAAGCGAAGGTTCTAGCGGCGAAGATCAAGATCCAGCCTTCCTTGGCGGTATCGAAATCGAACTTCGATCTTTCCACCTTCTAACGCATTAGACTTAACCATCAACTCTTTTCATCGGCCGCCCATTAGGAGATCGCCACAGAGCGGCGTCGAAGCAGCACTTGAGCGTCGTTGCTGCCAGAACACCTACGGTGCATCAGCGGGAAGTGAAATTTGGCGAGCCTCAGAGACAATGGCGGCGTGGAGCACTACTACGCCGAGCTCAGCGAGCAACTTCGACACGCTCAAAGCGCGGTGGAAGCGGCTAGAAGCGAAAAAAGCAGCTTGGCGCCCGCGACAGCAGGCCAAAGCGAAAACTCGGAAAGCTCCCAGGTGGGACGAACAGCCCGGTCTGCCGAGACTTCGTCGCGAGGCAGCTCACCCCTGGCGACAGGATTCTCTGGCGGCGGGTGGAATCCCGCCACCGAGGCGAAAAAGCCCCGGCGGTCGCGCAACCCGTCATGCCAGCGGAGTATCAGCTCCATCGGCGGAGTGGCTCGGGCTCGCCGAGTTGCTCGGCGGAAGAGGAAGGAGGAGGAGGGCAGGAGGCAAAGTGCCGCCCGTCGCTCTGCTCCCGAGCAGCAGCTCCGCAAGGCGAAGGAAGCGAACAAAGCGGCGGCAGGGAAAAGCAGCGCCCGCCTCATCCCGCCTGGCGGGGCCGTGGCCTTGTGGCCTCGAGGACCACCTGCGCCGCGGGTTGAAGCAACGGCTTGGCAAGGTAAACTCCAAGGCCAAACCCTGTTCGGTTTAACTGTATTATCGTAAAGTGTTTTGACTTGATCTTCCCCCTCAGGTCTTCAGGGACACCATGGCGGAACTTCGAGGGCGGGGTTACCATCGGCGGGACGCCGTCTTGGCGTCCTCGGGGGCATCTCGGCGGGGATCCCGGCGAGCGCTCTGTTGGGCCGCCGGGCCATTTGGCGGCGAAAAGCTCAAGGCCAAGCTGACCAAGGAGGCATTCCTCTGAGGCTCTTCTAAGGAGGCCGAGGAGCTTGGCGCAAGCCATGAAGGCCGGCACATGAGGAGGAAAGGCTGGGCGCCTGAAGTGGCAGAAGAAGCGGCTGCAGCGCGTCCCACCGGCGGAACCAGCTCATGGCGGAAGCCAAGAAGCTCAAGGCCCGGCTTCGCCAAGGAGGGCGGACATCCGCGGGACTCGGGCCAAAATCTCAACCTGTGGGCTTCACGGGAAGAGATTGAGGAGATCAGCGGGATGGCGGTGCAGGCGATCACCGCGGAGAAGAAGGTCAAGGAGGCTGGGCGAGACAGCTCAAGACCGTCGGCGATGAGTTAGCAGGCGAGGCCTGACCAGACCAAGCTGCGGGCCAAGACCGAAGAGGTCGAGGCTCTCCGTCTTGAAAGGCGGAGGCGGGCGGGGCAACAAGGAGGAAGCCGATCGTCTCAGTGAGGCGAGAGAGGGTTCAAAGCCCAAGGGAAGTCCTGCGCCTCAAGGAAGTGATCGAGGAGCTCAAGGACAACTTCGCTTCTAGGTAGGCTGTGAAATTTGTAACCCGAGAGGACTTTGTACTGCAAATTTTGTTAATAAAGGATTACCCTTTTCCTGCAAGAAGAGCAGCACAAAAAGACAAACGAGCGAAACTAAGAGAAAGCGGCAAGCGCGCTAGAGTTTAAGAAAACCGGTGAGGCGCTTTGCCAAACTCCGGCCCCGTTGTGCTGTTGCTCGAGAACCTAAGTTTGCGAACTCGGGCAGATGCACAAGAGAAAAGAGCGACACCCTAGCCCCCGGTACAGACGATGCTCGAGAACCTAAGTTTGCGAACTCGAGCACGTGCGTAGAGAAAAGCGACACCGAACCTTGCTCGATGTATTCCACGATCGCTCGTTGGCGTAAGTTAAGCGATTCGAGAAGTAACCGAACAAGGAAAGTGCCTCTGCAGCGAGAACTTCTGAGGCGAGCTTTGCCAAGTGGTCGCGCCCGGCGATAAGTGCCTCTGCCGTGGAGGGCTTACGAGGCGAACTTAGCGCAAAGGTGGAAAAGCCGTGTTCGCAACCACGAGTTTAGGAACTTCCGAAACTAGATACGGGTAGGGAAAAATCCTTAAGATTGCCGAGCCAAGAGTTCGCAAGACCGGGCAGCCATCAAGTGTTACGAGAGAAAGTAGTGCGAGAAGACAAGTAGTGAAAAGCGCGAGAGGCCGTGAAAATTCACCGAGGAATTGGATTGAACTTTACATGGTGCGGAGACTTGGTCGAACTAAGTATGAAGTTTACAAAAAGCGCAAAGGTAAGCAAACCACAGAAAAGACCTACACAAAGAACTTACGAAGTTGGTCAATGTTCGGGTCTTTGGTCGGCTCTCTCCGTCCTCCATAGCTAGGCGAACAGCCCAGGCGGCGGTAAAGCAGTAGTGAATAGGCCCTCCCAGCGTGGAGTTAACTTGTTGGCATTGGACAAGTTACGGACCGCGGCCTTGAGCAGGTCGCCCGCCTTCAAGACCCTTAGTGAACTGATTTGGCGCGTCTTGGGCGAAGATCTTCTTGGTAGGCGCTATTACGACTTGTGCCGGTCGCGTGTGCCTTGAGAGATCGAGATCGAGGCGCTCTTGCTCGTCGTCAACTAAGTTGACCGAGCTCGTCTTGAGCGAACCGAGTACAATTCGATTGGGCGGGATAAGCCCGCACGTAGACCAAGCGGAAAGGAGTTTCCCGGTTGCCGGTGGCCGTAGTCTGAACTGCCCATAGGGCGGAAGGAACCGTCAACCCGAGCTTTGTTGTGCTCGTTAAGAGCAGCAAACACCGCCGTTTGATACCTGGGCGATTGGTCCGTTAGCTCGCTCATTGCTCCATTGCTCGTGGGTGTGCCCGCGAAGCGAAGCGAACCTTAGTGCCCGGTATTCGCGATATTCTGGAATAGCTAAACCACGAGCTGAGTACCGTTATCCGTGATCAACTTGTGGGGATCGGCGCGTGACCACGTTGCTTTTGAAAAAGCGAACAGCCGTTTTGGCGTGAAGAGACGACACAGGCTCTGCCTCAATCCACTTTGTAAAAGTGTATATGGCGACGAGCAGGTGTGTATAGCCCTTGTACCCCTTAGGGAATGGGCCGGGCAGATCCAGACCCCATGTGAAGAAAGGCCATGATGGGGGATCGTTTGGAGCTCTTGGCAAGCTTTGCACTTTGTCCGCGATGTCTCGGGCATCTTATGTGATGGGCCAATAATAGCCCATGCGAAGCGCTTTCTTGACAAAGAGTTCTAAAGGGCGTGGTTGCCACGAGCACCCTCGTGTATGTCTCTAGAAGGAACACACCCTCTGCTGTGAGATACACTTGGAGAGAACTCCCGAGCACCTCGGCGGTAATGGATGCGTCCATGAGCTTGTATGGAGCAGCACGCCTTATAAGCGGGAGCAGCTCGGCCGTCATCGGCGAGGTCCCATCGCAAGAGTAGCGGACAAATGGCGTTGTCCAACCCGCGGCACTGCTTTCGATAGCGGAGCGGCACCACTGTCTCGATTGCCTCGTCCGGGGGCGTGATTGAGGCTTGTATAGGTACTCGGCGAGCACCCTGCGGGGCGAGTTCACGTGAGGATCCATACTTGGACGGCTGGTCGGCCAGAAGTTGTCCTTCACAGGCACGAAGAGCACCTCGAAAAATCGAAAGTGCGCTCCAACTTCCTCACTTCAACCGGTATCGCGCCATTGAGTCATCGCGCAGCGATACTCCTTGTTGACTGATTGATGACCATTTGTGAATCTCCTTCACGGTCGGTCGTTGGGCGTAAGCGACTTGCGCTCTTAGTCCGTGAGGAGGGCCTCGTGTCTGCGGCGTTGTTGAGTAGCCACAAAGTGTAGTTGGATAGAATCTTTGAGTTGCTCTCCTTGAGGAGATGAGAACAAAACCAGCCCCGAGTTTCGGTCGCGAGCCATCAAAAACATGGTCAAGGGGTTCATCGGGTTGCTCGGGGCTTCACAGGATTTGGTAGGCGAGGTCCATTCGGCGATAAAGTCAGCTAGGACACGTGACTTGATAGCGATTCGGGCGACAAATAACGAGATCAAACTCTGCTAGTTCCATTGCCCTTAGCTATCGTCCGCTAGATTCCTTGTTAAGTAGGATTTCTCCCGGAGGAGCGTAGTTGGGACCCGTATTTGATCGTCTGGAAATAGTGGCGAAGTTTCCTGGAGGACATGAGCAAGGCATAGAGCAGCTTCTGGACCTCAGGGAAACGTTCCTTTGGTCCGTGAAGTACCTCGCTCACGTAATAGATTGGCCGCTGGATGCCTTCCCTTTCGACCGTCAAGACCGCGCTCACCGCTTGTGGCGTGCAACCTAAATACAGCGGGATTTGCTCGCCATGCAGCGGGGTAGTCAAGGCGGGAGGATTGGACGGTATCGCTTCAGATCTTGGAAGGATCGCCGACTTCTTCATCCTCGAAACCATTGTGCTTGCGGGGCCTTAAGAAGGGCAGCCAGCGTTACGTCTTGACGGAAATAAATCTGCTTAGAGCGACCATCCGCCCGTGAGACTCTGTACCTCCTTCTACGGTAGTTGGAGCTGCATATTTTCAATGGCCGATTTTTCAGGGTTGGCGAGAGATACCTTGAGAACCAATAACATAGCAGAGCAACATTCGGATCGAACACCAAAGGTACACTTCTCTGGATTTAATTTTATTCGATGTCTGCGAGATTACGAAGGTCTCGGCGAGGTCTTTTACATGATCTGGAGCAAACTTGCTCTTTACAACTATGTAAATCGACATAGACCTCCGAGTTTTTTCATGCATTACAGGAAAGTCTTCTCCATTAAAGCTATTTGGGCGTAACACCAACATTCTTGTGAGACCGAAAGACATGGTGCATTATAGCGAAAGTGCGAATGGGGTGATGAAAGCGGTCTTCTCTTCATCCTCGGGAGATGCTTATTTGGTGATAACGGAGTAAGCATCAAAAAACTCAAAAATTTGGGCATCATGATCGCATCGACCATTTGGTCTATCTGGCGGCGGAAATTGTCCTTGGGACAAGCGGCGTTCAGATCTGTGTGATCGACACACATCCTCCACTTGCCGCCTTTCTTCTTTACAATGGCGGGGTTGGCTAACCACTCGGTGTGATCAACCTCGCGGATGAATCCGGCGTGGCGGTTTGCCAAGCGATCTTTGATGATCCTGTTTGAATTGAGCGGCAAGCTTGGCGAAACAGGCTTTTGTCCGTCCGGACAGCGGTTTGTGCTCGATGACCTCCTTGGGACTCGGGCATGTCGGATGGCTCCCGAGCAAACACATCTGCATTAGCTCGGTGGAAGGCAATGAGCTCGATTTCCTATTTGGGGTCAGTTGGCCCCGGTGGTATCTTGAAAGTATCGTCAAGGGACAGCGGAACTTCCTTGGTTTCTCCCTCTGGTGAAGGGAGACCCTAGAGCGTCTGAGACTTAGTCTGCGAACATTAGGACATGGCGGAAGCTGGTCGACGAGGCGATGGGTGCTCGTCGCAATCGAGGCAGCTTTGTAGTTGCCCTTGGCGTGATCCACCGTTGGGACCGGTATCTTCACTTATTTGTGATATCGTGGTGAGTGGTGACCATGAACTTGCCAAGGGATGGCCGACCCAAGATCGCGTTATAGGCGGATGGGAAGTCGACCCGTCAAGCGTGATCAACTCTGTCCGGAAGTTGCTCGGGTTGCGAAGGTAGCAGGCGGAGACGACACTGCCCCAATAAGCAACGGCTTCTCCGGGACAATCCATAGAAGGGCATGGCGACTTCCTTCAACTTGGAGCGAGGAATCGCAACTTCGTCCAAGACCTTGGCGAAAAGTAAGTCAAAAGCGCTCCGCCGTCTACTAAAACACGGCCAACTCTTGCGTTCGCGATGGTGGGCGACCACGATGGGGCGGCGGGGCTTGGTCATCGGTGGGGCAATCCTCTGAGAGAAGGAGATGGTGACCTTGGTCCACTTCATCGATTGAGTGTGGTTTGCCCTTCTCAGCGTTAATGGACCTCGGCGGCTTCTTTGAGGCTGCGTCGCGAGGTGTAAGCCGAGGCGCCGAAGATGGCGGCGATGTGGTTCCGCAGGTTCGTGATATTCGTCATCGTCATCGATCACCACCATCGGCTTGGCGCTTGTCCTTCTTGGCATCACCTTGTTGGGCGGGGTGGGCATTGGGCCCTTGCCGTTGTAGAAATCCTCGAGCTTTGCGGCCCAGGTCCTGCAATGACGTATATCGTGCCCGTAATGTTGGTGGAACTTGCAGAATCGGTCGCTTGGACCTTTCTTGCCTTGGTTACCTCCCTGGGCGGGCTTCTTGCCCTTATAATTATTATTGGGCTTTTTCTGCCCATCCTTGGGAGGAAGTCGCGATCCATACGGCGGCGGTGTTGTTACGCATCACCCTTGTTTTTCTTCTTACAGGACTTCTGTCACGGGGAGCGTTCTTTCTTTTCTTCTTTTCATCCACAGCGGTGGGCGGGCGGCTTCGCCTTTGTCGAAGCCTTCTTATCTTGAACACGCTGCTGCGCGTTGGCATAACGATCGGCCGCCTTGAGCAGGTCGTTGGCGGTCCGGTCTCGTGATCTCGAGATCTGGGTGAGCCGCTCGTCGCGGACTCCGTTTTGAAGGCGGACAAAGATTCATCCGAGATGTTCGGGATTGTCTTGCGAATCTTAATGAAAGCGCTTCACAAAGTTGCGGAGGTCTCCCGTTCATCTGGATCATCTGGTGCAGATCATCCTCCTTGCCCGAGCCGCGTAACTGCTCTGAAATTAGCAATCGAGGCGTCACAAAGCTGGTTCCATGGCGAGATGGAACCCTCTTGCGATTGAGCGACCCGTCCGGCGGCACCCTCAAGAACGGATCGGGAGGTAATTAGCCATAACGAGCTCGTCAACCCGGCCGCCATGATGGCGATGGCGTAGATGGAAAGGAATTCCTCACGGGTTACGAGGTCCCATTATACCTCTCCATGTGACGGGCTTGAACTTTGAGGGCCGCCGGACAGCCGCGGGCTTCGTCGGAGAAAGCCCTGCGGCCGAAGCATATGACCGGCCACCTTCCGCGGAGAACCTAGTCTTGAGAAGGCGTTGGCCTGTTGGCGAAGGAACTCCTGCTGAGCAGGAAGACTTCGACACGGAGAAACTCCCTCGGGACAATCCACGCGCTCCTTCCTCGTGGTCGCGGCAGCGCTCCTTGCGGGACCTTCGCGATCATGCGCGCTTGCCCTGTAGTCGCGATGACTACGGGGACTTAGCGGCGATGGCGACCCGGGTAACTTTGCTCATGGGCGATGATCCTCCGCCGGTGGCGAAGTCAGCGTCCGTCGAGCTGTCCGGATCATTCGGAGTAAGCGTGGTTTGGCTACTGGAGGTTGTTGACTTCTCCTAGGGACTTAAGGCCATCGACCCGGTCGCTCTAGATTAAACAACGGCCGCCCATCTGGCGAGATCAACTGGTTGGTGGATCTGGGACCGTTGCTATAGCTTCGGCCGTTCCGACTACGATCTAATGGTCTGGGATCTCCGAAGCATCCGCGTTTTGCCGGCGAAGTCCGGTCCGCAGCGGGGAGTTGACGAGCAGGAAAAACTTCCGCGGGAGACTTAGCGTGGAAGCGCGAGGATCATGGCGTTGTCGCTTGCACGCTCGCGGAACAGCGCCGCGGTGCGATTGATGGAATCGTCGAGGCTGCGGCGAACAACTTCTTGCTTTCGCGGCGGCTGCCGCAGCTTCATCTTGATGCGGCGAGGTCAACTGCTTTCGAGCTTCGCCAGCCGCCACAACCCGTGCGGGATTCTCGGAGGTTCTGCGCCGGCCATATTAATGTCGCGGGGGGCAGCGAGGTATGCTAGGCGGCGTCATCACCGTGTTGCCACGGTGGAATCTACAGAGCATAGCCTTGGAATCCGATAGATCAAACCATCGTAAAGATCGTCGGTTCCGTAGCCATCGTCAATAGCGGGAGTGCGATCTGAGGCTATCTCCGCGGATAAGCGAGACTTACATCCCGGATGGAGAAGGTGTTGAGACCGAGCAGATCGTCTGAGCGGCGAGGATGAGACATCACGCGCCCGAGTCGTAGCCCTCGGGAAGAATTTACTGTCTGCGTGACGGAGTTCGACATGCTCGTCTGCGTGTCCCCGCAGACGGCGCCCATTTGTCGGCGATTGGGATATCGACCCAAGTCAACCAAGGTTCTTGAGGAAGGAGATAGGAGACCGTTGAACAACCACGACGACAGCGAGCAGGGAGGCGGGGTTTTATCTGGTTCATGCCTCTCGGGAGAATAATAGCCCTCGTCCGGCCTTTGTTATATATCGAGAGATGAATACAAGAGATGGCTCGGCCAGAGCGAACAAGTCTCGGCGAGATTATATATACAAAGCGCTATGATCAGGTGTCTAAAGCTAGATCGATCTAAGTCGTCCCTCTACGCCCGAAGGACTCGGTTTATATAGTCGCGAGCAAACCGACCTCTGGGGAATATCGGGCGGACTAACTACGAGATAAATAACGAACTCATACATGCCAAATATGACCTCACGGTAGATAAGGTAATCTCCTATTCTTGGGGATCACGACTTCCAATCAATCCGGAAACCAGCGTCAGGGTCTTCACGTGGCAGCATGAGAACTCATGTTGAGTAGGACTCAAACATGATCCCTTGGCGCTCGCTGCGCCCATAGGGAAGGCTGTTCGGCGGGATGCATATGGGCAGATAGAACCTTCGAGAATTGGGCCTGGTAGGCTGTTTGATCAGACGTCGGGGAGTGGGCCATGGCAATGGGCGTGATTTTATCCCGACATCTCGTTGGCGACATTGTAGTAAAAGCAAGTATGCTTGGGATCATGTAAAAGACTGGCCAAGACATTTCATAATCTCACGGGCACAAAATTAAATTGAATCGAGAGAAGTGTACCTTTGGTGTCCGATCCGGCATGCTGCTCGGCTATGTGATCGGTTCGCAAGGGATTTCTGCTAACCTGAAAAAATCGAGGCCATTGAAAACATGAAGGCTCCGACCACCGTTAAGGAAGTCCAGAGCCTCACAGGACGGATGGTTGTTTTAAGCAGGTTTATTTTCCGTCAAGGAGAAGCAGCGGGCTGCCCTTATTCAAGGCCTGCTTAAGCACAATGGTTTGAATGGGCGAGAGGAGGCAGCGGATCTTTTAAAGTTACGAAGCAATACATCAACCCACCTATCTTGACTACTTAGCGACATGGCGAACAGCTTTTGTTGTATCTTGGCTCCACGCTACAAGCGGTGGCGCAGTCTTAACGATGGAGAGGAAGGCATCAACGGCCAATCTAATACGTGGTAGCGGTACTTCATGGATCAAAGGCGCTACCACGAGGTCCAAAAGTTGCTCTCGCCTTGCTCATGTCCTTAAGGAAGCTTGACATTATTTCCAAAGCGCACCAAATCTGGTCCGACCAAGTTCCCTCTGGCGAAATCTCTGAACAAGAAAGGTGGCGGACGCATAGCTAAGTGGGCAATGGAACTAGCGAGTTCGACATTCTATTTCTGTCGAGCGCTATTAAATCCAGTCTGGCTGATTTTGTCCTTTGAATGGACTGCCGCCCAAATCCTAGGAAGCTCGAGCAACATGAAGAAACCCTTGGACCATGTTTTTTCGGCTCGCGCCTTTGAAACTTCGGGGCTAGTTTTGTTCTCATCTCCCATCAAGGAAACAACTCCGATATACTATCCAACTATACTTTGCGGCAACTAACAGCGCCCGCGATCGAAACCCTCCTCGCGGAACTAAGGCGTGTAAGTCGCTCGGCGTCCAACGACTAGCGTGAAGGAGATTCACGGTGGTCATCAATCGGGTAAACAAGTAGTATCGATCTGCGATGACTCAATGGCGCGATACTGGTTGAAGTGAGGAAGTTGGAGCGGCACTTTTGATTCTTGAGGTGCTCTTACGTGACCGGGAAGGACAACTTCTTGACCGACCAATTGTCCAAATTTGGATCCTCACGCGAACACCTTTCGGCGAGTGCTCGTCGACACCTTTACAAACCCTCTATCACGTCTCGGCGCGAAAGCGAAGGCAGTGGTCTTGTCTCGAGTCATCGGCAGTGCCCAGTTGGGCGCGCCATTTGTCCAGTACCTTGCGGATGGGACCCCGGCGGCAAGCCGGCGTTCGGCTTATAAGGCGTGCTAGCGATACAAGCTTGTGGGCGGCATCATTTGCGGTAAGGTGCTGCGGGAGTACTCTCCAAGTGCATCTCGCGGCGAGGAGGTGTGTTCCTTCTTAGGGACATACGAGGGTACTGCTTGACAACCGCCGCCCGCCGAGGACTCTGGTTGCAAGCGTTTAGCATGGGTTATTCTTGGCCCACAGCGCTACAAGATGCGAGATGTGGTAACTAAGTCTTTGGGCATGCCAATTTCACGCCGAAAGGCCCATAAGCCGCCAAGAGCTCCAAGCGATCCCCCATCATGGCCTTTCTCCACATGGGGTGCGGATCTGCTCGGCCCATTCCCCAAGGGTTCGGGGCTACGTGCTTGCTCGTCGCCATCGACACCTTTTCAAAGTGGATTGAGGCCGAGCACATGTCATATCTCTTCATGCCAAAGCGGTAGTGCGTTTCTTCAAAAGCAATGTGATCATGCGCCGGAGTTCGCACAAGGCGATCACCGATATGATCCCTAGTTGAGCGAGCTATTCGGGAATCTGCGAGCAATTTGGGCACCAAAGTGTGCCGCCTCGTGGCACATCCACGAGCAATGGAAGCGATCGGCGGGCTAACGGACAGATTGTCCAGGGTATCAAACGGCGGGTGTTCGCGACACTCAAAACGCACAAGAAGGCCAGGGTCGATGAAGTTCCTTCCGTCCTCTGGGCCGTGCGGACCACTGACCGGCCGAGCAGCAGGAAATTCCTTTCCAAGCGGTCTCTGGTGCGAAGTCATCTTGCGCTTGAAGTGGTACTCGGCTTGCCCCGCATGAGCTCGGTCAACCTGGCTGACGCAAAGCAAGAGCGCTTGCTCGAACTCGACCTCCTCGAAGGCACACACGATTGGGCACAAGTCAGAATGGCGCACTACCAGCAAGACCTTCGCCGGAACACCATCAAATCTGTCCGACCAAGGGCTTTGAAGGTGGGCGACCTCGTTCTGCGCCGCGTCCAGAACCTGTCCAATGCCAACAAGTTAACTCCCCGATGGGAGGGCCCGTTCTGATCGTTTCCTTCCTTTCGTCCAAATTGTTCACACAGCAATGGAGGGGCGGGAGAAGGTGACCCGACACTTGGAACATCAACCCGACCGTAAGTTCTTTGTGTAGGTCTTTCGGTTGTTTTCCTAGCTCCGCGCTTTTGTAAAACTTCGCGCCTTGGTTCGTCCAAGTCTTTCGGGCTACCATTTAAAGTTCAATCCAATTAATAGTGAATGCTCGCGGCCCCCTGCGGCCCTTTTCACATCTTGTCTTCTCAGACTATTATCTCTCTGGTAACACTTGATGGCCGCCCGGTCTTGCGAACCCTTGGCTCTGCGATCTTTAGAGTTTCCACCGCCGCATCTAGTTTGACAAGTTCTGAACTTCGAGGATTGCGTAACATGGCTTTCCGCCTTGCGGCTAAGCCTGCTCTCATAAGCCCGTGGCGGAGGCACTTACTGCGCTCGGCACAACCACTCGGCAAAAGCTGCTCTCGTAATCCCCAGCGGAGAGCACTTTCCTTGTTCGGTTACCTTTGAAATCGCCTAACTTACGTTGT